>JAHLJT010003656.1:9832649-10010720 GCA_031308135.1 Acheta domesticus | reverse complement strand
AAAATTATCTTTCTTTCTTTTAGACTATTTTCGAGTTTTAATTCTGTAATTAATCTTTCACCAGTGGCGTGTAGTAAAGGGCGTAGTTTGAGTAAGCAATAAAATATTATACATGGCCGGTAAGCAATTCATTAGTTTCAAAAAGTTTGCTATTAAATTGCCTTACACAGGTTTTCGAAGCAGTAGAATAATGTCCGGCGTTGGCCATCCGGCCTTAACAATTTTTTTCTAATCTTTAAAGTTCGTCGAAACAAAACTCCTCATTAATAAATCTCAAATCACGCGCATGTGTCCGTCTACGCCGCTACCTGCAGTAGAAAGATTCACGTTCGTGCTCTTCCTGCCGAAACACTACCGGACGCAATCTGACTGATTGCGTACCCTAGGGTATAACTCACTTATATCGATACACTAAAATCTGAATGAGCACGTATAAGCATAAACATATACTACACTTAGAATTACGCACTTCTGTGTACATACACCTATTCGCATTTATCATTAAAAGCCAAGATTTTCGTTTGAAACAGTGCTTTCATTCAAGCGACGTCCCGCAACTCAGCCGATTGCAGGCCCCCACGAAACTCCCCGAGCGCACCCGATCGCACCCGAACTTCCTGCCAGCCCGCGCGCCTCTCGCACACCGACGCTTGGCAAGTGCGCGCATTTCGTAACTGCCAGTATAAAACGACGTCACGCTTTCAATAAATTAGAAGACTTATGTTAGAAATACAGTACGATTTATTTTCTATTACACATAAAGTAATTTTTTTTCAAGTTACAGGGTACGCAGTGCGTACCTTGCGTACATGAAGGACACGCCACTGTCTTCCACCGCCTGCGTCTCCCTCCGCCCACGACGCGCAGTCCGCCTCCACCCTTCGCCACCGCCTCTCACCCGGACCGCGTCCGCGACTTCTCTAGCCCGTTCCGCTCCCTTTCCGGTTTGTACTCACCTCATCCCCAAAGCCAATTTCACTTTCCTCGTACAGTTCAGTCTAACAAGATCTCGTCTAGTCAACTATCACAACACACAACCCACGACGTAAAATGTTCTCTAACTCCCTCTCTTCCCAGAGGACGTTCTAGTTTAACTCTATCGCCCACGTCCATTTAATGTGCTCCAATTCGACCGACCTCTTTTAACAAAACCTCAACAAGACGACTTTCTTTGTTACCGGAAGCTCACCATAACAGCCTCTGTACCTCTCTATCCCCTTTCCCATGCATCCCCACTGGAGCTCAATGTCTCTCCTCATTGTGTAGTTCCTTAATGTTCCAAACAATTTGGCCTAAATGCTTTTTCGAATCGACGTGAAATTGGCCTCTTCTCGCCTCATCTGATCTCACTTTGGCTCAATACTGCATAGGCAACAATATGAGAGATTTTCTCAACATTCATTCCTTTATCCTCTTCCAAACAATCGTAAATCATCCTCGATTTCAATGAGTCTCGTATCTCCTTCCTTTCCGAGACCATTCTCGTTCACTCCCTTCCCTTACCCGTTAAAGTCCATCCCTCGGTAACTTGCCTAGCCTCTCTCTTGCCGTCTCTCTTGCCGCAACTCAACTCAAGGTCCCAAATTCTCCACGCCACATGTACTCACATTGGCCGTCCCCGAATTGTTTTCGTTACTCATAATCCCGTCTCCACTTTTCGCGCTCTTCTCCCGAACCGCGCCACATCCGTCTTCCTTAAGACCAACCAACCCCACTCTATCCCTTCCCTCTTCACATTCAACCTCGCCATAGTTTGCACCGCCCCGCCCTCCTCCGAAACTTCAACCCCACCCTTCCACGCGCCTGTCCATCCCTGGGCCGTCCTGTTGGACTTTACACAGCAGAGAAGCAGGAAGAGCGAGCCCGAGTCGAGTCGAGTCGAGTCGAGCGGGGAGGCGAAGCGCCCGGGCAGTCGGCGCGAGGTCACGGGTCTCAATTCAGGTGGCGCGCGAGGGCGACGGCCCGCCGCCCAGCGAAGCAACGCCCCAACTTCGGCCGCGAGTTGGCGCCGCCTGTATCCACTGTCCGGCGCCAGGCCGTGTCGGAGACTTTGAGCCCCCGGGAAAGCGATGGGTGGGGCCGAGGCGGGGGAAGGGACCGGTGGCAGGGGCCTGGGGCGGGGCCGGGGCGGGGCCGGGGCGGGGCCGGGGCGGGGCCGGGGCGGGGCCGGGGCGGGGGCCGGGGCGGGGCCGGGGCGGGGCCGGGGCGGGGCCGGGGCGGGGGCCGGGGCGGGGCCGGGGCGGGCCGGGGGGCCGGGGCGGGGCCGGGGCGGGGCCGGGGCGGGGCCGGGGCGGGGCCGGGGCGGGGCCGGGGCGGGGCCGGGGCGGGGCCGGGGCGGGGCCGGGGCGGGGCCGGGGGCGGGGCCGGGGCGGGGCCGGGGCGGGGCCGGGGCGGGGCCGGGGCGGGGCCGGGGCGGGGCCGGGGCGGGGCCGGGGCGGGGCCGGGGCGGGGCCGGGGCGGGGCCGGGGCGGGGGCCGGGGCGGGGCCGGGGCGGGGCCGGGGCGGGGCCGGGGCGGGGCCGGGGCGGGGCCGGGGGCGGGGCCGGGGCGGGGCCGGGGCGGGGCCGGGGCGGGGCCGGGGCGGGGCCGGGGGCGGGGCCGGGGCGGGGCCGGGGCGGGGCCGGGGCGGGGCCGGGGCGGGGCCGGGGCGGGGCCGGGGCGGGGCCGGGGCGGGGCCGGGGCGGGGCCGGGGCGGGGCCGGGGCGGGGCAGGGCGGGGCAGGGCAGGGCAGGGTGCGGGGGGCCGGGACTGACAGCGGGGGCGGAGGCGTGGGCGTGAGCGTGGGCGGGGGGCCGGTGATGGGGCTGGGCATGGGGATGGGGCCGGGGGCGGGGCCCGTAGGGGAAGGGCAGGGCCGGGGGCGGGACGGGGCGGAGCCGGGGACTATGGGCTTGGGGCGGGGTGGGGTGGGGCCCGGGGCAGAGCCAGGGGCGGGACTGACGGCGGGGACGGGCTCTCAATGGGATGAGCACAGGAAGCGGCCACCCATACAGAACGGACAGGCGACGGCTGCAACGCGACTCTAAAGCGACTTGACCTTTCGGAGGAGAGGTTTGGTACACGCCTGTCCAAAAACTCTTAGAAGTATATGTGGCGAATTTCTAATGCGGGAATACGGTGTGGAAGACATGCCTTATTTAATAGCGTAGACTTGTTTTGTGGTTACCAATGGAGTAAAAGCAAGTTCCCCTAAACTATGATAGCAAAATTAATGTTTAGTTATTCACATATTTAATTTTGAGTATTCTTGTCAAAATATATTAGCATGCCTGTGTATATAATATAAATAAAGAAATATTTTTAAAATCCTGAATGCCGTTCCCGTTCTACCAGTGACGCTCGATTGAAAATAAATAGATATTTCTGAGTAAATAAAGAGTATTCGATAAACAAATAAACAAACTGTTAACAAACGCAACGGCACTCTAAAGAAGTTCTCTTTGTAGGCAGAAGATCGCGGTAAGTGACAAACTATACTGTGAAGTATTCAGTTGATACATGATGCAACTTTGAACTGAGGACATTTGCCAAGACATGTTGACAGCTACAATACAATATATTTCAAAACTAGTATTACTCTAACACGTGTAGAGAATTCACTCATACGTACTGCATATTTTTTTTCTCTTATATCTTTATTATGATTAAATTTGCAAAGAGAAGCGAAAATTTAAGAAATCCGAACTTGGAGGATTTTACCAAAAAAAATATTAAAAAGATTCAGTCAACGAACAACCAAAAAAGAGAAATTGAACATGCATTAGACAAATCAATGAATGTTTTTTCAGAGGCAAGAAATGAAAAACAGCCACACATAACGATCCTTTTTCATAATAAAGGCTTCTCTATAGATCACTGACAGTGGACGAGCACGATATTTTATTTACCAGTGTTTCAATTTCCTACGTGATTGAAATTTAAAATGAAGCAGAAGTTTAATTTGCATTTTTATTAAATGAAAATTTGAATTAACCATGAGAAATTGTTTAGTTTTAATAGACAAAATAGTTCCATCATGGAACTGGGTAATGTTTGAACTAAATTTATTTTACATAGAATCTAAAACACAATATTAAAAAAACGATTTATTAACGTCCCAGTAATGCTTAATTTCACTAAGCACACATGTCGGTATGAAGTGGTACAAGTAAACACTGAATGTTGGTTCGGGAATAAGAGTTGATATATTTCGTTTAAAGACAAGTATGCAACGTCGTTAATGAACACAGTTCCTTGATATTTATGAAGTCTCTATTGTATAATACATTCCCGACCAACTTTTTTAACATTTTTTAAAGATGTTCATGTTACTACGGAATCGTGTTACTACGTACTCGTGCTACTACTGTTCATGTTACTACGAATCGCCCTTGATTTGAATTATTACATGTAGATTAAGCCTTCGCGTAAGGAAACGTTTTTACAAAATTCATAGTAGAGGCGTAGCATCAGGGGACGCTAAGCTGCTGAGCATCCCCACCTAAAACATCAATCAAAGAACCCTCAATATTGTATTTATAATCTTCCAAGTGAGTAATACGTTGAGCAAAATATGTTTTTATTAACTTTAAAGTGATTTCCTATGATTAAATTCGGCACGTTACAAGCTGGCCTCTGATTGCGTGGACGCTATAATGCTTCTAGCGTCTGCCGCGAGATTGCAATGACGGATGCACAGACGAGGAAGTTCCCCCTCTCCTCTTCACTTCTGTCCCAGAGATATCCAAGAGTCTTATGCTAGCGTACTACTGGGCAAAGAGGTGTATGTGCAAGTTGCTCGTTTGTGCACAAGAGCGCAGCACTGTCAGTGAAATATTTTTCTTTCACATTTGTGAATCTCTGCTTGGTCATGGGCACAAACAGGAGAAATAGTACTTGCCTACTAATTCTTAATATCTAAGAAGATGAATTCTACCTTAAATATATTAAATATTATTTTGGTCTGAAATGTATAAATTCACAAGTGATCACATTGCCAATCGCGCATGAGAATTAAAGCTGAGCCATTGTGTAATTTGCTTTCAACAAGTCTCCTGCCATAAACCTGTTGAAGTGTAGTAACATTTGTTTTGAAAACATAGGTTCTTCAGAATATTAAAGATCATGATGTGTTCAGTTCGCGTTATTGTTGAGCATCCCAAAACGCGCGAGTCACGCTACGCCACTGATTCATAGCAGTTTTGGTTCATACTTGCCGTTTCTACAGGGTTGGCGCTATTGGGGGAGGATTTATTTTTATGAATTTTCCGCATACTCCATTTTCATATTGAAACGCACCGCGCCTCTAAATAGAAACGCGATACATTTCAACTTAAACAACCAGAGAACATACAAACGGCGCGAGCATAACTAGGCAGCATGGCAACACGGAGGGGAAGGGGGGCGTCACGTGGAGCGCGAGACACGAGGGGAGGACAGCGAGAAGTCGGTTGAGAATGGGAGACGAGCGGAAGCCACGCTAGCGGACGGAGGTGGTGCGCGAGCGGTGCGAGTTATTTGGGGAAAAGTACCCCTAAGTGCTGAATAACTTAATAGACTTGCATAGTATTACATTTCGGACCGTTAAAGAAGTGTGATGCAGACCGAACAGCAATGGGAAGTCAACGGATAGAGTGTATGGTAAACCGAAGAGTGTGAAACCCGCCTGTAGCGTGAGCACATGCATCGCGAACGTAGGTTTTGGAGAAAGATAGAATGTGTAGTGCACAAGACAGTGACTGAACCAGTGATCATTTGTGAGACCGATCAAGCAGTGTCTGACGGGTTTTCAGTGTATAGGAACTTTCCATAATGAAACTGTATGATGACGCGTGAGGAGAACAAGAACACGTGGGTATAGGTTACCGATATTTCACCGGTGATTCAGAGAGTAATATAGTGTAACGTGTTTAGCATAATCAGTTACAACCCAAATCTGGAGTTCAGACTGTCAGGACAAGCATAAGTTAATTAGATGCACTAGTGTAGAATATACGCGTGGAGCAGTGTGAGGGGCGAACACTTGCCTACTCATCTCCGGCTGGGGGCCGAACGGCTCCGGGACCACGCGACGGGAGCCGAAGCCGCCGCCACCATCGGCGCCGGGCCCCAACGAAGCGACGTGACCCAGGTGGTAACAGGTATGATGCTAGCATTGAAGGTATTAAGTTTTGGTACCAAAACATAGTAATCATTGCATAGGGGATCAGTGTTCGAAAGTGTAATAGTGATATTAGATGAATAAACATCAAACTGTCGTTGTATAATAAACTGTATGTATTTATTGTACCCCGAACATCCCAGGGTCCACATTCGCGAAAAAGATCCCGAGCCCTGCCTGAAACAAACAAATTTATTGTACCGTGCCACTTCACGGGTAAGTCACGATTGACCCCGAGCAGTCGGTACGTCACAATATTGTTTCGACGATTTTACGACCGGATGCTTCCTGATGCCAACCACAGGCACACACAAGCACATTTCGGATAGACACACACAATCATGAAACCCACACAACCATGCCCGTGGCGGGATTCGAACCACCGATCCTTCGGTCCCAGAATGCCACGGCACCACTCTTTAGCGATCTCTGCTCTCTGGATGGGCAATTGATAGCAAGGTACTATGATCTAAATCTAATAGAGTATGTCTCTAAATGTATTTAATGATAAAACGCATTAACAAATCAGTAAAGTACAACGGTTATTGAATATAATTATTACCCTAAATGCGGTGTCAGGTAACTGAACATTTAACAAATTAAATAAAAATATGACTCACATTATACTCCCTGATATTCAACTGAGCTTCACTTGTTTTTAACTTAAGGCAGAACTAGATAAACTAACCCAGCTCCTTGGTCCCTGTTGACTGATTTATTAATTGATTGATTCCGGTTGCGTCAACTGATAAAGTCATTAGTCCAGTTAGTGAAGTGCATGTTTTATCGCGGGGGGTGTCGGAGTTCTTTCCCCGCTGGATGGCGAGTTCCGACGCCGACCTGCCGTCGACTAGCGGGGTTTTCCCTCAACCGGGGATCTCCTACCAGGGGGACCGGGGCACCGCCCCAGTCACTACAAGCTCTAAGCTCACGACCGGGTTTTCGGCATGTGTGGTAGTGTAATGCATGCAAGAATAAAACTAGAATTATTCTCCAATCAGCGCTTGAACTCGACCAAGCTCTCTAGCCAGTATCGAAAATCCTACCACCGTAGGGACTCGAAACTAGGCCCTCTCGGCCAAAGGTATTGCGGAGGCAGTTGATGCCCCGAGTCACCTCCCCTGGTTTGGTCGCTGTCCTGTGCATGTGAGGTGTCCTGCCGTGCTCACGGCATCGTCCTCCGAGTGGCATCCTGGGCCTTTTAACTCTCACAGAACGCGGTGGAGACCATTACAGTGGCGCGCTCTCTTCCAGCACCTTCTTACTGGAACTAAAGGACGAACTGCCGCCAACGATACTTCAAACGTGTGTGGCTGCTACGTAGGTTCGCGAGACGCAAGCAGGCGCGTAATGTTACAAAAGATAGCATCGATATTCCCGCTTTCTTCATCGGTTTCTTTTTATGTATAATTGGACATTTAGAAGCTACTTTGCGTATTTCTCACAAATTAGCCAATTTTTATGTGCGGATGCTGGCGAGCCTAACCTACAGCTGTACCTGGCGCCACCAGCGCCTCCTACAGTAGCACCCTGGAGCGGTCTCCGGTTGTGACGGAGAGTTGCAAGGCGCTGGTGGCACCTTGGCCGAGCCTCGGCCGCGCGGGCTGGCTGCTGGGCTGGTTGGCTGCCTGCTTCGCGCCGCGCCGCGCGCGCCAACGTCCGCCCGCGTGGAAATTCGAAATTACGCCCGGGCGGCGTCTGACGCTGTTACGTAATTAAGATGCCACGCGCGGGCGCCGGGGCCCGCCTCGATTAGCGCTGTTTACGGATTGCGCTAATCGCCGGCTCGGAAACGCAAGGCGAGACGGCCGGGGCGGGGCGGGGCGGGAGCGGGGGGGAGAACGAGGTGCGGAGCGAAGTAGGAGACGAGGCGGAGTGCGAAGAGAGGCGGGCGCAGGAATGCGCCAAGAGGGGTCGAGCGGGGGTGTTGCGAGGCAAGACGAGTTGGACGGTGTGTTGCGGAGCGGGACGGGACGAGACGGGGCGGGGCGGGGCGGGACGGGACGAGACGGGGCGGGGCGGGGCGGGGCGTGGTGGGGTGGGGTGGGGCGGGGCAGGGCAGGGCAGGGCGGGGCGGGGCGGGGCAGGACGGGGCGGGGCAGGACGGGGCGGGGCGGGCAGCGCGAGGCCGGGTGGGGCAAGGGCGAGGCGGGGCGGGGCGAGGCGGGGCGGGGCGGGGCGGGGAGGGCGGGGAGGGGCGGGGAGGGGCGGGGAGGGGAGGGGCGGGCAGGGCGGGGCAGGGCGGGGCAGGGCAGGGCAGGGCGGGGAGAGACGAGACGGGGCGGGGCGGGGCAGGGCAGGGCGGGGAGAGACGAGACGGGGCGGGGCGGGGCAGGGCAGGGCGGGGAGAGACGAGACGGGGCGGGGCGGGGTGGGGCGGGACGGGACGAGACGGGGCGGGGCGGGGAAGGGCGAGGCGGGGCAGGGCGGGGCGGAGCTGGGCGGGGCGGGCAGGGCGAGGCCGGGTGGGGCAGGGCGAGGCGGGGCGGGGCAGGGCGGGGCGAGGCGGGGCGGGGCAGGGCGAGGCGGGCGGGGCGAGGCGGGGCGGGGCGGGGCGGGGCGGGGCGGGGCAGGGCGGGCCGGGCGGGCAGGGCGGGGCCGGGCGGGCAGGGCGGGGCCGGGCGGGGCACGGCAGGGCACGGCGGGGCGGGGCGGGCAGGGCGGGCGGGGCAGGGCGGTGTGGGGTGGGGCGAGGCGTAGCGGAGTGGGGCGGGGCGGGTCAGACTGAGGCGGGGAGCGACGGGGAGGGCCAAACTGAGAACGAGATGGGGAGCGAGGCGAGACGAGGATACGAATGTACCAGTAGGGGACAAGCGGATATGTAGCAAGGCGAGAGGGAGTGAGGAGAGACGAGACTATACAAGGAGCGAGGCGGAGCATGGCGAGGACGGCAAGGAATGGAAAATGCATGGACTAGTCTGCGAGTGAAAAGGACGAAACGAAAGAGTAAGAAGATGCCCGTAAAAGTGTGGCAAAACGTCAAAGAATAAAACGTAAAATGTGGCAGTTGGTGGCACTGGACAAAATCACAGAACTGTGTTAAAAATAATACATTTCACAATTCTCAAGATCGTTTCTGACTCATGATGTTAACTCGAATATTTCCGACGAAAAGAAATGCATCTCTTCAACTCTTAGATATTATTTTGAGGACCACGTATTTATTAACAACGTCAATCGCAACTATCGTAAATATTATAGCATTGTTCAGGGAATAAAGTAACATTGAACTAACATATAAGTTCAGAAAATGTCAGTTTCAATAGCGAGACAATCACAAACAAATGTCTACTAAGTTTTACAAAAATTATGAAATCATTCCATTTCTTTTTAAGTAAGCAATGTCATTATTTGTATTACATTATTTCTTCTGAATATTGACATTCCCAAAGCGAATCTTCAAAATTCCCCTCCGAATCCAGTTATGTCAGCGGCCCTCGCATGTGCCGGACCTTCAATAGAACCGCCCCGAGGCGGTCCCGCGTGTGTGCTGCCCTCCATAAATCGCTTCCCGTCTCCGCGAGCCGCGCGACCTACATTCGAGAGGGAAAAAGCACGAGAGGGATTCCGCGCCAGGGACGCAGCGGGGGTCGAGCTGGGAACGCCGAACGCGGAGCCCCCATCCCCCGAGGGATCGGCCGCTGCGCTACGCGGGCGGAAGCCAGACTTCGGAAGGGCGCCTACGGTTCGCAGGGCAAAGAGACAGGCCAGAAGAGACTGAATCAGTGTTTTCCTTGTCAGAATTGATTCGCTTCCGATCCCTTTCAATTCGGGATCTTTTATTTTTTTATTATTTTTTTGTAATTTAAGGTCGCATCAACTACTAGGTCATTAGCGACCACTATTGGATTTAACGTCATGGTTAAATGAAACGATATGGTGATGATAGGGGTGAAAGGACGAACACATACAATCATGCCCGAGGCGGGAATCGAACTCGCGATCCCTCGGTCCGAGATCACTAACTATGACACTACTGTCTTAGCAATCTCGGGGCCGGGGCCGGCGGCCTAGAGGTTTCTTTTTCATTACCGAAAAAGTTTCTTCGAAATACGTAACATTCTTAAAAAGTACCTTCTTTAGGGTGAGAAAGTAAAAAGATCGCGTGAGGAATCGCGGGAAGATGAAGAGGGTAACAGAATAGCTGGCCACGGAAAGGGGAATAGGAAGTCAACGATTGGGGGCGCTCAAAATTGAAAGATGGGTGAATACGAAGCAGGTCGCGAATGACTGCTCAAACGAGGAGAATGATCAAGCACTATCCTGAAACGTGACGAAGAGGGTAGCAGGTCACCGCCTATGAGAGGTCCAGGAAATGAAAACTGGTGGGGTCGGGTAAGAAATCGTAAACCTGAAGGTAAAGGAGGGTGCAACAGATCGCGAATGAATGTGTAAGGAAATGAAATTTAAGGAAGTGGTGGAGAAGGGAAACGGAAACCGCGAAGATGGCGGAGGGTGTAGCAAGTCGCGAATGACTCTTCGAGGGAACTGGACAGAAGGTAGCGAGAACGCGCGGACCTGAAATATTGAGCGGCGGTAGGGGCAAGACGGAGGCGGATATGGTGGCGGGGGAATAAGGTGGGGCGTGGGTGGGGGCGTCTCCGGAGCGCGGGCCGATTTGTCATCGGCCGCGCCCAGCCCACGCCGCCCGGCGCCGGTGACCGCCGGCAGCGCGACCGCGGCGGCGAGGCGGCGGGGACGACGGCGGGTGCGAAGTCAGAGACGGTAGCTGTGGCAAGGGCGGCGGTAGAGGGGAAGGGCGGGGAGGCAGGGTGGTGGGGGCGACGGGGGCGGCGGCTGCGGTGGGGGCCAAGGAGGAGACATCAGCTGCGGCAAGGGCGCCGGCAGAGGGCGGGGGCGGCGGCAGTGGGCGGTGCGGCGGAGCGGAGGGGTGGCGGGGGCGGCAGGGGTGGTGGGGCGGCGGGGGCGGGCGGGGGCGGTGGGGGCGGCAGGGGCGGCGGAAACGGCGGGTGAGGCGGAGGCTGGTGCTGCGGGAGCGGCGTGGGCGAGGGGAGTGGCGGGAACGGCGGAGGAGGCGGAGGCGGGGTGACGGAGCGAAGGGGGCGGCAGGGGTGCGAGAGCGGCGGGGAGCTGCGTCTGCCACGCCCACCGCGCGGAATGTCCAATTACCCAGCGCACGGCGCGGCGCGGCGCGGCGTGGCGCCCGGGAGGCGGCGGCCGCGGGCGGCGACCTGGCCAGCTGTCGCCGCGCGGCGCGCGCGCTCAGCCGAAAGGCGGGAAGGCTGGCGTGAGCACTGGGAATACCTTGCAATAAAGCCACACACACGCGCCGAAGAAGGTCAAAGCTCCAGCAGTGGCCGTTATTCACAATAATTTCGTGGATAAAAAAAAAACTTGGAGAAGAGTAGTGTCGTTTTGTGAAACTCGATGGGCGATTTGCACACTTTCTGAATACTTTCCTTACGAAAAAAATCAACTTTCTATTCTTCTATTTTTTATTTATAAATTTATAAATTTATAAATTTACTTTTTAAATTTAGTAGTGGCCATTTGCAAATTACATAATTTGGAAATGGTTAGTTCAATAATACCCACACTATAATCTACCAGGAGAGGGTGTTTGGGATACTATATGTCCAAAAGTGCCAAGTTCAAGTTACATTATTGCAATGATAAATGCAATGTACATAAGCTTTCAATGAATGCTCTAAACATGAAACAAAGGAAAGGAAATAAATGATGTCCGTTGAACTCCTCACCATTACAAAGCACAAGCCTCCCGTTCTGCAAGTTTAAATGACATGAAAAATCTCTGATATTTTTTAATGTTTGCCTGAAGTGCCCACTACATAGGCAGTGGCATTATCCAACTACAGAAATTTTCCAACATATTTCTTGCGTCTTTCTCCCTAAGACAACACGGGCAAACAAAAATATAAAAGTTGTCAAAACCAAGATTTGACACATGTTTGTTTATGCATGTCGATGCGTTGAATCTGAAGCCAAAATTACGCCACCAACTTCCGGACATTTTTTAAATCGCGAAAAATCCCAGTAAAGTAAATTGAAAATTTAACGGTGTATTTTCGCTATTAAAAAAATTGGGAGTTGGTGGCACAATTATTCGCTTCGGATTCGAATTTAGCGCGTAAATGAAACAAATGTGTCAAGTCTTGGGTCTCACAACTTTTGGCTTTCGTAGAGCACAATACAACAAGATACCAAAATCGTGTATATGCATGTTTTTCGCGATTTAAAAAAACAGGAGGGTGGGGGCTCAATTCTGTCTTCATATTCAAATTCAGAACATCGACATACAAAGAGAAACATCATTCAAGTCTTTGGGTCTGACTTTTTACTTTTTTTTTGTGCTCTTGTGTAATCATTCATCTGATAACAAGAAGTTTAATCACAGTATTATAAGTTATCTAGTTAATGGTTACATTAATTGAAGTCTTGAACTTAGACTTTTTAATTGAGAAAACCGCCTACTATAGAACGAACTACCTTTTTGGCAAACCTAGTTCGTTCTATCTCTCAGAGAAAACACTACGATTGTATCGTAGGTTATCAGAGCGGTGGGAAAGCAACAAATAATAAACGCACTGTAAAAAACAGCCCTCCTTCCTTCGTGTAGTAATGAATTTTACTTGAAATATAATGTATAAAAATATCAAAACTTTAAATTCGCAGTTACAATAAAAATGTTTCATAGCACATATAATTACAACAGATACTGAAAGAACTAAAACACGTCAACGTGAAAATAAATAAAGAATTTACTCACAATGTAGAGTTACGATGAGTTTGAGAACGTTACATAGTTCAGTAATTATACAAAAACGCTGAGTTAAGTACTGAGACCCAAATATTTTAAATGAGGCATGTAAAATTTAATAAAAGTAACAGGTGCAGAGCTAGCGAGACAGAGCGGCAAGTCGTAAACATCTACATAAAGAATGAGAGCTGCAGGGAGAAGAATAAGGGTAAATTCTTAGAAAACAAGTACAGCACAAGAAAGATATTCAATGACGCACTAAATATTAATTGCGTCACTCTTTTCCCTCCACTTAAATGGAGTGGGCAAGTCACATAAGGGAATGGATCCGAAGAGATGGGAACATCAAGCTAGTATATGGGTCTAGAATATGGAAAAGGAAGTGGGACGACAAAATAAGTCGTTGGTGCGATGAAAGAAGAGCTACAGCCGGCAAGATGTCAAGAAAAGCGAAAGATAGAGGCTTGTGGAAACTTTTCACACATAGTGAAAATAACAGGTGTGACAATTACAGTGAGTTCAACGAACAATAATGGTCAAGAGTGTGGTCAACCATGAAGAAACGGCAAACAAGATGGACAATGGTCAACAAGTGAACAGTGGTTAGAGATGGTAATATAATCAGTAGTCACTAAATAAATGGCCAATTACATCAACAGTGGACAACAACAATATGGTCAGTGAATAAAGTGACCAGGGGTGAATAATATAGACAGTGGATAATTCGCTTAGAATAAACGCTCTCCAAGACTCGCTCACCTGAAAGCGGTTTCAATTTTGAGCCACCCCACTATTTAAGTGGGAGGCCTTGCCCAACATTGGGATCTACGGCTTTATCATTTATCTATTCCCCTCCACTACACAGTCCGATTCTTTTGTGTTCATCGGCGTCTTCCCCCTCGATGTGTCACCGCCTCGGTCTTCAACCACTTGTGCCGTGACGAGTCAAGGTGGCGCCGGGGGTGGGGGTGAGGGCGCTCGCCCGCCTCTTTGTGTGTTTGCGCCTACGCTGAGATAACGCACAAGAGCCTCCCGCGCTCTCGTCCACCGCCTGCTATTGGCAAAAAGGCATCCGGCGGCCGGGGGTGGAGCGAAGAGCGGGTGGGTTGGAGTGAGGGTGGGTTAGAGCGAGGGTGGGTTGGAGCCGAGGGTGGGTTGGAGCCGAGGGTGGGTTGGGGCCGAGGGTGGGTTGGGGCCGAGGGTGTGTTGAAGCGAGGGTGTGTTGAAGCGAGGGTGTGTTGAAGCGAGGGTGTGTTGAAGCGAGGGTGTGTTGAAGCGAGGGTGTGTTGAAGCGAGGGTGTGTTGAAGCGAGGGTGTGTTGAAGCGAGGGTGTGTTGAAGCGAGGGTGTGTTGAAGCGAGGGTGTGTTGAAGCGAGGGTGGGTTGGGGCGAGGGTGGGTTGGAGCGAGGGTGGGTTGGGGCCGAGGGTGGGTTGGGGCCGAGGGTGTGTTGAAGCGAGGGTGTGTTGAAGCGAGGGTGTGTTGAAGCGAGGTGTGTTGAAGCGAGGGTGTGTTGAAGCGAGGGTGTGTTGAAGCGAGGGTGTGTTGAGCGAGGGTGTGTTGAAGCGAGGGTGTGTTGAAGCGAGGGTGTGTTGAAGCGAGGGTGTGTTGAAGCGAGGGTGTGTTGAAGCGAGGGTGTGTTGAAGCGAGGGTGTGTTGAAGCGAGGGTGTGTTGAAGCGAGGGTGTGTTGAAGCGAGGGTGTGTTGAAGCGAGGGTGTGTTGAAGCGAGGGTGTGTTGAAGCGAGGGTGTGTTGAAGCGAGGGTGTGTTGAAGCGAGGGTGTGTTGAAGCGAGGGTGTGTTGAAGCGAGGGTGTGTTGAAGCGAGGGTGTGTTGAAGCGAGGGTGTGTTGAAGCGAGGGTGTGTTGAAGCGAGGGTGTGTTGAAGCGAGGGTGTGTTGAAGCGAGGGTGTGTTGAAGCGAGGGTGTGTTGAAGCGAGGGTGTGTTGAAGCGAGGGTGTGTTGAAGCGAGGGTGTGTTGAAGCGAGGGTGTGTTGAAGCGAGGGTGTGTTGAAGCGAGGGTGTGTTGAAGCGAGGGTGTGTTGAAGCGAGGGTGTGTTGAAGCGAGGGTGTGTTGAAGCGAGGGTGTGTTGAAGCGAGGGTGTGTTGAAGCGAGGGTGTGTTGAAGCAGAGGGGTGTGTTGAAGCGAGGGTGTGTTGAAGCGAGGGTGTGTTGAAGCGAGGGTGTGTTGAAGCGAGGGTGTGTTGAAGCGAGGGTGTGTTGAAGCGAGGGTGTGTTGAAGCGAGGGTGTGTTGAAGCGAGGGGTGTGTTGAAGCGAGGGTGTGTTGAAGCGAGGGTGTGTTGAAGCGAGGGTGTGTTGAAGCGAGGGTGTGTTGAAGCGAGGGTGTGTCGAAGCGAGGTGTGTTGAAGCGCTGGTGTGTGTGAAGCGAGGGTGTGTTGAAGCGAGGGTGTGTTGAAGCGAGGGTGTGTTGAAGCGAGGGTGTGTTGAAGCGAGGGTGTGTTGAAGCGAGGGTGTGTTGAAGCGAGGGTGTGTTGAAGCGAGGGTGTGTTGAAGCGAGGGTGTGTTGAAGCGAGGGTGTGTTGAAGCGAGGGTGTGTTGAAGCGAGGGTGTGTTGAAGCGAGGGTGTGTTGAAGCGAGGGTGTGTTGAAGCGAGGGTGTGTTGAAGCGAGGGTGTGTTGAAGCGAGGGTGTGTTGAAGCGAGGGTGTGTTGAAGCGAGGGTGTGTTGAAGCGAGGGGTGTGTTGAAGCGAGGGTGTGTTGAAGCGAGGGGTGTGTTGAAGCGAGGGTGTGTTGAAGGCGAGGGTGTGTTGAAGCGAGGGTGTGTTGAAGCGAGGGTGTGTTGAAGCGAGGGTGTGTTGAAGCGAGGGTGTGTTGAAGCGAGGGTGTGTTGAGCGAGGGTGTGTGAAGCGAGGGTGTGTCTGAAGCGAGGGTGTGTTGAAGCAGGGGTGTGTTTGAAGCGAGGTGTGTTGAAGCGAGGGTGTGTTGAAGCGAGGTGTGTTGAAAGGCGAGGGTGTGTTGAAGCGAGGGTGTGTTGAAGCCGAGGGTGTGTTGAAGCGAGGGTGTGTTGAAGCGGAGGGTGTGTTGAAGCGAGGTGTGTTGAAGCGAGGGTGTGTTGAAGCGAGGGTGTGTTGAAGCGAGGGTGTTGTTGAAGCGAGGGTGTGTTGAAGCTGAGGGTGTGTTGACGCGAGGGTGTGTTGAAGCGAGGGTGTGTTGAAGCGAGGGTGTGTTGAGCGAGGGTGTGTTGAAGCGAGGGTGTGTTGAAGCCGAGGGGTGTGTTGAAGCGAGGGTGTGTCGAAGCGAGGGTGTGTTGAAGCGAGGGTGTGTTGAAGCGAGGGTGTGTCGAAGCGAGGGTGTGTTGAAGCGAGGGTGTGTTGAAGCGAGGGTGTGTTGAAGCGAGGGTGTGTTGAAGCGAGGGTGTGTTGAAGCGAGGGTGTGTTGAAGCGAGGGTGTGTTGAAGCGAGGGTGTGTTGAAGCGAGGGTGTGTTGAAGCGAGGGTGTGTTGAAGCGAGGGTGTGTTGAAGCGAGGGTGTGTTGAAGCGAGGGTGTGTTGAAGCGAGGGTGTGTTGAAGCGAGGGTGTGTTGAAGCGAGGGTGTGTTGAAGCGAGGGTGTGTTGAAGCGAGGGTGTGTTGAAGCGAGGGTGTGTTGAAGCGAGGGTGTGTTGAAGCGAGGGTGTGTTGAAGCGAGGGTGTGTTTGAAGCCGAGGGTGTGTTGAAGCGAGGGTGTGTTGAAGCGAGGGTGTGTTGAAGCGAGGGTGTGTTGAAGCGAGGGTGTGTTGAAGCGAGGGTGTGTTGAAGCGAGGGTGTGTTGAAGCGAGGGTGTGTTGAAGCGAGGGTGTGTTGAAGCGAGGGTGTGTTGAAGCGAGGGTGTGTTGAAGCGAGGGTGTGTTGAAGCGAGGGTGTGTTGAAGCGAGGGTGTGTTGAAGCGAGGGTGTGTTGAAGCGAGGGTGTGTTGAAGCGAGGGTGTGTTGAAGCCGAGGGTGTGTTGAAGCGAGGGTGTGTTGAAGCGAGGGGTGTGTTGAAGCGAGGGTGTGTTGAAGCGAGGGTGTGTTGAAGCGAGGGTGTGTTGAAGCGAGGGTGTGTTGAAAGCGAGGGTGTGTCGAAGCGAGGGTGTGTTGAAGCGAGGGTGTGTCGAAGCGAGGGTGTGTTGAAGCGAGGGTGGGTTGGGGCGAGGGTGGGTTGGAGCGAGGGTGGGTTGGGGCGAGGGTGGGTTGGAGCGAGGGGTGGGTGGTTGGGGCCGAGGGTGGGTTGGGGCGAGGGTGGGTTGGAGCGAGGGTGTGTTGAAGCGAGGGTGTGTTGAAGCGAGGGGTGTGTTGAAGCGAGGGTGTGTTGAAGCGAGGGTGTGTTGAAGCGAGGGTGTGTTGAAGCGAGGGTGTGTTGAAGCGAGGGTGTGTTGAAGCGAGGGTGTGTTGAAGCGAGGGTGTGTTGAAGCGAGGGTGTGTTGAAGCGAGGGGTGTGTTGAAGCGAGGTGTGTTGAAGCGAGGGTGGTTGAAGCGAGGGTGTGTTGAGCGAGGGTGTGTTGAAGCGAGGGTGTGTCGAAGCGAGGGTGTGTTGAAGCGAGGGTGGTGTTGAAGCGGAGGGTGTGTTGAAAGCGAGGGTGTGTTGAAGCGAGGGTGTGTTGAAGCGAGGGTGTGTTGAAGCGAGGGGTGTGTTGAAGCGAGGGTGTGTTTGAAGCGAGGGGTGTGTTTGAAGCGAGGGTGTGTTGAAGCGAGGGTGTGTTTGAGCGAGGGGTGTTGAAGCGAGGGTGTGTTTGAAGCGAGGGTGTGTTGAAGCGAGGGTGTGTCGAAGCGAGGGGTGTGTTGAAGCGAGGTGTGTCGAAGCGAGGGTGTGTTAGAAGCGAGGGTGGGTTGTGGCGAGGGTGGGATTGGAGCGAGGGTGGGTTGGGGCGAGGGTGGGTGTGTGGAGCGAGGGTGGGTTGGGGCCGAGGTGGGTTGGGGCCGAGGGTGTGTTGAAGCGAGGGGTGTGTTGAAGCGAGGGGTGTGTTGAAGCGAGGTGTGTTGAAGCGAGGGGTGTGTTGAAGCGAGGTGTGTTGAAGCGAGGGTGTGTTGAAGCGAGGGTGTGTTGAAGCGAGGGTGTGTTGAAGCGAGGGTGTGTTGAAGCGGAGGGTGTGTTGAAGCGAGGGTGTGTTGAAGCGAGGGTGTGTTGAAGCGAGGGTGTGTTGAAGCGAGGGTGTGTTGAAGCGAGGGTGTGTTGAAGCGAGGGTGTGTTGAAGCCGAGGGTGTGTTGAAGCGAGGGTGTGTTGAAGCGAGGGGTGGTGTTGAAGCGAGGGTGTGTTGAAGCGAGGGTGTGTTGAAGCGGGGTGTGTTGAAGCCGAGGGTGGTGTTTGAAGCGAGGGTGTGTCGAAGCGAGGGTGTGTTGAAGCGAGGGTGTGTTGAAGCGAGGGTGTGTCGAAGCGAGGGTGTGTTGAAGCGAGGGTGGTGTTGAAGCGAGGGTGTGTTGAAGCGAGGGTGTGTTGAAGCGAGGGTGTGTTGAAGCGAGGGTGTGTTGAAGCGAGGGGTGTGTTGAAGCGAGGGTGTGTTGAAGCGAGGGTGTGTTGAAGCGAGGGTGTGTTGAAGCGAGGGTGTGGTTGAAGCGAGGGTGTGTTGAAGCGAGGGTGTGTTGAAGCGAGGGTGTGTTGAAGCGAGGGTGTGTTTGAAGCGAGGGGTGTGTTGAAGCGAGGGTGTGTTGAAGCGAGGGTGTGTTGAAGCGAGGGTGTGTTTGAAGCGAGGGTGTGTTGAAGCGAGGGTGTGTTGAAGCGAGGGTGTGTTGAAGCCGAGGGTGTGTTGAAGCGAGGGTGTGTTGAAGCGAGGGTGTGTTGAAGCGAGGGTGTGTTGAAGCGAGGGTGTGTTGAAGCGAGGGTGTGTTGAAGCGAGGGTGTGTTGAAGCGAGGGTGTGTTGAAGCGAGGGTGTGTTGAAGCGAGGTGTGTTGAAGCGAGGGTGTGTTGAAGCGAGGGTGTGTTTGAAGCGGGGTGTGGTTGAAGCGAGGGTGTGTTGAAGCGAGGGTGTGTTGAAGCGAGGGTGTGTTGAAGCGAGGGTGTGTTGAGCCGAGGGTGTGTTGAAGCGAGGGTGTGTTGAAGCGAGGGTGTGTTGAAGCGAGGGTGTGTTGAAGCGAGGGTGTGTTGAAGCGAGGGTGTGTTGAAGCGAGGTGTGTTGAAGCGAGGGTGTGTCGAAGCGAGGGGTGTGTTGAAGCGAGGGTGTGTCGAAGCGAGGGTGTGTTGAAGCGAGGGTGGGTTGGGCGAGGGTGGGTTGGAGCGAGGGTGGGTTGGGGCGAGGGGTGGGTTGGAGCGAGGGTGGGTTGGGGCCGAGGGTGGGTTGGGGCGAGGGTGGGTTGGAGCGAGGGTGTGTTGAAGCGAGGGTGTGTTGAAGCGAGGGTGTGGTTGAAGCGAGGGTGTGTTGAAGCGAGGGTGTGTTGAAGCGAGGGTGTGTTGAAGCGAGGGTGTGTTGAAGCGAGGGTGTGTTGAAGCGAGGGTGTGTTGAAAGCGAGGGTGTGTTGAAGCGAGGGGTGTTTGAAGCGAGGGTGTGTTGAAGCGAGGGTGTGTTGAAGCGAGGGTGTGTTGAAGCGAGGGTGTGTTGAAGCGAGGGTGTGTTGAAGCGAGGGTGTGTCGAAGCGAGGGTGTGTTGAAGCGAGGGTGTGTTGGAAGCGAGGGTGTGTTTGAAGCGAGGGTGTGTTGAAGCGAGGGGTGTGTTGAAGCGAGGGTGTGTTGAAGCGAGGGTGTGTTGAAGCGAGGGTGTGTTGAGCGAGGGTGTGTTGAAGCGAGGGTGTGTTGAAGCGAGGGTGTGTTGAAGCGAGGGTGTGTTGAAGCGAGGGTGTGTTGAAGCGAGGGGTGTGTTGAAGCGAGGGTGTGTCGAAGCGAGGGTGGTGTTGAAGCGAGGGTGTGTCGAAGCGAGGGTGGTTGAAGCGAGGGTGGGTTGGGGCGAGGGTGGGTTGGAGCGAGGGTGGGTTGGGGCGAGGGTGGGTTGGAGCGAGGGTGGGTTGGGGCCGAGGTGGGTTGGGGCCGAGGGTGTGTTGAAGCGAGGGTGTGTTGAAGCGAGGGTGTGTTGAAGCGAGGTGTGTTGAAGCGAGGGTGTGTTGAAGCGAGGGTGTGTTTGAAGCGAGGGTGTGTTGAAGCGAGGGTGTGTTGAAGCGAGGGTGTGTTGAAGCGAGGGTGTGTTGAAGCGAGGGTGTGTTGAAGCGAGGGTGTGTTGAAGCGAGGGTGTGTTGAAGCGAGGGTGTGTTGAAGCGAGGGTGTGTTGAAGCGAGGGTGTGTTGAAGCGAGGGTGTGTTGAAGCCGAGGGTGTGTTGAAGCGAGGGTGTGTTGAAGCGAGGGTGTGTTGAAGCGAGGGTGTGTTGAAGCGAGGGTGTGTTGAAGCCGAGGGTGTGTTGAAGCGAGGGGTGTGTTGAAGCGAGGGTGTGTTGAAGCGAGGGTGTGTTGAAGCGAGGGTGTGTTGAAGCGAGGGTGTGTTGAAGCGAGGGTGTGTTGAAGCGAGGGTGTGTTGAAGCGAGGGTGTGTTGAAGCGAGGGTGTGTTGAAGCCGAGGGTGTGTTGAAGCGAGGGTGTGTTGAAGCGAGGGTGTGTTGAAGCGAGGGTGTGTTGAAGCGAGGGTGTGTTGAAGCGAGGGTGTGTTGAAGCGAGGGTGTGTTGAAGCGAGGGTGTGTTGAAGCGAGGGTGTGTTGAAGCCGAGGGTGTGTTGAAGCGAGGGTGTGTTGAAGCGAGGGTGTGTTGAAGCGAGGGTGTGTTGAAGCGAGGGTGTGTTGAAGCCGAGGGTGTGTTGAAGCGAGGGTGTGTTGAAGCGAGGGTGTGTTGAAGCGAGGGTGTGTTGAAGCGAGGGTGTGTTGAAGCGAGGGTGTGTTGAAGCGAGGGTGTGTTGAAGCGAGGGTGTGTTGAAGCGAGGGTGTGTTGAAGCGAGGGTGTGTTGAAGCGAGGGGTGTGTTGAAGCGAGGGTGTGTTGAAGCCGAGGGTGTGTTGAAGCGAGGGTGTGTTGAAGCGAGGGTGTGTTGAAGCGAGGGTGTGTTGAAGCGAGGGTGTGTTGAAGCGAGGGTGTGTTGAAGCGAGGGTGTGTTGAAGCGAGGGTGTGTTGAAGCGAGGGTGTGTTGAAGCGAGGGTGTGTTGAAGCGAGGGTGTGTCGAAGCGAGGGTGTGTTGAAGCGAGGGTGTGTCGAAGCGAGGGTGTGTTGAAGCGAGGGTGGGTTGGGGCGAGGGTGGGTTGGAGCGAGGGTGGGTTGGAGTGAGGGTGGGTTGGAGCGAGGATGGAGCTAGGGTGGGCTGGAGTGAGGCTGCGCTGAAGCGAGAGTAAGCTGGACTGAGAGTGGGTTGGAGCGAGAGTGAGCTGGTGAGGGTGGGTTGGAGCTTTGAGCGGTCGGGAGCTTCGAGCTTGTCCCGGTTGGGGCGGCGCCCCGCTGATGGTAGAAACCTAGTTGAGGGAAACCTCGCTAGTGGACAGTAGGTCGGCGCCAGATCTCGCCATCCAGCGGGGAAAGATCATCGCCACCAATGAAAATACACGCACTACACTTACGGGAGTAATAACAGTAGCTGACGCGCCCGAAATCACGAACAATCAATCAATCCAACCCCTCCCCAGCAACCAACCGCTTTGCCTCCTCCGTTCCGTTCAGCTTCGTTCCGTAACCGCCCCAGCACTTCCTCCCCCGCCCCGTGCTGCATTCCCCCATGCTTCACCGTCCCACCCCACCCCGTCCACCCCGTCCACTCCGCCGGGCCCCGCCCCGCGCCGGGCCGCGCCGCGCTCTATATCGCATTTTCTGTCGAGTATCTCACAGGAGTCGCGGCGCGCGAGCGAGAACTTGAAATCCGATAAAAACTCTTCGTCGCGCCAGCGCCGCCGCCGCCGCCGCCGCCGCCGCCGCCGCCGCCGCCGCGTGTGGGCGGCCCACGAGAGTTGCAGCGCTCGTGGGAAGACGCCGCGACCGGAGAGGCGGCGGGCGAGTGGCGACTGAGAAAAGAGCGGCGCCGCGGCGACGACGCGTGCAGACGACAGCAGCCGCTGGCGCGCGCGCTCTCACTTACTACCTCGTGCCTGGTGAGCCACTTCGGATAGACCGGCTGAGGTGGGGCACAGTAGAGGAGGGCTTAACACGTTTTCTTCAATAACTGTTATCGGAATAACAGTGGACTCGTAATAACGGTTATTAATAACAGTCGAAAAATAGCATGTCCATGATCAGCAACTTAACTTGGCCGTCTGCTCAGTTAAATCAGTTGTGGCGACTGCTAAGAGTTAAACCACAACGAATAACGTCGGTAGCGCCGTAAATCTTGTGCAGCTACCTTACAGCAGTTGCTTGCTCTACTTCCCTAATCATGTTTGGGCAGAGACAGAGAAATAGCTGATATGAACGAGACCCGATGAACTGCCAAGGAAGAATAGTAGTTAATATGATAAGTAGCAATGTGTACAGAATTACTCTAGCAACTGGCGCACCCAGAAACGTGTAATAAGCAAATCGGATGAAGAGTATAGCTACACGCTGCGTTTTAGGGAAATGAGTTTCAATGGGAGGATAAAGTTGACGGTTTTCGTGACTAGTTTGAGGGGAATGCGAGGATACTTAGATTCCAAGTTCTAGCTTGCAGCAGCGCAAGATATTGCCTGTCGAGGTCTCCCGTCGACCACAAGTAGCCCTTCACGAAAATATGTGTGGCATTCATCAATCGACCGATTTTAAATGCACTACGTAGGACTGAATGATGAATGTTTTTATATTTGCGTTGAATAGCTGGAAAAAAATAAGGCGTTGGTAAAATTTGGTAAAAAACGTAAGGCGTTGGTAATAATGTAAAATGGCTCATTGAAAAAATCTTTTTATCTCCTTGAAATGCCGAACAGAAACGCAAGTATGGCGAAATTCTTTAATAAAAAAAATAACTTCAAGAGCACCTTCTTTGTGCACTTTCAACAACACTGCAAGTAAACCTTTGACGAATTGTTATTACTTTACCAAGTTAGTCCTCAGAATATATTGTCTATTACTTCCATACATAAGAATTTTCAGCTTCTTATCTAACTCATTTTATCATAATTAAATTGAATTTCCCAACGATACATTTCTATTACAACAACGAAATTCATTCACATGCACGTCCATCAATACTGTTAACAGCATTGAGCAAACTAAAAGGCCAGGACTAAAAATCGTTTCACCTTTATGTGACTAAGGTTGCCGACTGATCAGGTCCTATCGACTACTTCCGGTGACTGCCAACCAAGTTAGTGCTTTGCTGGTGGTAGTGATGATGGTAGTGATGGTGCTTGTGGTGGTGATGGCGGCAGTGTTGTTGTTCTTGCTGGTTGGGGTAGTGGTGGTGGTGGTGGTGGTGGTGGTGGTGGTGGTGGTGGTGGTGGTGGTGGTGGTGATGGCGGCGGCAATGTTGTTCTCGCTGGTTGGGGTGGTGGTGGTGGGGATGGTGATGGTGATGGTGATGGTGGTGTGGTGGTGCTTGTGGTGGTGATGGTGGCGGCAGGGTTGTTGTTCTTGCTGGTTGGGGTGATGGTGATGGTGATGGTGGTGGTGTTGGTGGTGGTAGGTCTGTTGTTATTGTAGAATTACCCAAACCTAAATCGTCGATGTCGCAACTTTCCCCTTCTGTACGTGACCGCCATGTTCCTCCCAGCTCCACTACCTCCTCATCACTATTTATTTACCAGCACATTCACTAACTGGTCATGTCCGTCACACGCAATCGACAGGACGGCGGCCATCGGACCAGATGGAATCGACTGATTCAAGTGGCCGCCTGATTTTTTCTCGCTTAGAATTTGTCGCCAGAAGCACTGATACCCCGCCCCTTTCCCCATCATCCAGGCCCCCTGTTTCAGCTCGTAGCGGCCATATTGCTTCCCTCCAGCCCTGCCGCCTCTTCGCTGGGCTCGGGGTGGCGAGCTGGACGCCTCGCCGCCCCACTGGTTGAATTTACTCAGCGACTGCCGCCGCGCAGACACTCTTAAGCGTTCTTTTGTGCTCGCCGAGTGCTTTTAGTAGCGAGCACAAAACGAGGATTACATGATGTAGAAAACATTTTCTCGGATCCAGCTCGAGTACAACATTCTCAAACAAGGATGCTCTTCTCTCGGATCGCTCGGTTATTTGCTCACGAGAGAGCAATTAAAGTTTATGGAACCTACGTTTATTGGACGTCATTCGGGTATGAAAGATTATTTCTAAAGTGTCACCCCATTATAAAAAAAATAAGTTACGATTCTTCTTGAAATATTATTTCTCGCGATTGGTTCTTTGCAATCAACTTTGTAAAAAGCGATCAAGAAAAAAAATAGCTTTTGTTTTTTTCGTTTTGACGTCTGTTTTAGACACAATAATAAGATTAATATTCACACAAAGAAAATTATCATGAAACTGTATTTATTTTAACTCTCTTGGTCAAACTACACACCGAAATTTAATGAACTTACGCAATTTAAATACCTTTGCAAGGTAAATAAAATCCGTACATTCCAAAACATCAAAAGCAAATATTTGCACATCATTATTAACATTTTATTTTCGTTGTCCTCAAGGAAAATATTCAGAAGAGTAAATTAGAACAACAGAAAAAGGTTTCAGCTTTCCTCTGTACGACAGTGTGCTGTATGCCGCTTGTTGAAGCCTAACCATGGACTGAGAAGTGTCTGACATTACATTCGTCCCCAACCACATACCACGACGACAGAGGAATTCAAACAGCACGAATAAAACAATAATTCCGCAAAGCGTTTTACTAGTCCAAGGGCTATCTACCGTTTAGCTTCCATCGATGAACTCGGGCTGGAGCTCCTGCGTGTCCCTTGCAGGGGCGGCTGGTGAATGATGCAGGGCGCGTAGGACGTGCGGGCTGCGTGGCGGGAGCCTTGTTCGATTATAGATAATGGCGCGCCTAAGAAGCTGCTGGGCGGGGCGGCGGGAGCGCGCGCGCCTCCGTTAAACCGTTATGAGCAACGCGTCGCGTCGAGGCGCCCGCGGCGGTCGCAGACTGGGGCTGCGAGACGCGGCGCTGGCGGAGGCAGGCCGGGCGCAGGCGGGCCGGAACGTGGGGCGGAGCAGGGCAACGCCGGGTGGGACGAGGCGGAGCGGGACGAGGCGGGGCGGGGTGGAGCGGGGCGGGGTGGAGCGGGGCGGGGTGGAGCGGGGCGGGGTGGGAGTGGGGGCGGGGTGGAGCGGGGCGAAACGGAGCGGGGCGGGGTGGAGCAGGGCGGGGCGGAGAGGGGCGGGGGCGGGGTGGAGCGGGGTGGAGCGGGGCGGGGCGGAGCGGGGCGGGAAAGAGCGATGTGAGGGGTGACGCAATGCGGGGAAGGTCGGTGGGAAGGGGTGAGGATGGTGGGAAAGGCAGATACGGGGAAAGACGAAGCGGATAGGTGTGGGTAGAGACAGGGCAGAACGGGGCGTGGGTGCCCGGACGGGGCGTGGGAGGCCGGGGCTGCGCGGGGTGGAGAGGGGAGGGGAGGGGCGGGGCGGGGCGGGACGGGACGGGACGGCCTGGCAGGGTCTGCGAAGGCCGGTGTCAGGGCAGGACCAAGCGGGCGGGGCGAGTCAGAGCGGGGCATGCGGGGCGGGACGAGAAGGGGCAGAGCGTGGCGGGGTGGACGGGGCAGAGAGGGGCAGGGTGGAGCAGAGCGGGGCGGGACGATCCGGGGAAGGACGAGGCGGGACGAGGCAGGGGGCGGGACGGGGCGGGGCGGGACGGGGCGTGGCGTGGCAGGCCGGGGCGCGGCAGGGCCATGGTGGGGAGGGGCGGGCCCGGGCGGGATGATGCGGCCGCTGCAATATACATAATGACGGAATGAAGGCGTGCCATTGTGCGCATAGCAAGGGCCCCCTCCCCCCGCTAATGTTATCCCAGAGCGACGCGGCAGCGACGCCGCCGACGCCGCCGCCGACGCCGACGCCCAGCCGCCGCACCCAACGTAAATAAATGATTTACAATTATCATGCCTAAGCAGCGACGGCAGCTGAAAACAGTAATTAGGCGGCGGGAGTTGGCGGGCGAATACATTATCTAGAACGCGCTCCCCCTCCCCTTCGCAGTCTCAGACCCGAGGACGCGGGTGGTCAGCGAGCACGTGATGCGCTACTTGGGGCGTTTAAGACACCGTTTCTAGATAC
The DNA here is from genome assembly GCA_031308135.1 of Acheta domesticus. Lineage (NCBI taxonomy): Eukaryota > Metazoa > Arthropoda > Insecta > Orthoptera > Gryllidae > Acheta > Acheta domesticus. The sequence continues at coordinate 9,984,816 of JAHLJT010003656.1, read as the reverse complement.
GCGAACCTAATAGGGAGTTTTCACTCGGCAGCATACAGCAATCACAATCTTCTGCGCGAGCGCAGATACAAAAAATGATGCGAAACTCAAACTGCGCATGCGCACAAGATCGATAGTTCTGTCAATTGCTGTAACCAATAATACAACAACATACTATACATACTGTAAATACAACAATTTACTACACTACAAAAGCGAACAGAAATATCTCGTTTTAAATTCATCCCCAAACTTTGCTTTAAATACACGATTCGCCTATAATTGAAATTAAAGAACAGGTACATGAAACGCTTTTCAAAATAATTAGGTAAACTCTTGCAATTACATTGAGCAAAAGTAAGACCTGTCAAAAAGTTGCCACAGAAAAGTATAACATATGTGCTATACTGAAAATCGATCCTCGCAGAAAAAAAATCTTCAAGCGCGTCTAATACTTACTCTCCAAGACTCACGAAATGAAAGAGGTTTACAAATTCTCTAATGTAATAATTATTCACTAAGAACACCGATTTTTAAGTATTTCTGAAAAAAATTATTGAAATTCTTAGTATTTATCAAGATCTGTATATTTATTTGCAGTCACTTATAGCAGGAACTTTTGAAATCCACCTTAATTTGAAAATTAAATGCATCACTTATAATTATAATCACTGAATTATTTTTATAAATAAACGCTTATTTTAAAAGGTTGCTACTTTCATATTCACTCATTAATCTGTCCATTCAAAAATACTCAATTTTCGAATTTAAAACATCACTTTCTTCTCGTCGCTAACTTTAACCTCACCCTCAAACGCGTTGCTCCAAGGTATTGAAAATGACGTAAGGAACATATGACAGAAGAAATGCTTTCATTCAATTAGTTTTAAGATATTATTAAAATATAGTGTGTGTATTATACACGGGTTATTAACAGCAAGCGATAACACATCTGATGAACACTAAAGAAAAGCTCACGAAACTTGGTGCAATACAAGCACAAATTTCTTTGTGAACGAAAACAGTGTTTTAAATATACAGATATTCAATAACTGTTTTAAATCATTTGTGTACTATTTCTTTTTTACGCTTGCAGATCAGAGAAATTTTAGTTAGTGCTTTAAATTAAATTATAATTGTTCCTCAAAGGCTTTTGCCAACTAAAATTTCAGCAAGAAAACACAGCAGCCAGCGTCTTAACGTAAAACATTACCATGAACACCTTGACCATTGAAATTAATATGCTCCAATTAATTTTACGTTCCTGATTGCTGAAAATATATCCAAAAATGTAACGTAGTATCACTTGCCACACAACATAAATGATCAACAAGTAATCGATCAAATATTGGAACTTACTACAGAATCGCTTAAGATCATTAAAAATGTACTTCAATAATAATATTTAATTCATAACCACTAAGTAAACTTTTATTGTTAATTAAAAATGTGTTTATTTTTCCGTGAAATAAGACCTTAAAAATAAATATTTTTTACTGTCACGAATTTTATTTCTTACCTCATCCAAATTACCAGAACATCAAAAGTGTAAAGTTTTTACATCTATACGCCAAACCCACATTACAACAATGAAAGTTCGGTTGTTTAGCAATAACCTACCATATTTACATATTTCATTTAACATATTTTTCGCTTTCATTTACAACATGATAAAGGATCAAATAATATATGGCACCCGAGAGCAAATATATTTTATTTGCTCGTGAAAACGAACGTGTCAGTCCCTATCGTCGCCTCGGGTGCTAAACGTTTCCAACCGTGAATAAAATCTCATTTGTCGATTATACGATAAAAGACTAATATTCGCAGATAATGTTTCAATATTTATATAAAACGCCATGCTATATTAAGGCAACTGCTCCACAGCACCACACAGGAAACGCTCTCTTCCTCCGGCGTGGTGGCAGCTGGCCCAATTACTGTCACAGAGAGACACCCCCGCTCCCCCCCGCGATTCGATGAGGGCACCATCCTATTAAGGAGCGCCTCTCCGCGAATATAATGGAGTTCCCTTGTCGCCCGCCGCCGTTCGGGAGATAGCCGCCCGCACGCACTCAATCCGCCAGCACTTTAGGCGGCAAGGACTTAAAAAACGTATTGACGGCCATCTATCAGCCCCAGGAGCGTTAAAACTTATATGGGGAGCGGGACCTCGTAGACGCATAAAGAGGCTGGCCCTTGCTCCCCATCGAGACGGCGCGGCGGCGCCGCAGCGGCTCCCAAGGAGTGATAGAGGCTACAATACCCAAGGAGTGTTAGAGGCTGGAGTCCCCAAGGAGTGTTTAGAGACCAGAGTCCCCAAGGAGTGTTAGAGACCAGAGTCCCCAAGGAGTGTTAGAGACCAGAGTCCCCAAGGAGTGTTAGAGACCAGAGTCCCCAGGAGTGTTAGAGGCTGGAGTCCCCAAGGAGTGTTAGAGACCAGAGTTCCCAAGGAGTGTTAGAGGCTAGAGGCCCCACGGAGTGTTAGAGGCGAGGCCTGCCGCCTCTGCCGTGCAGCGCCGCACCGGCGTCTTCTCGACGGGAGACAAGGAGAGGCCTTTACGAAGAAATTATTCCCACGACGGAGGAGCGAGCGAACAGGCGACACTTCAGCCCCGAAAGAGGGATCGAAAGTAAGGCGGCGGCCTCTGGTGGCAGGCTTTTGACAATGTCACGTTGCCTAGGGAAGTAGTCGTCGTGATAAACACAGTGAGATCGCTTGCCTTTGTGGAATCGATGTGTATTAACAATTATCACTGTCGTTTCTAAATTTTTTGGTTTTTACTTGTAAATAGTAGTTTTAAATCTTGTGTTAAGTTCTTACAAGACAAAGTTTCATTGCTTATGTACCGTAAGGCCAACATCTCAATATTAAGCATTATCAATGTATTTTCTAAATTTTCTATTAGCTTCAAGACTTTTTGAGCAACACTAGATTTTCAAAAGTGAATTTTTTAAGCAGTAGATTAGACTGGCAAGACTGGCATATTATACTGGCAATACAGAATCATGTTTAAATGAGAAATATTATTTCGACTGAGTTCTTGTACTTCATTACGTACCAAAAATATAAATATTGTATATTTATAGGAAAAAAAATTTAAATAATTAAGTGGATTTTTATATATAACGTTGATTCTTCACATTATTTCGTCAGATCAATAGTTTACGTATGCGAGGGTTTAAATTGGATTGTTACTTATAGGCGTAACTTCTGACGGCTGTGTCAAGCTGCCATTATTTTCAAGTTATATGATGGAGAAAAGTGAGCAAGTTTATCAAATGGTGAACTACATTAATCAATACAATACTGTGCAATGTTTTCATTAGTTGAAAAATTGATTTTGATAGCCCGGACGTTGTTTGATGCATGCTATTCCTACATGCCTCGTGTGCATTGTGATACTCCGGAGCATGGTCCATGTGTTCAGTATAATCACGTCAATAAGTCACATGTATCCAATTACTATGAATAATTCTATCAACTTACTAGTGTTTCTTTGCAACGCGGTACACTATTTTCTTTGATAACAAAAATCCTATTATCAAATTGATAATAGAATTTGATAATCCTATTATCAAATTGTAGCTTAATGGCTTGATGCCTTTTATAATACAAACCCGTTTTTTAAATCGTTGTACGAATTGCATCCATAAATTCAGTATCAAAAGAAGTCATACATTTTTCTGGCCAAATATTAACAGTGTAAATTATAAATGTTGGAAAAGATGTTTCCAATTAGTCATATTTTCACGTAAATCGGCCTTACAATTAGAAAAATAAACGTTGAAAGCCTGTTAACTGAAGTCTAATTAAGATTAATCCACCGATAACGTATCAGACCGAAAAAAAACAGTAATGTGTGGGCTAAAGTATGGGAAAGATTTCAAAGCAAAACTACAGCAGAGGGGATGAGAAGTCATAAAAACTCGGAAATGGGTATATTCTCTTTCACACAATTTGCATAAAAATGTTTGGCCTCTCGCAGAAAGAAAAATCTTTCGTACTCTCACAAGCAATGGACAGCGATTCAATCGATTTCCGCGTACGAAAACAGAGCGCAAGAGCGATAACTCGTTAAGGAAATGTCGACGCTGACGCATTCTCGTCAAAACACACGGCTTATAGGAGGCGGTGGATTTGGCGGCGAACTCAATAGCAATCCAAACTGAAAACGTGCGTAAACCTACCCGCAATCGCGTCGTGTCCAACTCGTTCCGCCCTGAATGTCTGCTTCCATCTCTCGAGGTGGTCATCCAGCGCTGAATGCTGCCCGCGGGGGGTTGCCGTAACAAGGGGAAACATCAGGCGGCGCGGGTGTTGGCGGCGTCGATTCTTCTGGCGGCGCAGGCCTCCCCGGGGGGTTGCTGCCGCCCTCCGCCCACCCACCCCCGCCCACGCCCCCGCCCGCGCCCCCGCCCGCGCCCCCGCCCGCGCCCCCGCCCGCGCCCCCCGCCCGCGCCCCGCCCGCACCCCGCCCGCACCCCGCCCGCACCCCGCCCGCACCCCGCCCGCACCCCCGCCCGCACCCCGCCCGCGCCCCCGCCCGCGCCCCCGCCCGCACCCCGCCCGCACCCCGCCCGCGCCCCCGCCCGCGCCCCCGCACCCGCTCCCACACCCGCCCGCACCCCCACCTCCGCCCTCGCCCGCTCCCCCTCCGCGACCCCGGCCCCGGCCCCGCCCCCGCCCCGCGTCCACTCCCGCCCGCGGCGAACAGCCCACCACTCAGGCGCCGATCCACCGCGCGGCGCCGTAATGAGTGCGGTGTATATCAAAGCGATACACGGCGCTCGGGAGCGCTCGTAAACGCGCGCCGCACTGTGGGCGGTTGATCGCGGGGCGCGGCGGGCGGCGGGCGATGGCAACTCCAGAGGACGAGACGGGCAGGCAAAAAGCAGAGTGGACTGCAGCTCAACACCGGGGTTACATGTAGGAATGTGAAATAGCGTGAAGTGAAGTGGGATAGTGTAGAGCGAAGTGAAACAGAGTAGACTGGAGTGAAATGGTGTAGACTGGAGGTAAATGATGTAGACTGGAACGAAATGGAGTAGACTGAAGAGAGATAAGAGTACAGTGAAGTGACATAAAAATGTGCAGAAACGGGGATAGAGCGTAGTGAAATGGCAGTTTCTTTGACACAGTGGTTTTTAGCCAATGTACGCAGGGAAGAGCAAAGAAAATCACACGAAGAATTCAGGCAGCCTTTAAGAATGCAAGAAACAACGAGGGGAACAATGGCGAGCGCGGAGTCCTGCAAGAGCGTCGGGGAAGTACACACCGATTGGCACTCATGATATTGCCAGTGAACAACAAATCCTAATGCAAAATACATTTTACAAAAAATCTAATAAAAATATCGAAGCAGTCCACTGGACAGCAAATACCAACCACGAAGAACAAGAAAGAAAATAGTTTATACAATTAGTTTATAATTTTATGCATTATTGCATTATTATATGTTTTGAAAACGAGCGATATTTAGGAGTGAGTATTGAAATTTGTACGAATGCAATAAAGCAACATTATAAACGAGTTGCATACATACGCTATTTTTTTGTATGACAGCATTATAAATTTCGAAGAGAATGAAACTTAATTTTGCCAAACAAATTCCCTGTGATGTTTTGAGTATTTGACATCCGTGCGAGGAAACGATGTTCGGCTGTTTCTATTTACCTCTACCTCCCGTGATTCTCTCTCTGCGATTGGCTGAATATGTGATGACGCAATCATTCGTGCCGTAAAATCTAATACGTCATCATTTGTGCCGTAAAGCGCACGATTATGAACGATTTCTTGCAACAGAAAATGTCGCTTATAATGCTGGAACACAAAAAAAAAAAAAGTTAATTCCACCCGGGGCGAAGGTGCGGTAGGCGGCGGAGGAAGCAACTGCGAGCCGTCTGCAAGCGCACCGCTCGGCAGAAACCGGTTGGCAGTCACGACGGCGGCAGCGCAGCCTCGCAGCGCGAGCTTTGGGGATCTCCGGGCTCGCTTTATGGGCACATTTACGGTTCCTTACTGCCAGCCGGTTACGATCCCGCTCCTCGGGAACAATAGCAGGAAGCTCCCGCCTCCGCGGCGGCAGCGTTCGCATGCAACAAGCCCCCCGCGGCTCCTTCGCCCCCGCCCCCGCCCCCGCCGCCGCCGCCCCCCGCCGCCCCCCGCCGCCCCCGCCGCCCCCGCCGCCCCCGCCGCCCCCGCCGCCCCCGCCCCGCCGCCGCCGCTCGCGTGCCTGCCGGCTCCGTGAAGGCGGCGCATCCAATCGGAGCGGAACTTTCTTATTCCAGGCCTATCTTCTTTCGCGGCGCTACACAAGGCCGGGTCGCGTCGGGCGATCTCCGCGAATCGCACCGGGAAAGGTGGTTCAGCGCAACGACTGATGTCACTGTCTCTGACCTCAGTGCCTCTGACCGGGACGTCCTAGGTTCGAGTCTCGACGGTGGCAAGATTTTCGATACTAACTACATAACTAGGTCGCATTCAGCCGCTGTCTAGAGGTGAATTCTGGCGGCTGGCTGCTCTGATAAGTAGTTTTCCGTGGTTTCTATGTTCAACACCAGGCGAATGGCGGAGCAGTTCCATCACAAACGGAACACGTACCGCACACGATCTTTCCTACTTCTTACTGGTTCTATTCTTCCCCTTACCTACACTTACGTGCACTACCACACATGCCGGGAGACCGGTCGGAAGTTTAGAGCTCGTCCCGACTGGGGCTGTGCCCCGATCTCACTATCCAGGGGATATATCACTGCCACCTTCCAAGGAAAACATGCACTACACTTACAAGACTAATGGCCTTAGAAGTCGACGCGTCCGGAAGCACAAATCAATCAGTCCGCGAATTGCAGGCACTACCCTGGCTATGTCGGTGCACTGCGATGCATGTTCTTGTACAACGAACAGAACAATGTAGATAAAGAAAAGTTTAAGTTAATACAGATTCCAGCACTTTAAAAGTACTCATTCAAACATTTACGCTAATATTACCTTTCTTCAGAATGCAGTGGTAAATTATCTATTTAGTGTAACTCGCTTACTAGGTCTATGCTGTGAACTAATTAGATAGTTTCTCAATTTAATTTACCTGTAAATGTCTGTGTCATTACCGAAGTTTCTTTAGAGTTAAAATGGCGTTAATCCTGACACTAAATACTGAAGGGAGCATTTGTGAGAGGATTGTGACCGGAGTAAAATGAGGTCGGATGAATAAATTCACGTATATTTAAAGACAGGGTAGGAATCAACAACGGCACACCTGAGGAATATGCCAGCCCACATACTTCGCCTACAACTTTACAGCAAACATAAAATGACTTCATGACAGGATAAAACCAGCTTCTATCTTCTCTCCAACCGTTCAAACCCTGCATTCGCTAAAGCTCGAAACCTTGACACACGCTTCTAAACCTCTGCGGCCATGAGAGATGAAATTGGTTACCAAATACCTCCACGTTCTAGTTTCCATCTGTTTGTTAATTTCAGGAGAAGTTATAGTGACGGGCGCTCCACGAGATTTAACAAGGCGTTACTGCAAATACGCGCGCAGGCGAATGAGGAGCTGTGGCGAGCGGGCGACGAGGGTCTTTTGGCGCACCTCTCGGCTGCGCGGGCGACCGTGTGTGCGCAGCAAACAGGCCCGGTGGAACGCAGCAACTACCCAACCGCACGGTGCTCGCCATTCGGCGCGACGACCAACTTTGCGCGCGGTAACGTCACATTCCCTTTCCTATTACCCGTTCGTTCTCGGCGGTGAGCACGGGGTAAACCGAATCGAATCGAGTTAATCCAAATCGAACTACACGTTTGCAATCGAATGCTTTATTTTCCCCTCCTCCACTCTACTCGTCCCCTCCTCGACTCTACTCGTCCCCTCCTCAACTCTACTCGCCCCCTCCTCAACTCTACTCGCCCCCTCCTCAACGCTACTCGCCCCCTCCTCAACTATACTCGCCCCCTCCTCAACTCTACTCGCCCCCTCCTCAACTCTACTCGCCCCCTCCTCAACTCTACTCGCCCCCTCCTCAACTCTACTCGCCCCCTCCTCAACTCTACTCGCCCCCTCCTCAACTCTACTCGCCCCCTCCTCAACTCTACTCGCCCCCTCCTCAACTCTACTCGCCCCATCCTCAACTCTACTCGCCCCCTCCTCAACTCTACTCGTCCCCTCCTCAACTCTACTCGCCCCCATCCTCAACTCTACTCGCCCCCTCCTCAACTCTACTCGCCCCCTCCTCAACACAATTCGCACCCTCGTCAATACCACTCGTTCCCGACTCAACACTATTCGCCCTTATTGCTGGTTGTCTATCACTAACTATTCTTCCTCTCCACACGCTCGCGTTTTCATGGCTTTTTCGGCCATCGGCATTTAGTCTGACGTCCCCCTCCATTCCCCGTCCTGCAGCCGGGCGGCTGGTCGCGCGCGCGCGCTCCGCTCTATTTGAACAAACGCCGGGCGGGCGGGCGGGCGGGCGGGCGGGCGGGCGGGCGGGCGGGCGGGCGGGCGGGCGGGCGGGCGGGCGGGCGGGCGGGCGGGCGGGCGCTCGTTTACTCGCGCGCCGCCAGCCGCGCCGCCGTTCGGCTGACGGTCGCGGAACGAGTGGTGACGTCAGAGACGCGCGGCGCGACAGCGGCGGTGGCGGCGGCTGACAGCGCTAATGTCCCCCGGGGGAAGAGGGAGGGAGCGGTGCCTGACAGCTCTAATGTCTCGGCGGCGGTGAGCTCCGGAACCTCCTACTTAGGCCCGATTACTGCGAGAGCACCTGCTACCGTCGCCGGCGGCACCTCCGCGCCTCGCATAACGTCCGACTCCCCGCGCGCTCAACTTCCCACGGCGGAGCCTCGATGATCTACACTCCTCGTGTCTTTTTCTCCCGCCCCGCCTTACTCTCTCTGTCTCCTCGGTTCTCCACGTAAGCGTCATGTTTCCATTAGGCGCTCCACTTTTTTGGCGTTCACTGCTCCCTGTCTTGCGTTTCATTCTCCACTTCCTAATCTAAATATATATTTTTCTTCCCTTTTTTCCATCTTCGTCAAATCCAATCTTGTTCTTCCAAAACCATTCATTATTTCTTGCTCTATTATCTTCTCTCATTCTTTTTACCATATCCTTCGTACTATTTCCTCCTCACTCTCTTTCCCGACATTTTTCTGCAAAAAAAGTCGATGACAAAAGGTAGTTGGAAACATTCGTTTTGAGAGTCTCATATTCCAGAAAAGATTTTTTAAAACACTTGGGCAACCATTCTTCCATTTATATAATTAATATGCACAAGATTTCCCCAAAAACAGATGTTACCCAGCAAACATTTATGCGAGACTGGAACATTCGCAGAGGCATTGGTTGTGTCAATGGGGCGATCCTCATATAAAGTAACTCGCCAGAGAAGCCGATTTCTTCCCCTCGGACGGCGCAGACGTCCAACAGAGCAAAGAACCTGCCGGCGCTCTCATGGGGCACACAAACACCGTTCGCGACTATAAAAATTAATACGAGAAAGTTCGTGGAGCTGTAGTTTCCTTGTGTTGCTCCCTCTCGCACCGCCGCGCTCTGCAGTACTTTTCCTTTCACCTTTAATTTGCTAAAAAGTGCGCGTGGCGCCGCCCCGGGAGCGCGGGAATCTCTCCGCATGAATAAGCAATGGCCGCCCTCCGCCCGCGCTGCCGCCGCCGCCGTCGTGCGAGAGTATGTATTGTGCGAGGGCCCCGGTTCCCTGAGGAGGCCGTGCTGCCTTGGACGAGACACCCGCGCGTATTTATACGCCCACTTTATTCCACCGATTTTGCGACACCGGCGTATACAGGCTGAGTCAGGAGGGAAGGTACATGATTTGCTGGTGATTCTGCACAAGAAACTTCTAATATGCATATGCCCTTTTCTTAACCGTATCAGGGTAAACTAATGAAAACAACTAGGAATGGAAAAAGTGCAGGGGGCAGTAAATAAGGATACTGTTATGTTATGGCTCATTTAATGATGCACGTACCCTCACAAAAGATGTTCAAACAGTCGTCCGTCAACTTCAATGCATTTTGCTGCTCTTGTAGACAGGTGTTGTTTTGCTGATCTGCATTCCTTTACTTGAGCACAAGCATCTAAAATACGAGCGAGCAGTTTCTCTCTAGTCTCCAGAGAGTAGACTTCGCTCTTTAAGCCAACCCCACAAACAAAAATTCAATGGGGTAAGATCGAGTGACCTCGGTGGCGAAGCAATGACTCCACGGCGACCCATCCAACGACCAGGATACGTTTCGTTGAGATACTGTGTCACTTTCCGTAGGGAATATGCTGAAGTTCCGTCATGCTGAAAGTACACACGAGCTCGTGTTGCCAAAGGGATATCCTCCACGTATTCCGGTGCCACATTTTGAAGAAAATCAAGATACCGTGCTCCATTAAGACGGTTATCTAAAACAATTGAACCAGTTTACCCTGAAACGGTTAATAAAAGGGCATAGTTTATTAGAAGATTTTTGTTCAGAATCACCAGAAGTATCACCCCTCAAAGCATGTACCTTTCTTCTTGACACTCTGTATACACACCGCTGCCGTCGTAAATGCACTTGTCGGGTCGCGTAATGCGGATAACGTTATGGAATGTTATGGCCGGACAAGCACAATGGGTAAGGTCGGGAGGTAAAATAAACGACGGTTTGCATTAATGCCGCATTAATAAACATACGATAACATCCGGTAGTGAATAGAAGACGTAATCCCGCCATAAGAAGAAGTTAGTGGACCATAAATCTTTCTCACTCCCATCGCGATCCTCTTCTGATGGTTACAGTGGCTGAAGAGCAGGTAAATGATCACCAAGACATGCACACGCGTACGATGATTACAGTATAACTTTATGAATTAATAAATGCAAAATGTTACGCCTCTCTGATGAGTGTACGTATGCACATTCATCATACGATGTACAATGAGTGTACCGTACGATCTGTGATGTACCGTACGATGAGTGTACGGCTATTTGAGCATAAGGCGGTCCTTCAACACCACTAAAATCACATGACAACCTACTACTACGTGTTCGGTAAGGTGTCCGGTAAGGTGTTCGGTAAGGTGTTCGACAAGCAGTCGTAATCTAATGTGTTATTCTAACCTTTTAATCAAGACAAGATGCGGTTGAGCTACGTCCTAATACACTTGCCCCCCAGTAGATTCGTACCCACTCATTTCAATCATTTATTTTTCTCATTACGAAGAAATTTTATTAAAGAAGAAAGAGAGATATGTGCATTTAAATCAATGACCATCGTCGTTTATGTACACACAATTAGTTACAACAAGCATAAACGCGTTTCTTAACAATCGAACTTTTCTTTATATCAACCTTGTTGATTACGCAGCGAAGACAGTATCAAAGACCTATTACATCACGTTTAAGATACACCCCTTTCTCTTATAAAAATATTACTTGTTTACTCCAGAGCGCTTCGCCAACTCCCTAAATTTAATGGAAGTGGCTCCGGAAGACGATACTTGAAACTCAGTAATTAATTCTTCATCAATGTCACCAAAAGCACGTAATTATATAAATGCATTTTTTTTTTAAAAAAAATTAATTTGTAAATAGGCCCTTGGAAAATATTGCTGCGCAAATGATAATGCGCACGCTTTCAAATTTTGCGCCTGAAAACGCCTGCGTGACAAGTGGGCTGCAACCCGCCGCGCGACTGCCTCTCGCTCACGCTTTCAATCCCCGCCCTCCCCAACGGCGCAGGCGCGCCTCTCTCTGCGGCGAAGAAGGCGGCTGGCGGTTACTCCATCCATCTTGAAGACCTGCATTACCGGGATATGGTCCATATTTCAGCGACGTGCCTCCTCGCGGGGGTTGGAGGTGGAGAGGGGGGATACAAATCAGCCGCGGGAGAGGGCGGGGGGGTGGGAAAGAGGTAAAGGGGTAGTAAGGGATGTGTGGCGGTTGGGGGAAATGGGATTAGTTGGGTGCGCACTTTGGTTTATACGCCACGCTGTTGTCGAGATTCGGGCGGGCGGCCTCTGGCGGAGAAGGTCGAAGAGCGGAAGCGGAAGCTCGAGGAAGCGGAAGGCAGGAAAGGAGCGAGGGATGCAGATGATCTCCCTTGAAGCGGAATTGCTTTCGGTTCATTGACTGAATGTTCGTGATTCCGGGCGCGTCTACTACAGAGGTCGTTAGTCCCGTAAGTGTAGTGCATGTTTTCCATCCGGAGGTGGCTGTGATCTCCCGCTGATTGCAGAGATCCGGCGCCGACCTAGCGTCGACCAGCGGGATTTTCCCTTCAACCAGCTATCGGGGCACCAGCCCAGCCGGGAGGAGCTCTAAGCTCCCGACCGGTCTCCCGCCATGTGTGGTAGAGCAGTGCATGTTAGTGTAAGTGTGTGTGTAAAGGGTGACGATAGGACAAGGAAGAGGAAGGAGAGAGCGCGCGTGGTACGTGGCCCGTTTGTTAGGGTACTGTTCCGGTATTCGTCTGGTGTCCATTGGAGAAAGCACGGACTAGCTAATGTCGAAAATATTGCAACTGTCGTTACTCGAACCTAGGATATCCCGGTCAGAGGGACTGCGGTCACATCAGTTGATGCACTGAGCCATTTCTCCCGGTGAGAACTAGCATTCACTTGGTGTTGATAAGAAAAATCACGGAAAACTACCGATCGAAGATCAGAGCAGCCTGCTGCTGGACTTCTCCTCCAGTCAGCGGCTGAATTCGACCTGGCTGACGAGCTAGTGTTGAACATCCTGCGCCGTCGGGATTTGAACCCTAGGACCACCCGGTCAGAGTCACTACAGTGACATCAGTTGAGGCCTTGAGACATCTTTGCTAGTACGAGAGCTTTCGGAATGACATTCAGCATGGGAATGGGAATAAATCATAATTCAGAAAAGCCCAAGCCATATCGCTGTATCTGCGGGTTTCTAATCTCCGCGTCTGTCCCTGTAGTAGTGACATCCCATCTCCTTAAACACGTACTAATTCTTCAGAAATAAATTAGTTATTCTTATTATTGTTGTGTTTTTTTAAAATTGTTATTTTCTTTTAATTGTTCATAGTTTCATTTGTGGATTACTTTGCTTGTGTTTTGAAAAAACACTTGTAAACTTCTATCTAAATATTAAATATATTTCATGGTTCGATTTATTAGTTACGTTCGATTCGGAAAATTATCATTAAAATAAAACACCATTTCATGTTTTTCCACCTTCGTGTTGTTCATTCACAACGGTGATTCTTTGGTTGACCAATACTTCTCTCTAGATGACGTTGATATTGAAAGATATTTTTTTCGTCATTTGGTCGTCACATATTGTTTCGAAGATCAAGTCACTTGCTTATATTATCCTTACATTGAACGCACCATTAAATTATATATCTATGTTTCTACTACGTCAAATTACATTCTGTGGTCCATCGTAGAAATTTAATTTCAAAGTTGCAGAAGTACTGAAATAAATTCTCAAAGAAATATAAGTAGTTCGTAACTGATATTGATAATGAAACGTTGAACAGTGGCGCGGAGTGGCTTTAGGTCACAGAAGTAAAAGAAAATGTGACTTCTTTCCAGCACAAACACGATGAAATTTGCATTCTGACTTTCTTTTCCTGTCTGATATGTTCAGCATTTCTATTCTCTGAAGTATAAATAAATTTATCTGCACCAATGACGTCCTGACGGTCACTTTGCGTTTGCCTTATCCATGATGGCCCGGGAGGAAACGGATATGTGTTGTAAAAATTTTGTAGCCACGCCTGTATGTTAGATAGGGGTTATACATTAATAACGTAACGCTAAACCGGAATAGAAGTGGTCTGAGGCAGCATTACGCTGCGTCACATACGGGTAGGGGAATGCATTTCAAGGGGGTAGGGGGTACTGAAAATACTAGAAATTTGCGTTACGTTAATTTATGGACGGCCTCTTATTATATTGTATTGTAATCCCCACGCAAGCTTTCGAGAATTTTTAAGACTCGCTATTTACTATGCAAGCTATTCAATTCTAGCGGCACAGGTTAACTTCAGAAACGCATGGGTTACGTTTATCTGGTGTTCATCGGCAATGCGCATGCCTCAGGTGCATTGCTGCTGAAGGCGAATATCGTCTTTTGTGTCTAGTACCCCGTTGATCCCTCTCCTGTATTTATGTTCCTAACCTTAAATAAGTGAGACTTACACCCCTCCTATTTTTCATTGCCAAAAGTTATTGAAAATACATATGTGAATTCTACAGATTAATTGCTCCCGTTCTCGTCCAGAGAAAGAACGAGAGGAAGGTATGGCATGATAAAAAAAGAGTGGAAAGTAGAAATGGAGAAGTAGGTAAAGCAATAATTTAAGATAAGTAAACGTTAGGATGAGACTTAAAGACAATTGAAAAGAATGAAGAGAGAAGAAAAAAGTAGAATGGTGTAGGTAGTAGAAAGAAAGTAACACCATCAGTCGCCATACACTAATTCACATTAAGAAAGTGAATGTGAGCAAGAGTAGCTTAGAAGCAACAGAATTCCAATGAAAAGCACGTGGTGAGAGAGAAGCGCGTAGAACGGGAGAAGAAATTAAAAAATGAAGAGGAGAAAGGAAGTGGAATTGGTAATGACGGAGAAAGTGCCGAAAAATGAGTGAGGTAGAGATGAATATGGAAGAGAGGACAGAAAAAAATAGTAGGGGAGAAGACAGAGAGTGGAGGAGGAAAAACTACGAGAGGAGGTGGGAAAAATAAGTAGAGGACGAGAGAGAGAAAGAGAGTGGAGGAGAAGTGAGTGAAAAGAGGTAGAGGAGTTAGCGAATGCGTATAGGAAGGGGAGGAGTAAGTGGAGGATGGGAAGAAGAGTGTAAGTAGAGCAGGGAGAGGAGAGAGTACGTAGGACGGGAGGAGATAGTAAGTAGGAGAGGAGGGGAGAGTAGGTAGAAGAGAGTAAGTAGAAGAGGAGAGAGTAAGTAGAAGAGGAGAGAGTAAGTAGAAGAGGAGAGAGTAAGTAGAAGAGGCGAGAGTAAGTAGAAGAGGCGAGAGTAAGTAGAAGAGGAGAGAGTAAGTAG
Organism: Acheta domesticus; assembly: GCA_031308135.1. Lineage (NCBI taxonomy): Eukaryota > Metazoa > Arthropoda > Insecta > Orthoptera > Gryllidae > Acheta > Acheta domesticus. The sequence continues at coordinate 9,969,806 of JAHLJT010003656.1, read as the reverse complement.
AAGAGGAGAGAGTAAGTAGAAGAGAAGTGAGTAAGTGGAGAAGTGAGTAAATAGAAAAGGAGTGACTAGAGGTACACGCGAAGTAAATAAAGGGAGACAGGAAGTACAGAAGTAGGAAAGTAGGCAGGAAGTAGAGAAGTAGAAAGAGAGACGATTCGAGGGACGGGAGCAGAGGAAGTCGACAGAGAAGGACGAGAGAGAGAGAAGACAAGACGGAGGGCGGAGGTTGGAGGTGAAAGGGCGGAGGTCGAAGCGCGCCCTGGAGCCCGCACAGGACGTCCATCCTGCCTCGCGCGCAGCCCCTTGGAAGTTTCTGACGCCTCCAAAGTAATTCCGAGAATGCGCAAATAATAGGTCCATTTGTTCCATCCACCTCCGCGGTGATCTACCGCGATGTTGCCGCAACTTTTGCGCCTCCGCGTGGCAACTTCCCTTCCGAAGCCAAACATCGCAAGCATTTTTATCACTCGCTTTCATGTGAGAGTTACAGGCTACAAGTATATTTATGTTTCGACAGAGTGCATGACAAATGAGTTGGCAAATACGGCGCTTTCAGAACATTTATATCATCATAAACGTTGGCAAATACATTGGATAGCATTCATACAACCGAAAACTTCATGAGGAACTTTTCATGCTTATTTAACTTTTCATGCTTATGACTCGGCAAACGTTCTCAGGAGGAAGTAAGGAAAAAACTTCAGTCTGCTGTTTGACTGCGTCACTACAAAATATTGAATATACGGAAGTATGTATAAAAATTCTAAAATTACGAATACAGTTAATAAGAAAACCAGCGAGTTGTGAAAGCCTAGATTTCGAAAGGAATTACTAAAAGAATTATATTTCTTTGGTAAGACAGTACGGCAAACTTGGGCGAAAGAAAAACACTTTCGTATTTTGCTGGGTCAATACCACGTCTGCATTCAGAAGCTTTACCTTCAATTACCCAACTTTTAATGTTAGATTTTAAATAAGTTAATTTTAAGGCTTTCTACACATTACGGTTTATACAGAGAAGAAAGTTGGAAATTTTCTCTAGTTAAAAAGTTCGAGTTACAAGAACTATCAACTATTCGAAGTGGGGAACCGAAGTTTGCTTACCGTTCTACTCACTTAAACTTCAAAGCGAAGCCTACTTTCGACGGAGACGAGGAGGGCAGGCGGCTCTTGCGATACATCCCAGGGAGCCCGAATTACGAGGCTTCGTAACTTCGCCAAGCCGCCCTAATAATCTCCATTCCGCATACTTTCCGCAGTCTGCTCTTTGGAAAAATAAAAAACAATAAGCTCGGTAGATGAGTACCTGCAAATGATAGTAGTGTGACTTAGACGATTTTTAATTCACTAAGCAATTAAAATAAAACGCTCTTTCCACATGGCAAAGTTCAAGTTAATATTCCAAAATAGTATGTTCCTTCACAATGTTCAGCAACTTTTGTGTGTCTTCATTAACTTCCGAACTTCTATTTGAGTATGAAAATATTAAATTTGTCCTGGAATCTGCACATTGGTCAGAGGTGCACAGCAGCTGGATCTCGTTGCATGGTGTTAAAAGCAAGGCCAGGCTACCATGATGATCGGGCAAAGAAAGGAATCGGCAAGGCGATGATCGGCAAGGAAAGTCAAAAGCCGGCAAGAGTGCAGGATTAGAACGAGAGCAATGGTAAAAGAGAGTGAGCGTGCGAGAGAAATAGAGAGTGAAGCAGAGAGCGCGAAGCAGAGAACGAAGTAGAGAGTGAAGCAGAGAGCGAAAGAGAGAGCGATGGTTTAGCCGAAGATGAAAGACAAACGGAGAAAGGCGAGAAAGAGAGAAGGGTGACAAAAACATAGATGAGAACGTGAGCTGGGGGCAGGAGTAAAGGAAGATCAAAGGTGAGACGTCAAAGATACAGATGTATGTCTAGAGAGAAAGCAGGGGACCGATAGAAAAGAAGGACGGGCGACCGAAATCAAATAACGTACAGGCCGAGGCAAAAGCCAAGCATGAAGGCCGCTCCACAATAGCCCGCGAACGGAATCTGCAACGCGAAGGCGAGGTACGTGCGATTCACAATAAACGCCAACGGGAAGAGGAATAGCGCTATGAACCTGCAGCAGCAAAAAAAGAGAACTTCAGGAAATCGTTAGTGAAATCGAAGCACTTCTATACTCCGTGCACTCTTTGCTTTGCCATCTGTCTGTTTTGTTTGCATGAGCTGCTATGAATAATGAATACTTTAACGAAACAATATTAATTATAAAAATTCATAAGAATGAAAATACTACTAAGAATTTTCGGAAAATACAACTAAATAAAATTTTATCAATAAACAAAAAACTCCAATGCACGTTAACGAAATATATAAAATTATATGTTGTGGGAAATTTTAATTCTACGTATTAATATGAATAAAAAATGTAATTACTAAAAACAATTAAAACAACTCAACAATCATTAATAAAACCTAACTCTAACCTTAACCTCGCAAATCCACGCTCTAACCTCAATATCGGACCACACTCTCAATTCCGCCTCAGAACAGTGCCGCGCGCAGGTCGCGCGCTCGATCAGCTGGAAAACTTCGCCGCCATTTGCTGTACTTTCATTGGCCGAGAGGCTTCCGTTCCCGGGACATGATATATGCCGACTCTCCTTCCCGTTCCCGTTCCCATTCCCATTCCCGTGAAGTTTCGCGTTCCCCTCGTGTTGCGAACTCCTGCGTGAGATGTCCGCCTTTCAACTTTCTTTACGTCCCCGATCGCATTCGCGTTCCCGTTCGCGTTCCCGTTCACGTTCGCGTTGCCGTTCACATTCGCGTTGCCGTTCACGTTCGCGTTGCCGTTCCCGTTCGCGGCTTTAAGCAGGGCAGGGAGGGCTACGCGCGGCGTCGAGCCTAGACAACCGCCTCTCCTCCTCCCCGGCCGCCGCGCCTTCCGGGTCAGGTGGGGGCGGCGTGGCGGGCGCTTGGTATTCATAACCCGGCACGCGCGTGGCCGCAGCGGCGGCTTCGCGACCTTTCTCTATATAAATCATGGCGGCTATGAACAATTCAGCGCACTTGCACACCTCGGCCCCAGCGGCCCCGCGCTGCACCTCCCGGCCGCGCCGGCGCGGGCGAGGCGGCGACCTGCGCTGGCCGCCCAACACTGGCCGGAGGACCCGCTCCTATGCGAGGAAGCCAAGGGTTGCTAGCACTTAGTACATCTTTGTGTCGTAATGTACGTATGGTCTTGAAATATTGTTATTGGCACCATTTTAGGTGGACTATATTTAGGTGGAAAAATACAAATAAAATGATCGTGGTCTCTCTGCGAGTTGAAATTATTTCTGTAAAATGTTTACAATTACATATGCTTTCTTAATACTTTAACATAGATATTTCTACAATTGTCTGGGATGACGTGGTAAGACAAGAATAAACATAAAATATTAGAAACAATGTTTTTGGACCTTCCTAAATCACATCTGTTACAAGAGAATGGGAGCTCGCAACGTTCATTCTTACACGTCGATGATAAAATGAATGTAAATGTTAACACAATCTCTAGACTGCTGGTTTTAAATTCATTTAATATCATCGCCAAAAATACAGACATTAACATATCCTATATTTAGAATTGCACACACACACACTTTTTTAACCTCCTGAGTAGGGGGATTTATCTTCATCCAGAGAGCTATTGTCAAAGATTGAAGTTCGGGGACATCCTAAACTTTGCCGTTTTATAGCTTCCGGATCTGTACTTTCCTCTCCCCAGCGACTGACGTAGCAGCGCTGGGGGTCTTCATCGCGAGCGCTGCAATCCTAGCACTGCGCAGAGCAACTCCGCCAATCGACGCGCTCCGCTGAACTGCGTCCTCCGCCTTTCTTCGCTTCTTTCCAGGGCAACAATCCGACGCGGTGGCTGCGCGCCCGATGGGGAATCGAGTCTTCTCCCGAGAGGCGCGGCGGGCGCAGCGGTGGGGATGACCCTGGGGGCGCCGAAGACGTATGGTGGGCGCTTGGGGCTGGCGCGGGGGGCGGGGACGGTGGCGGGGACGAGGATGGGGGCAGGGCGGGAGTGAGGACGGGGACGGAGAGGGGGGAGGGGGGGCGGGCGACCTCTGGGGTGCCGAAGACGCATGGCAGGGCGGCGATCCCAGAGGCCGGCCTGTAGGACCAGGCGCAGTGTGCGGACGCGAGTGAATTAAATAGGACGCGAAGTGTCCCACAGCCTGCCGGTCGGCCCGGGAAAACCCTCACCGACAAGCCCTGAAGAAGGACAGGTTACCCTACATACGGAGTATTACGGAAGTTTATTTGTGAGGTGGCCCTTAGGACCATCTTGGCATTGATTTTTCTTATATCACCTATACACAGATGTTGAGATATCTCACAGACTCATTTCGGCTCAAACGGCCTATAATGAAGAGGTTAAAAGGTTTTTCATAGAGATTGGGAAAACCGTATGAAATCATTCGTGCCCGCAACAGAGTTTTAATCCGCAACCCTTCAATGAATCTGACGCTACTGTCTTCACCTCAGTTTCACAGATCGGTATATAAGACCAGAATATACTAGTTTGTACTACAACAGTATATACTTTCTCTCATTAATTATAACTTTTGCAATTTTCGAAAATTCAGAATTCTATGAAGGACCTACGCCATTTTATCAGCGTACTTTGATCTATTCAAGAATAAAAAATGAACAAAAATCTGGAGACAGAAGATTTTGAGAACATAGATCTTTCAATGCCATTACTTCAAGCAAACCTAGGAAAATACCTCAAGTTGGCAAAAAAATGTTCATAATATTATTTAAACATCTATTGTTTTGAAAATGCTTCATCAAAAAAATCTCTATTATCTATAGCAAAGGTATGCGATGTTCATTTTTTCAATTTTCGAAAATAAGGAAAGATCAGGAAAATACGAATGTAACATGCTCCATTTAAATAAATTTACTTTGCTCTATTCAAGAAAAAGTTTCAGAAAAAATGATGACGTATTTGAAATTTTATTTGGCAACATTTCACGCAAAATTACGTGAAAACTACTCAGAGTTTTATTGAAAGATCTATCTTTGAAGAACAAATCTCATTCAGAAAAAAGTATCTTTAATATTATAGTCGAAAGATACCAAAAAAGTTTGAAATTTTGCAATTTTCAAAAATTTAGTGTTTAACAAAAATTGGACCTGCATCATTTTATTTGTCTTTTGTTCTATCCTCGAAAAGAAATCCACAATTCTTGAGAAATGAAAGAAATCCGAAAAAGAAATCACAAATTTCAATTTTTGATAAAATTTAGAAAATATTGAATATTCCTGTAAAGTAACCTCAAAAATCAAAATATCCGTTTTAAATACGTAGGACCTAAAATAGTCAAATCTATCGGGGAATATCAATTTTGAAGTAATCATCAGAACGGTTGGAAACGGACTAGCGTTGAGAACGGACAATCGATGGATGGCACGGAGGGACGTTTTGACTTCACTAGTTTGCTGTATTAAGGACCCACGAAACGTGGAATCTGACTACACAACATATTAGTAGACGTAACTTACAACATGTAGGACCAAGATATTTGTACTTTTGCGATATCAGGGCCTTACATTACAAGTTTTCTAAAGAAATCCACTTTGGCGCTGCAGCATTACAATACTTTCTCTTTAATATGTTAGCATGTAATAGGCAAGACAGAAAAATATAGATATTTCTAAATGTTTTGTTTGTAAAGTGTTTGAAAAGAACAAAAATTCGAACCCTCGGCTTAAAGGAAATTATCCCTAGTAACGCAGGTCATATGACAGCAATAATGCTGATGAAGGAAATTTGTACAACAGACATAAATCTAAATAGGCCATAACCATGGGAAGTAGCTAACAGGTTTGCGTGACTACTAAACACTGATTATATCTTACTAATACATTTGCATATTCTACTTGCGTGGTCATATACTATTGAATTTGAATATTTAGATAAAATGTAGAGTTGAAAGAATCTAGTTTCTACAGAGATGACATACCCGACAGTCCCTTCCGTAAGATTCCTTGGAGTGATTCATTCATTTTGGTACCATGATACGTAACAAAAAGTACTGGTAGTTTATTAGCATGAATATGCATGTGATTTTATCTATAACATCTCCTTGAATCAAAAAATTCAAAAGAAGATACGGAGTAAATTCATAAATATTACACATTCGATAGTTTCTTTTGCTGCGGAATATAACAATTAATAGTTGATAATGTTTAGGGATGAGATGTGGTTCGAAGTGGTGCTTCGTTTTCGCTTTACGCCGTAAGTAACATAATATGGTGATTGTGAAAATTAAAAATGCGATAACTGATGACCGAAGATGACTATGAACTTGATGATTGTTTGGATGGGATACGTGACAAAGCGAGATACTTCAAATGCCGCAACCGTATAGTAAAAACTCCCATGTCTCATGGGAAACTGGATCGCACAGGTTGATTGAATGGTTATGCCTTGTTTTCGGGTGCGTCAATTACTATGGTCATTAGTCCCGTAAGTATACTGCATGATCACCCCACTGAATGGTGAGATCCGGCACCGACCTACATGCCGCCTAACTTTTTTTCCTTTATACAATTATCTCTCACCTGCGGTTCACCACCGCTAGCCGGAGCAAGCTCTAAGCTCCCGACTGTCTCCCGACATGTGTGGTAGTGTAGTGAAAGAAAGTGAGTGTAAATAGGGGTGGTGGGATACGGAAAGAAAGAGATGCCTGTAGCCCGTTTGTTGGGGTACTGCCCGTGCATTCCTGTGGTGTTGACTGACTCAAGAAACCATGTGAAACCGTCCATGAGAGCAGCCGTCCGATATAATCTTCCTCCGACAGTGGCTGAAGTCGACCTAGCGCTGGAGCTATTCTTAAATTTCTGCCACCATTGACAGTCGAACCCTAGGATATCCTGGTCAGAGACACTGCAGTGAACGATCCCACAGCTTCGACTTCGAGCACTCTGACAATCTCCTCTCTCCTGCGTCACCGCGCTTGGCCACTGTGCAGCGTCCTGGAGAGGGTGGAGGTGGTTGAGGCGGAGGGGGGGGGGTAGATGACGCATATCTCGATCGCACCGCCTCCTACATCTCCAAGGTCGGTAAACCTCCGTGGTTTCACTTTATCCCAAAGCACCGCTGTGCAGCGACGCGGCGAGGGGTGGAGCGAGGCGGGGCGAGGAGGCGCGGGGCGGGGTGGGAGCTGTCGGCCGTGTCCGCGGCGCCGGGGGCCCGCCCGGCCGCTGTCCGACGCTGTTGCGGCGGCCGCCGATGGTCGCTTGTTCGCTGCGAGATTTATAGGTTGACCTAATCAAAGTGTTCGCCCCGCGCGCCGCTCCCTGCTTCCGATTCTCAACCCCCGCTAAGGAGCTTCGCTCGACCTGCCACTCGCTGCGCCACTCACTTGCTCCGGGCAGAGAAAGATTCCTGCGAGAAATCGCTTGTAAACTTCTTTCACTTTCCATTGTCTAGTAAAGGATTTCTTTAACATAACTTCTTTGCCGGCGTCGCTTCCCTTAACTACGCACCGTGATGATACGAACTCGAGACATCGTGGGTTCCTGTTGGGTGATCGGCTAGGAACCCAGGGATCTAACGACGCCGAACCCTTGATCGAAGAGATAAAAGGTAATGACGGACTACGGCTGACGATGACCAATTAAAAAAATAAAGAAGTATTACTTGAACGAACGTTCCACGCCAGAAGGTGGCTGTAGAAAACAGAACGTTGCTACGAATTGTAACAAAACCTTTCAACAAAAATCTGGTAACCATTATTTCACAATGCACTAAAATAACGATAAAATCGACAGTATCGGAATTCTCGATTTTACTATTTTTGTTTCATAAGTCTACACTTTCAATAAACTGAAGAATGGCGAATTGAAGAATGTGATTCCACATGAAATACAACAGTATCAAAGTATATCACGACCTTCACCTACAGGTAAAAATCGAACTGTAACTTTCACAAGCAAATGTGAAGAAATGGGTTTTTTAAATTTATTAAACATGTGAGAATGAGCACGAGCGTGTGATTCGAAGAATGAATTCAGATATTTTCATAGTCGGAGTGAGAGATTTTCCAAGCTTCAACACTACAATCATACACGATTGTCGTTCATCATTTCTTGAACATGATCGATTTCTATTTATCGAGCGTTTAATTTCAAGTTATTTATCCAGACAACAAAATGATTCTGAAACTTAATTTCATAGCTACGTGTGTTGCAGTAGTCGTCGAGAATGATAGTTTGCTTATACATATAAACGAAAAGTGTCGTGTGTACAGAATTTGTAAGTGCAGTATACACATTTGGACGTTTCCAAGCACACAACTGACGATAGGGAGTATTTTGGAGACCATAACTTTGCGTGAAAAAAATAAAGTCTTCAGAGCCCCACTTCATCAGGAAAAAAAATCACAAAAAAAGCAAGTTCAGTGCGCCCGTTTACGGAACCGTTGCCGCTTCTTCAAGACTACTTTCTCCGCCGCTCACCCCCGCACCTATCGCCTCGAAGCCTCACAGGAATCGTCCACTGGCTCATCCCCCCTCGCAACTCCTCGCTCGCCGCCGCTCCCCGTCGCCTGCTTCCTCGGCGGGCGGAGCTGGTTATGGATGGGATTTTAATTGGACACCCCGCCCTATCCTCGAAGCCGCTCCACAAACTTCACCGCCCACTCGCCTTCATACTTGCGCGCGGTCCCTCTCACGGGAGGAATTTAACAAACATTAATCTACCCTCTTAATATCGTTATAATTAGCTCCGAGTGACATTCCTTTCCGTCGCCCGAAGCATAAAATGCGCCCCAGTCTTACATCATCTGAAGGGGGCGGGGTCTGGAGAGGCTGCAGGCATCCCTGCCCGCGGCACACCCCGTGTGATATTGGCCAGCAGCCGAAGCCTCCGGCGTGGGGGGGATGATGGGGATTGGGTGGTGGATGCAATGGAGTTATAGATCAGAAAGGGGCGGAAAGAGAGATAGGAACAGAAGGTTAAAGAGAAAGATCTGCGGCGATTACTACTGCAGTTATTAACAAAAGGGAGACGAATTTATGTTTAATATATTAACATATGTAGTTGTTAGGTTATAGTCATAGGTAAACTTTGATTAAGACCTATAGAAGATGAGGTATTTTTGATCAATTACATTTAGAACGTGATATTCCTGTCATTTATTACCTAAAGGAAAATGTATACGTATTATGTTGATGTTATAGGAAGATAAGCGATAGAGAATACACTGTGAGTCAATTTAGGAGCTGAGCAAGAATTTAAGAAGTCGAGAGTCATGTGAAGTGATAGGGAACAAGAGCTACAGGAATTTATGGAAACGGAAGAAAACAGGTTGAGATCGATATGTTGCAGTCTGCAAAGATCACGGGAGTAGTAAAGGCGAAAAAAGGTAGCATATGATGACGACGAAGCAGTCATAGGGCGAAGTCGGCGGGAAGGCGAAGGACGTAGGCGAACACGGAGACGGAGACAAAGGCGAAGGCGGAGGCAAAGGAGGAGGTGATGCCAAAGGCGGAAGCAAAGGTGGAGGCGGAGGCGGTGGCGAAGGCGAAGGCAAAGGCGAAGGCAAAGGCGGAGGCAAAGGCGGAGGCAAAGGCGGAGGCAAAGGCGGAGGCAAAGGCGGAGGCAAAGGCGGAGGCAAAGGCGGAGGCAAAGGTAGAGGTGGAGGCGGTGGCGAAGGCGAAGGCAAAGGCGACGCCAAAGGCGGAAGCAAAGGTGGAGGCGGTGGCGAAGGCGAAGGCAAAGGCGGAGGCAAAGGCGGAGGCAAAGGCGGAGGCAAAGGCGGAGGCAAAGGCGGAGGCAAAGGCGGAGGCAAAGGCGGAGGCAAAGGTAGAGGTGGAGGCGGTGGCGAAGGCGAAGGCAAAGGCGACGCCAAAGGCGGAAGCAAAGGTGGAGGCGGTGGCGAAGGCGAAGGCAAAGGCGGAGGCAAAGGCGGAGGCAAAGGCGGAGGCAAAGGCGGAGGCAAAGGCGGAGGCAAAGGCGGAGGCAAAGGCGGAGGAAAAGGCGGAGGAAAAGGTAGAGGTGGAGGCGGTGGCGAAGGCGAAGGCAAAGGCGACGCCAAAGGCGGAAGCAAATGTGGAGGCGGAGGCGGTGGCGAAGGCAAAGGCGGAGGCAAAGGTGGAGGTGGAGGCGGAGGCAAAGGCGTAGGCGAGGGCAAGGCGGAGGTGGAGGCGGAGGTGAGAGCCGCGTCGTGTGATGGAACGTGTGGGAGTGGCGGATGGGGAAGGCGAAGGTGGCATGCGAGGCACCTGCGCCGCCAGCGCAGCCACGCCCCCGGGGAGCGCTCTCGCATGCCAGGTCGCTTCGCTCTGCTTTATTCGAGCGAACTGCCTCCTGATGATACTTCCTCCACACGGCCCGCCTCCTCCGCCGTCCCAGTTCTCATCTATTCACCCTTACCCTCACCCTCACCTTTGTTCACTGCCGCAATTACCGACCAGCCTCTGTGTCCGCGTCAGCGTTTTTTACTTTATCGTCTTACGAATACTACGTAAGAAGAGAAAATTATGTAATCGGGCTCCGGAAAATGGCGAATTTTCGCCAGAAAAACTCTGATAGCTGGGATCTGAAAACATCTGGGAAAAGTAGATAAAACCTGTTGCTAAATTTACAAAAAATATTCTCTAACTCGTGGTGTAGCAAAAATCCATGTTTAGTTGCTTTTTGTTTGTTTATTAATTTCACATCTCCACAATTTACAATCTGATCTTGTATAACATTTAGTAAACAGTTTGAATTTACACAAATAACATTAATACATAGACTTAATAAATACATTTAAAATGGTTTTGTCTAATTAGTTAAAGTAGCGGTTTGGCAGTTCTAATGGTTTGACATCTCAGTCCATATATCTATATCAGCGTTTAGCAATCTTATGTTATGTCTCCTTCGCTCTAAAAGGAGCACAAAAATGTTGAAGTTCATAAAGTCTCCTCGGTAAGACTGGCAAAAAAATAACTTCAAGAGATCAAGATTACAAGACACAGAAGAGCACTCTTAAGTGCACGATATAAAACGAAACAAAAATTCATCGAACAGCGAGTCTTATTTGACGGCCTCCTATTAGAATATGTAAGCATTTTCCTCCTCATCATTCTCCATTTTCAGCCTAACAACCACTTCTTTCACATTCTCGTTTTTCACCTTTACCTCTCCTTTCTTTTCTGCCTTCTTTCCCCATCTCTCTTCCTTGTTTTGCCACCACTGAAGCCCTTGTTCCCTTTTTCCAAGCCTTTTTCTCAGCCATTTCTCTCTCTCCCCCATAATTTAACCTCCATTTCCTATGTCTCCTTGACTAAACTCCCTTTTGCCCCGTTTTGCCGTCTCAATCCAAACCTTTCCTTTTCGTCCTCTTGCTCATAGATTCTCAGCCAGCTCGTCAGCCTCATCCTTAGAACCTTCTCCTTTCCTACGTCTACATTCTCTAACTCCCCTTTCCCCCTTTCGATTCCAATCCTGTATTTTTCTCATCGTAGTCTTATTCCAAGCCTTCTCGTCAGTATTCAGTCTCTCTCCTTCTCCTTCACAATGTCTCCTTCGTCTATCACCCCTTCTCTCTAATGCGATAGGCTACAATCCTACCTTTTTCTTTTCTCTCGACCCAAGCCTTCTCTTCAACCAGCTCGTCAGCCTTCTTCTCGCCACCTTCTTCTCTCCTACATCTACATCGCCCTCCTCCTTCCCCCCCTTCGCAACCGTCTCCACTCCTATCTTGACCTCCTCGTCCTCTCATTCCAAGCCTTCACCTCAACCAGCTCGTCAGCCTCCAGCCTCCCACACCATTCTTCGGAACATCTCCTTCGCCTCCCTCCCATCCGTCGCCGCTCACTTCCCCCTCTTCCGCAGTCGACGGCGGCGGCGGCGGCGGCGGCGGCGTGGGCGCCAGATGCCGCTGCGAGTGCCTGGTTCGATCTCCGGTTTATAGAGCGGAAACGCCGCGCCGAGCGGCGAACGCTGGCAGAGCGCGCGTCCCGGGGGGCCGCCCCCGGATTCGAGGCGCTTGTTTGCTCCCAGACGCTCCTCGCAGACGCGTCGCCCGGGGCCGCCCCGCCGCCGCCGCCGCCGCCGCCGCCGCCGCCGCCGCCGCCGCCGCCGCCGCCGTCACTTCCACCGCTACCCACGCACGCGGGACCAGAGCTCTCACACGCACCGACTCTGCCCTCAGCACACGCCCAAAGGTACATTGGCAGGCAAGTCATTCCATTTAATGTGGAATAATACAATGAAACTTAATGTACCTTGTGCCTTAAAAATAACTTATTAAATGTTTACTTTCCCGCTACTGCGGTAGACATGTTTATCCTAAATGAATCATAAAAGCAAATATTGAAACTTCTAAACGTTAGATTGATTATTCATTCATCGCTTAAACAATGTACGCTTCTGGCTACACGACGTATTTCAGGACGGTTCAAATCATCGAAAATCGTGCATAGGTTCTAGCATATTCTCGAGGCAAGGTTGGAGGAACTGGCCAGTGTTTAGCAAACGGTGGTTGGTCGCTGGTCAACTGATACGGCATTCGATGCGACAGCCACGATCAACAGTCGCCCGTCGCCATCATTAGCACTTCACCCACCTACTACGCCCACGCTGTATACTTTGTAAATGACCTCTTACACGACCTCGTGCACAACCTCGTTGCTCTCAAGATATTAAGGTGTATTTCACATGAAAAACTTCATCCGAGTAATTTGCTTGATCGAAGAATGAAAGTATTTTGAATTATTTAAATAATTTATTTAATTATAAAAATAATTTACTGAAGTAGTATATTGAATTATTTAAAATTCACCTTTCTTTAAAAAAAACATGTGTTATACAGAAAAAAATCCAAAATAAAATCAGTCTTAATGAAACTTAATCTCATCTCATTCGACCTTTCTTCTAACATATTTTTCCAAATTGCCGACAGAGGTGCAATAATGTTGACAAATGAGATCTTTAAATATCAGATTTCTTGGGTTGTTAATATTCTATACAATAGAAACACTGATAAAAGTGAGGCTTTCGTATTTGTTAAAGAAAGGTATCACTCACTAACATTGGTTCAGAAACTGTCTACGATCCCTTAAATTTCTAGCTTCTTTAAATATCCCACTGTAAGTTCTTTGATATTGTTAATGTTTATAATAGGTTAGTGAAAAGTGTAACTTATTAAGAAAAGTAGATTCGAAACGAAGCCATTTTTCAGTAGTCCCTTGTATGGAATTTCTTAAAAGAACTAACCACAATCTGCTCCTTTAACTTATTCAATTACAATGTAACCGAATAATCACTTTTTTGCAAGAAGAAGTAACTTCCAAGATCCAAAAAAAACAGGATAGACACAAGCAAACTTCATTAGCCATTATGTAAAATGTCTTGTTGATGAGAAGTCGGGGACTGAAGACGTATTTTTCGGATTATGTTAGGGCATCTCAAATTTCAATGTTGTCATACCAACAAAAACCGAATTTGCTCTATGTAAGACAATACGGCTACATTTACCATCGAAGTAATGTTTCAAAGCTAAAGTACTTTAGAGAACACATATTCTGTACAAGTTGTTTATTTCAAGCAGACGGCAGTCAGAGAAAATAAAGAAAATTCCCTCATGCCGACATGAACCAAGCAAAGCACGGTCTCTTACTTGGCGTCGGACCCTCGCGACCCGAGTCACGTACCGTTTATTGGAGGCGAAATGGCCCATAAGACAAACCCCGAATAGCCAAAGCACCTCGACAGGGCTGTGGCATCCATAAACTACTCTTGCTGCCGAACGACCGCAATTATTTGTATTCCCTTCTTTTATTCTCACCTTTAGTGAGCAATTGGGAGGAATGAACGCTCAGATCCACGATTGAATGTTTCCCTTGACGACCAGAACTTGGCCGCGGAAGGCTTTTTCCTTTTGCTAAAGGATCATGCTCGCTGGATACACGTATTCTCGATTGAACGAACAAATACAGGGTGTCCGGGGAGGAAACGTCGAAACTTCGAAAATAAGTTCTTAAGACAATTTTAAGCATATTTTGTCTAATAAACTACACGGATATTCCGAATGGTTGAGCCGCAATGAGCACTCAAAGGTTGGTTGAGAAATTGATATCTAGGCAAAAACTTGCATTATAGATGCATAGAAACACTCCACAAACATATAAGTTGTTTATTATTTACAAAAGAAATGAATATATTTGTTCAGAAAAAAAATTAATCAAGAAATAAAGAAACACCCAATTTACTCAACTCGACTGCGTTTTTATTTCTCGCTTAATTTTTAAGAGCTTATTTTCGAAGTTTCGACGTTTTCTCCCCGGACACCTGTATAATACTGAAGTTATGTAAAATTTTCAAAAAAAAATTTTGCAGCATATTGTAAATGCACTTGGTCATGTCTAGAATGAAAATCTCCTTGGAGTGTTGGCTATGATTGTTAGCCAAGAAATTCAGAAACAATACGAAGAGAAATAAGCTGAAAGCCATCTCAGCCAGAATGTATTTAAATTATATTTATTCTTGAGCCCTTCTAGATTAAAAAATACATATCTGGTGATATTGTTTCACAAAATAGAGCTCTTAGAATATCGAACTCGACAATTTAAAAATCATAGGAAGAATGATATTATGTACTTTCTGATTAAAAATTTGGCGTAAGAGGCAGAAACGTAACTTCGTGAGTCAAGTGAATACAACATTTGAAACAAAAGACGTGTAAATTAAGCCTTCTCGTCTAAAAACTTAGATATTGGACTACGTTCAACTATTGTTGTTTTAAGAGCTAATACATTGGGAAAAGTATTACCTGGACATCAAACAAACGCTATCGAAAGGATAGAGTATTCTACGTATTTCTTTGAATAATCTAATAATTGAAGTACACACTAAAACTTCAAAGAAATGAAAATATGCATCAAGACGCGGACATTCAAAAATATTTAATTACACATATTCCAAATTCATTTATTTGCATAAACATTGTCTAAAAATAACAAAACTGTGTGGCGTTAATTTTTCCATCTCCTAGTACAATTCAAGGAGCATGTGTTACTTACACTTTACGTCACTGGAAGAGGATATTGGGCAAGGCTTTTTTCTTAAACAAGCGATAAATTACATCACAAAAATCAATAGGACTCCCCCTTCATGGAAAAACATATCGCCCGACCGCAGCGGCAAAAAAACAAGGGAGAATGCACCTTAGTCAGCGCAAGGGGAGAGAGAAAGGGGGAGGAGGAGGACAAAATGGTAGTGGTGGTGGTGGTAATAATGGTGGTAATGGTATTGGTGATGGAGGAGGAGGAGACAAAAGGAGGAGGGGCGGGTAGGAGAATGGGGGTGATTCTGGAGGTGGTGGTGGTGGTGGTGGAGAAGGAGGAGGAGGAGACAAGAGCTGGAGGGGCGGAAGAGGAGAAAAAGGTGATGGTGGTGATGGTGGTAGTGGTGGTAGAGGTGGTGGTGATAGTGGTAGTGGTGGTGGTGATGGTGATGATGGTTCTGGAGGTGATGGTGGTGGTGTAGGAGGAGGAAAAACAAAAGGAGGTGGCGGGAGAGGAGAAAGTGGGGGTGATGGTGGTGGAGGGGAGGGAGGACGGGGTGGGTAGTGGTGGTGGAGAAGGATAAGATGGAGGACGAGGAGGGGAAGGGGGAGTAAGGGAAGATGAGATGGAGAGCTTTGCTTTACCTTACCGATCGTAAGCGTTCGATTGGAACTCCGACGAGAATCCTTCCGCTCCTCTTCTATCCGACCCAACGAGTCCCTACCCTCTCTGCACTCATCTGCCTTCCTCTACGCCTCCTCACTCGGTGAGACCTTTAGAGACTCGATTTCTTCGTAAACAGTCTCCCACCTCCATTTCCAACGTTCTTACGCTTTTTCTTGCAATCGCTCAACATCACCGTCTCCCCGAAAATGGTAAGGTCCGTCATCGGGTAACTCTCCGTCAGCCGCTAGCTCACACGATCTTCCCGTCATCTGGCAGTGTCCGCTATCAACCTCCTCTTAACTTCAACTGTCACCATCTTACACCATTCAATAATTCATAGCATATTGACATACTTCTTAGATACAAGTCGCCTTTTCACCAAAGAACATCTTTCACCTGTGTACGCCTACCGCTATTTCCCTTTTATTTTTACATTCATTCACGACATCGTCAACGCCGTCGTTCACACCATTCTCCATATCACAAGGTAGACGTTCGTAGACACCTCCGTGGACTAGTCACACATGCCCCATCGTTCGATTGATTGATGATTCTTGGCGAGTCAACTGCTAGTATCATTAGTAGTGTAAGTGTAGTGCACGCGTTTATCGCTGAAAGTGACAATGATATTCTCCCGCTGAATGGCAACATTCGGCGCCGACCAATGCCGATTTGCGAAGATTTTCCCCAACCAGGAACCTCCCACCAGTTTGGCGTCGGTCCAACAAGTGCAAGCTGATTTCCCAACAACTCTCGGAGTTCAGTGTGTACGTGCAAGTGTACTTAAGTAAAGGGTAAGGATAGGACAGGGAAGAGGAAGGAATTATCGCGCGTGGTCCTTTGCCCGTTTTGTTAGGGTACTGCTCCGTCATGCGCCTGGTGTTGGTCGAAGAAACCACGTAAAACTACCGATCAGAGCAGCCGGCCGCTACAATTCTCCTCCAGGCAGCGGCTGAATTCGACCTAGCTGACAAGTTAGTGTCGAAAATCCTGCCACCGAGTGGAGTGGAACCTAGGACCTCCCGGTCAGGGGCACTGCATTGACAGCAGTTGATGCACTGAGCTACCTCTGTCGGTGAGTAGTTTCATTCTATCCATTTCATCTCATAAGGCCGATTCCCTTCGACTCCGCCATTCCCCGGACTTCTCTTTCCACTCCCTCATTGCCTTCCTCTCTGGCGCGCACTTCGGCCCAGTGGCGCAGTCCTCAGCCGCTCGACTGGCCCCTTCACCCACCCACCCACCGGCCTAAAAAAGAAAAGACAAATTAACCCGTATAAATATCTTGTTACGGAACAAGGGAGAGAAAAATCTGTAGACTGTTTCATTGGCCGTGGCGATACCAGCCAGAAGAAAGACGCTGACTCCTAAACTACCGACCGCAGTGAGGAAAAGCTGGGCGTGGCTGTTGGAGAAAATAGCGACGGAAGAGGAGGCTGCAAACGGAAAGATAGTAAATAGGAAGAAAAGGAGATACACAATGCAGCACCTTACCGACGAAGATTCAACGGTAAGTATATCGAAGACTCCATTGTTAAGAAATTAAATGCAATACAATCACATTGGGAAAAGTATTTTCAAAGCCAGTGGAGCTCTGCAATGTTACGTGAGAATCTTCTAAAACATTCATTATAGATGGACACGTGATCACTACAATCTAGTGTCAAAACATTCTTGTTTCATTACACATGTTGAAAGCTTGTTCACATAATATAAATCATTACTTCATTAATAAGGAACTTGTTCGCAATTGCAGTGCATATAACTGGCAAAATGACAAAACTTTGACACAATCGTCATAAGCCAGTTAAGAAGTAGATTTGCGGAAAGTGGAGTAACTAAGGCAAGGTTTTTTTAAATTAAATATTCAGTGGGTTTATTCATTACTTATAAAAGCATCGGGAATTTAAGTACTTACATATTCCTGATACTTTCAACGCACGTTATGAACACATTGTCATGCGAAAAATGTATCACACATTTAGAATACTATTTTTTTGTGGCAAACGAAAACAATTCTATTCGGAGAAACGCACACGAAAATTAATAAAAAAAACACCTTGAACACAATCCAACATTTTCCAATTTGCTCCCCGCCATCCCCTTAATGGAGCATGGAATAACTTTCGCCATAAATAACAATTACGCGAGGTTTGCTCGGACAGAGTACGCGTGGGTTCTGCAACAAGGAAGTTGGGCCCGGGGCCAGCGGAGGGCGCGAGTGCGACAATCGATGGCGCAGAGGCCGCGCCCCGCTCCACCTCCAATCCACACTGCGTCCTTCGTGAGCCCCCACCTCCACCCCCGCCCGCCACTGCCGTTTCCTTCGCCATCCCGACCGGGAAAGGTGGCGCAAGGCATCAACGCATCTCACTGGGAACTTCAAGATTCGAGTCCCAGAACATTCATGAAAAAGTGACTGTCTCAATGTGGTCGATTTTTTTTAAAAAAAGGGAGTGAAATTATTTCTCTACCTCTTAAATTTTCCTTGCGGATAGATGTAGAGTTATATGAGGTGGCTGAATTTAAACCGGTCTGCTAGGTCGAATTCAGTCGTTATCTGGAGAAGAATTCTAGAGGCCGCCTACTCGGGTCGTAGTTTTCCGTGGTTTCTTCGATCAGCACCAGCCGAATGCCAGAGCAGTACCCTAACAAAAGAGACACGGATCTCGCGCGATCTTTTCTTCCTCATCCTTTACCTGTCCTCACCCCTTACTTACACACACATTAACATGAACTACGCTAGCCCACACGCCGGCAGATTGGTCGGGAGTTGAAAGCTTGTCCCGGCTGGGGCGGTGCCCCGGCGGTGAGAGATGGGGAAAACCCCGCTATCCGACGTAGGTCGTTACCGGATCTCACATCCAGCTGAGGAAAATCGCGACCTCTGGAGGAAAACATACTTCACTTACGGGACTAATATCCTTAGCTGTTGATACGCCAGGGATCATTAATGAAAAAAAGTCTCCATATGTCTTTCTGTTCTCTAGGACTACGACTTCACCAAAACTGCCCGGAAGTATTATACGCTCATGCCTTCTTGAAACTCCCAAGTCTCCCCACTCCTTCGCTAACATCTGTTGAATTAGGAATAAATGTTAGCGACGAGTCTTGTTAACAAAATCTAATTATCGTAAATGTTTGGTCCCGTGTAACAAACTATTTTGCAAATAAAAACCACCTACAGATTTGATATAATAGTACTGTCGTTGAAGTAATCAACGGTCTCACTCCTCTTCACATTTAACAAAATGAAGGCTGAAGAAAACATGCGCGGGTAACTCTACTGTTTCATCTCTCTCATTTCTATTACCTCACACATATATTCGTACCTCGCCGTAAACATATCCAGCATCGTCTAGAAGTTACGTTGTTGTTTATACAATTTCAAAACATTTCGTCGATTCCCAATACATGGTTTACGGCATGCTTCATCGTAGAGTTATAAATCATTCTGTTCACAAGATATCTTCATCTCAATTCACTCCAGTGCTCAAGTTTTAATGTCTCCAATGTATTAACACGGTTTGTTCCATTTCTATCAGTACGTTTCCTTCACCTCATTCTCACGATCTCGCTTTGTACTCACCACGATGTCTTTTTTATCTCCCTTTCACTGTTTCTCATCACCCAATTGCCCTCTTTTTCCCTCTAATTTACTCCCTAAATGTGATTTAGCTTCTCATTCGCAAATTCATGAGCTTTGCACATTCATCATTCTGTCCATCCCGATCCTGTAACAACTTCTCATACCTCCGTTCCAACTTCGCTGGGTCTCACTGCCTCCAGTAGCAGACATCCCTGCAATCGTGGGTGTCTGAGACTCTAAATAAAATATCAGCCAATACTTCATTTCAGCTGAGCACCTCGTCCGCTCAACACCGCGACTGAAGGCCTTCCAATCGACGACTTCTCCGGATGCCCGTACCTCCGCCATCGCCCCTCCGCCTTCATCGCTTGCGCCTTTTCCTGGCAAATTCTCAAACTGCCCTTGCAGCACTTACCGCCATCACCGCCAGTACTAGTCACAACCTCCAAAACTCCTCTCGTCACCACCACCGCCGGCACCATTGTTGCAGCCGCCTTCCTCTATCTCATCCGTCACCACCGGCACCAACGTCACCGCCGGCACCAACGTCACCGCCGGCACCAACGTCACCGCCGGCACCAACGTCACCGCCGGCACCAACGTCACCGCCGGCACCAACGTCACCGCCGGCACCAACGTCACCGCCGGCACCAACGTCACCGCCGGCACCAACCTCACCGCTGCCTCCACCCCACTATCGCCACCAACGTCACCGCCACCGTCACCGCCGTCGTTATCGCCGCCACCAACATCACCGCCGCCTCCAACGTCACCGCCGGCACCAACGTCACCGATTCCACACTCACAGCCGCCTCCAACGTCGCTATCGCCACCAACGTCACCGTCGCCACCAAAGCATCGACACCGTCGCCACCAAGGCCACCAACATCACTATCGCCACCAATGTCACCGCCACCACCAAAAACATGACCACCGTCACCGCCGCCGCCACCGTCGTCACCGCCAGCACTGTTACCGCCGCCTCCACCATCACCGCCGCCGCCCGGTTAAATCACCCGCCGCAACGCCGACATTATCACCACCGCCGCCCGCGACTCCCCGGGAGAAGCTGCGAACCTCCTTCCGCTGCGCACCGCTGCCGTCACAAATCACGGAACATCTTCGCTTCCCTTTCCGCAGCGCTGTTGTCTTTATGGGCGATTCACCTCGACGCTCCCTGCAACGCTTGTTCGACGAGAAAAAATATATTTCACTGGATCCGCCCGTAAAGAGCGGCAGCGGGAGAGTACAGCTTTCGACCGAACTCTCTTACAGCGTGCGTGTGCTTTCTCTCGTATTTCCTCGCCATTTATCATTGTCTTTCAATGGTATGTTATATCATTTTTCTTGTCCTGCCGTGTACATTACTTATCTTGTTCGTTTGTTTCTTTTGTCTCTGGAGGACTTCATGTCTACACGTATTTTTATAGAGACCGACCAGTCAATAATCGGCACTTGATGCATTCACATGTATCGATAAAAATCTCAAGCATAATATTACCTTACTTCATTCAACTCAATCATCACTTCCAGTCGCGCACGTTTGTGTTTGTAATATGATACAGAATTTTTGTCGATCATTCTAATTTGGAAGAAGTAGGACTGTTGTGAAATAATACAATAGTTTCAATAGAGTGGAACAAACAAATTATAAATAAAAAATGTGACGCAAAAGTCAATGAACGAAATAAGACGAAAAAAAATTTAAAAGTACGGTTATTAATCCTATTAATTTTTCCTGGTTTTCTAACGTATTCTTTAGAACACATTGCGTTGTATCGTTCTAAAAAAATCGCTATTTTGAAACATTTCGCAGCAAACTAGTCGACGACATCCAAACCCCAACTTCGCTAGCAACTCGTCGCGCGCCGCGCTGTGCAGCCGGCGAGAGCTGCGCCCGGACAAGGCCCCAGCCTCCAAACCAACGGCCACCGACGAGTATCGGAAAGCGGCCGAGCCACCGCCCCACCACATGGCGGCACGGGTGGGCGGGGGCGTGGCAGGGCGAGGCGAGGCGGGGCGGGGCGGAGTGCAACCCGATGGAGTGCGGCGCCACGAGGCTAGGCGGGGAGGAGCGGGGAGAGCGAGGTGGAGCGGGGTGGGATGGGGCGGGATGGATGGATGGGTGGGGCGGGGCGGGGAGGGGAGGAGTGGGCGGGGAGGGGAGGAGTGGGCGGGGAGGGGAGGAGTGGGCGGGAAGGCGCGGAGAGGAGCGGGGCGGGTGGGGCTGAGAGGAGCGGGGCGGGTGGGGCGGGGCGGAGCGGGGCGCGGCGGGTCACGGCGGGACGGGCCAAGGCAGGGCCGGGTCGGGTCGGGCGGTGTGGAAGGGAAAGGAGCAGGAGGGCGGGTGGTGAGGGGCGGGCCGAGACAAGAGGGCGACAGGACAAAGCGGCCGCGTCCGGGACGAAGGGTCGCGCAGGGCCAAGGGAAAGGGCGGCGGCGGCTCCGCGGGCGAGGAACGACGAGTAATTACGTCTCAGCCCGCATGTAGCTGTTTACCCTCCCGCCGCCGCCGCCGCCGCCGCCTCCGCAGCCGAGCGCGACCGCGCCACCGCTGAATCGCCCCCGCCGCGCTTCCACTACCACACTGCACCCCAACCGCCCCCTCCACCGACCGACTCATTGACTCCGCGGCCTCCGCACGTCTCCTGGCGCGTCACCCACCCTTCCCTTCCGTCTCCTGCTCCCACCCACCGCCGTCCCGGCCGCACCGCGCCCGGGCCGGCGACGTCCCGGCAACGCTCGCTTCGCGGTCGACTCCTCACCGCCGCCGCGGGGCAGGCCGTTCCCCTCCCCTGTCCCCGCCATTCCCCTCCTACTCGGCGGCCGCTGACCCTCCGTCTCTCCTCAGGCGGCCCCGCCCCGTCCTCCGTCACGCCGGTCGCCGTCCTGCCTCATCACGGACCGCTTCCCGCACCCACTCCATCTTGCGCGCGGCACCTTCCACGCCCCCTCGCCTCCGCGGGGCGGCGCCCGGCGGCGGAGCGCACCCCGCAACGCCACTGTGACGACATACAACAAATGGAATTAGGCGCCGATTGACTAAAAGGAACTCACAAGATATAAATCTTTAGAGAGTAATATATGAATAATAAAGTATTATTGAAGATTATATACAAATTTATACAGATGGTTCACTCTCCAAGTTTGGATCCGGCATCGCTGTCAAAATTAATAAAAATATTCTTCGAACTCCGTCACATAATTTTTGCTCATTTTTTTAATGTGAAGCGTATGCTCTCTTTGCAGCACACAAATACATTAAAGAAAAAGAAGACAAATACATTAGATTTACTGATTCATTGAGTGTATTAAATTGTTTGAGCAATACAAATAACAATGAAGCAATTAAGAATGATATCATAAATACGTTCAATTATTTGTCGGGTATTAAAATAGACGTAATTCTTCCATGGGTACCATCGCTTAAAGGGATCCAAGACAATAACCTGGTAGATTCTCCTGCTAAGCAAACCTCCTTTTTCAAAAAAGATAGTTTCACATGGAGACATGAATAAAGAACTACACAGAAGTGTTAAGCTCCACTGAAACACTACGTGGTATAATTTTCCAAGTCACCTCCACAAAATTAGAAGAAGTATTTTTGATAATGACGCTCCTTCAGTATACAAGGAGAAAAGAAGAAATTACTTTCGCAAGAGTCCGCAAAAGACATAGCCGCCTTACTCATTCACATCTATTCATAACAGAATCTCCATCACTTTGTACATCTTCTGGCGTCCCTATAACTATCCAACATATTTTAATATATTGTCTAGTATATTCAGACTCTCGTACTACTCATTCGCTAACAAATTGTCTCATCAATTTTCTGACTGAATAATCTCAAGTATATGAAGTGTATAAAACCTTTTTGTACAAGTGCAAATGGAAATATATTTATTTGTAAATGTATAAATTTTCTTTCCAATAAAGCTTGGATAATGTTTTCAAATTTCTAAAAGATGTCAATTTATTTAAAGCTCTGCAAAGAATTGCATATATGGTCGCTAATGACCTTGCGGTTCATGCACCAAAAAAAAGCCTATTAAAAAAAAGTAGTACATCATCGTTTGCCTAAGACATGCAGTAGTACATTATAACGTAATCATGAGAAAGAAACGAACAATCGCCAATTTACAATATTAATAAACACCACGCAGAATAATATTTTTCAGATTCCAATTAACATGTCTCAGAGGACCCGATTATAGACAGAGACAATGAAGGTAACGGAAAGGTTGAAGGATGTCGAAAGCCATTGTGGCGTTGAGGACGCTTAGGAAGGTGAGAGCCGACGGAGGTGATGGCGCGTCGTAAATCGGGAGAAGTACGAGGGAAAAGGGTGCGTTTGACGCGATGTAGTTACGGGAGCGATGGGCCAAACAGTGAGGGTGCCGTGGCAACGGAACGCGAGGAAAACTAAGACCGAAAGCGTGTTGCGGCCGAAAACAGCGACTGACGTCACAGAAGCAATAGACACGATGGCGGCAAAGCACACGATGATGCTGGCATAGGTGGTGGAAAAGGCGGATTTGGGGGAGGTAGCTACAGTGGTAATGGCGGTGGCAGCGGCGAGAGCGATGGTGGTGGTCGTGATGATGGTGGTGGTCGTGATGATGGTGGTGGTCGTGATGATGGTGGTGGTCGTGATGATGGTGGTGGTCGTGATGATGGTGGTGGTCGTGATGATGGTGGTTGTGGTGGTCGCGGTGGTATGGTGGCGGTAGTGGTGGCGGAAGCGGTGGCGGGGATGAGGACGAGGGCGAGGGTGGGGTCGGAGGCGGAGGCAGGTCGTTGGTGGGGGCGGGGACGGGGACGGGGACGGGGGCGGGGGCGGGGACGGGGACAGAGGCAGAAGCAAAGGCCAAAGCGGAGACGGCGACACTAACTGTGGGAAAGGCAGCTGTAGTGGAAACAGAGGCAACGGCTGGGGCTGCAGGGCCAGCTCGGGCTAACTCTTCGCCGCTCGTCCACTCAAAATAAATAAAAGCGGGTGAGCGAGCGACGGGCAGGCAAGGCAGTGGCGGCGAGAGCACACCCTGCTATCTACTTCCTGCAAGTTACGTTTTAATTATCCCAGCGAAATTAGCACCGCAATATCTGCGCGCGCCGGACCCCGATACGAAATGTAATCAGGCTTCCTAGCGACCTCCGGAATGAAACAAATATAGTTCTTTTATGAAAGTCGTGAATACATGCGAATTGCCGGCGGGGCATGCGATGGGGGCCGCCCGCCGCCAGCGCCGCCAGCGCCGCCAGCGCCGCGCGTAACGAACCTTCAAAATGTGAAATCATACGTCGCGAGTTATTACGCGTCGAATAAAACAACGCAGCGTTGTTAAATCCCACACATAAAAGTAATGTGATACTCAAATAAAATATATGCGCGGGGCCGGAGTGTGGGGCACGGCGGCGGGAGCATGCGGGAGCGCGACCCAAAAGCGGAGAAAGGAGTGGAAATGAGTTTGAAACAATGCCGGGCTTCATACATATTTTCGTATAATTAAACTAATTTGTTTCGGAACAGAGGAATACTTGCCGGGCTCGTCATTATCGGAGAGCGAACGCGCGGTTCACCGCGTGCGGGAGTGGGGAAGGGGGAGTGAGAGGGAGTGAGGGATGAAGTGATGGGGAGGAAAGAGAGAAAGAATGGCACGAGTGATGGGAGCGAGGATGAACGTGGGATAGAGTTGTGGAGCAGTACACTGTGACCGAACTACGTACGGGGTTGGAGGAAGGGTCATGAAGAATTGATTACTTATACGAACGTTCATTAAGTGCTTCCAGGATTACAAGTATTTTTAGATACATTCGTGAAATAAAATAATTTGGGGTCAGTGAAACAATTATCAAACGCCTTCAACTTGATTTAGTTTTCTTACGAAATACCATAATTTACTCGTAAAAACAAGAAAAGTAAAAAGTAATTTAACACAAAATGTGCATGTCGAACGTACTAAAGTGAGAAAAAATGTCATTGAAGGTGTACCTTCAAACACTAATTCTAAAACACTGCCAACTATAACTACATTAAAAAGTAGAAAAAGCAAAGTAGGAGTTCAGAACCTCAAACACAATATTTTGTTACATGAATCTGAAGAACTAAAACCACTTTGAAATAGAATCTTATTAAGTGTAGCTTGTGCGCTAATTACGAAAGTATAATTTTTAATAACCAAAGTTAATATAAAGGAATAATTATTAAAATTTAATTTATTCACTTATATTTTCAATAACCAATCAATAATAATCAATTAATACTGATACTCTCAAATCCCACGGAAACTATTACGTAAAATATAGGAACTCTATTACTACAGTGAACCCCCATTTACACGAATTCCAAGGGACCGAAATAATCGGAATTCGTGTTATAACGACTCGTCTTCTCCGAGTATTCTAAATGTTCGTATTACTGGAATCCCCATGCCCGGACCAAAGTTTTGTTCATGTTACGACGAAATTCGTGTTAAGCGAGTTCGTATTATCGAGTGTTTACTCTATTAATACCATAAACGCCATACAAACGTAATAACCGGACATCCTACAAATATTTATTATTTTTCTCCCCAATCATCTTTTTTTCATCAGCGCCGGCTATTTGTAAGACGCCTTTGGGATGAGTTGTGGGAACGTAAATGAACTTGGGGAAACAGCTGTGGGTGGTGTACAATGACCGTTGCGCAAAGGTAGTGTTATTTGTAAAATACGTTTAGTGTGACTCGACGATCTCGCCTTCCGTACACCCCACAAAGCAAAAGAGGAAACTGCACCGGTCGCCTCGTCCGCCGAATATCCTAGTTGAGGACTTCAACTCTCGAGCCCGAATCCGGCGCTCTCTACCACCCACCGCCCACCTCCACCCACGTACGCCAATTCCCCCTCGTCTGCCCCGCCCCTCGCTCTCACCGGCTCCGTCTCCCGCTGCCCCTCCACCCTCCCGCCCTCCAACTCCACCCTCCCGCTCTCCAACTCCACCCTCCCGCCCTCCAACTCCACCCTCCCGCCCTCCTACTCCACCCTCCCGCCCTCCAACTCCACCCTCCCGCCCTCCTACTCCACCCTCCCGCCCTCCAACTCCACCCTCCCGCCCTCCAACTCCACCCTCCCGCCCTCCAACTCCACCCTCCCGCCCTCCAACTCCACCCTCCCGCTCTCCAACCCGCTCTCATTCCCCCTAACCTTCTCGCGCACCCTTCCACCCGCTTGGCCACTCCACCGCGTCACCATTTCCCCCGCCTTCGCCTTGCCACTTGATTTATCACCTCCGGCCCCTCCCACAAGACCCACGTGCTTAAGCGTAAGTTTCCACCAAGTTAAGAGGTAAATAACGACAACTTCTTGATTTATACGTATTTACCCCCTTTCCGCTCGCATCAAGCAACAACGAAACTTCACAAATATCTCCCTTCTGCACCCTCTTCCTTCCTTGCCCCGCCCCTCCCCTTCTCACCACCCCTTCGCATCCTATGGCGCAAACCAAGGCTCTTGGGCTTAAGCGACACAGCGGCTGAAAAAAAAAGAGCCTCCCGGTTCTATTTTTATTTCAAAGAAGCTGGGAAGAGACGAAAAAGAAGAAAAGAGGCAGAGGTGCGTCGTCTTGGTCGGATCGACGACTTTTTCTCTCTTTTCTTCTCCGAAATCTCGGAGAAAGAACGCGACACCTCTCACTCATTCGACGCGTCTCGACAAAGAGATAATTCATTTTAGAAGATTCGCAGGCAGCGGCTTGTCAAACGTCGTCGAAGAAAGTGAACACGACTGGGAAGGAATAAAACTCGACACAATTAAACTTCCACTTGGCTTTCACTGTAAATAGATTTCTTTTGCTGACGAGTGAGACGGGCTGCAGAAGAATGAAGGTTGTTAGTGAGTGAATTCGGACAGTGCAGAAAGGTTTGTATAAAACACGATAGATCAAATGACGTAGACTATTCTATACCTCAGATTCCCAGGTCCACACAATATTATTTTCTCAGAAGCTGCAATACTTCCAACTTTAGGTATCAATTTCTTTACATGTGAAGCACGCAGAAATTATTTACAATATTTCCGATAGCAACACTCAGTACTTGGTAGTATTAGTATTCGAAATCTCCAAATGTAAAAAAAGCTGAGACAAGAAAAGTAAAGAGGATTCGGTATGAAATCAGCGCGAAGACTTGAGAAATGAGATGAATACAAAAAGAACTATAGGGCGCTTAGGAACAATTTTTAAGACAAAAATTCATGAGACAAACCTTATTATATCCTTCTCAAAATATTTTCAATAATTGCAAAGTAAAAGCACATGTTAGCTCGCAGAATTCAATCCACATAGTGATTGCTTTCGACCACATAGTTACTTCTTTCAGATGTTTAAAACACAACATAACTGAATTAACATTTTTATTCTTGAAATAAAAAGAAAATTATATACACATTTATTTCCGTAGTCAATTATTATCTTAAATTTCGAGACTAAAAATGTTGCGCGCGTTATTTCCCAACTTTTATTCTGATACTTACTTCTCCCTAGCAATCAAAGATGCAGCACAACTAAAACATTTTTTAAATCGCGACCTGAAAAAAGGGCAGCAATTCACGCACGTTGCGCGCTGGCCGATTTTTCGTTCATCGTCGTATTTTACGAGGCTTCTTCTGAAAGCACACGAGATTGCAGCTTCCGCGCAGAATGATAGCAATTTATTCTAAAGTACGAACTCCAGCACAGTTGTTATCGTCGCCTCATATTAGACAAGATAAATTTAGGCGGCAGCAAAACTTTCCGCGCACTTTGTTACGCTCTGACGTAAATCGCGAGGGGATGAGACGTCGGAATGTCAGGCAAGAGCAGCCGCCGATGTGGCCACCTCTGCATTCCGTGGCTGCTGCCACCGACCACACGAAATGTGGCTCAGGGCATCGACTGATGTCACTGCAGTGCCTCTGACCGGGAGGTTCTAGGATCGAGCTCCGATGGTGTCAGAATTTTCGACACTAGCTTATCAGCTGGATCGAAGTCAGCCGCTAACTGCAGAAGAATTCTGCTCTGATTCCGGTAGTTTTCCACCCCCTTTTAATATAACCGTTACATAAGGAATTCAATTTAATACAATGTAACGAAGACTCATTCTACTTTAGTCAATTTTTTACAGGAAACCATAGCCCGAGTACCTTTAATAGAATAAACATCCACAATTTCGTGGACAAATTGATGATCATGTCTAGTATCTGCGGAAAATCATTAAAGATGAATCATCAGGAGTTACTGAACATATATTCCACAAATACAAGTTTATTGCTCCCGAAATTATGATTTCTGAGAGAGTATTGTCATTGAATTAAAATGTCAAATTTTATAAAAGGCGAGTAAAGACGACAGTTCTCTGTATTTTGACTAGCAATGTAAATATTTACTCAAACTTTATTTTACTTCTTGTTCTTTGATGTGTTTCTTACGGAAAATTTATATTGCTTTCCTTTTTTTTCTTACAGAAGTCTGTTGAACCTTCAGTATCGTTTGTTATTTCAAAATGTGCGCCTAAATTACTCTCATGCTTCAAATGAAATTTGTTCTTTGATCATCAAAATCCGTTGATTAGTTCAAAAGCTAGCAGGTCAGAAATAAACTCAGAAATAACACGGTGAAAAATTTGAACTCTCCTTCATTATTTCAGGTGAGTCAAATGCACGAACAGTGAAATGTTCGTGCATGACGAGGGATGCCCAAACAGAACATCAAGCAGCAGAGGTGCAAGCATGCGGCGTGGGTGGAGGCTGGCAAACTGCAACTCGCATTAAACTGCAGGACCAGGCTGCAGGCGGGCGAGCAGGCAAGGCGACGGGAGAGCGGAGGCGGTTGAGCATGCGTGCTCAACTAATGAAGAAAGGATTGCCTAATTAAACTTGCCTTAGCAGCGGCTGCGGTCGCGGAGACGGCGCGGCGCGGGGCGCGCCCAAGCCATTTGCCTCCCTTTGATACCACCGCGCTTTGCTCTGCCCCACCCCGCCCAGCCCCGCCACTCCCCGCCCCCTCCTGGCCACGACCAGCCCCAATCCAGCCCTGGCCAGCTCCACTTAGCACAGCCCTTCGCAGCCCTGCCCAACCCAGCCCAGCCCCACCCTGTTCAGCCCCGGCCCGTTCAGCCCCGGCCCGTTCAGCCCCGGCCCGTTCAGCTCCGGCCCGTTCAGCCCCGGCCCGTTCAGCCCCGGCCCGTTCAGCCCCGGCCCTTTCAGCCCCGGCCCGTTCAGCCCCGGCCCGTTCAGCCCCGGCCCGTTCAGCCCCGGCCCGTTCAGCCCCGGCCCGTTCAGCCCCGGCCCGTTCAGCTCTGGCCCGTTCAGCCCCGGCCCGTTCAGCCCCGGCCCGTTCAGCCCTGGCCCGTTCAGCCCCGGCCCGTTCAGCCACGGCCCGTTCAGCCACGGCCCGTTCACCTCCGCCCCGTCAATCCCCGTCCAGCTCCGACCAGCACAGCCCTGCTCATCCCAGCCCTCTCCCGCCCAGCCTATTCTCACCCAACGCCGCCCAGTAGCGGCCAACCCCACCCAGCCCCACTCAGCCCCACTCAGCACCACCCACCCCCAAGCAGCCCTGTCCCTGCCAAGACCTGCCCTGCCCAGCCCCGCCCAGCCCCGCCCAGCCCCGCCCAGCCCCGCCCAGCCCCGCCCAGCCCCGCCCAGCCCCGCCCAGCCCCGCCCAGCCCCGCCCAGCCCCGCCCAGCCCCGCCCAGCCCCGTCCAGCCCCGCCCAGCCCCGCCCAGCCCCGCCCAGCCCCGCCCAGCCCCGCCCAGCCCCGCCCAGCCCCGCCCAGACCCGCCCAGACCCGCCCAGACCCGCCCAGACCCGCCCAGACCCGCCCAGACCCGCCCAGCCCCGCCCAGACCCGCCCAGACCCGCCCAGCCCCGCCCAGCTCCGCCCAGCCCCGCCCAGCTCCCCCCAGCTCCGCCCAACCCTGCCTAGCCCCCGCCCATCTCCGCCACCCCGCCCAGCCTCGCCCATCTCAGCGGTGCTCCATCTCACTTCCCCCGCCCCTCCTGCCTCGAATCTATTACATGGTAGATTGATGCGCAGTGGTGGCAGCCGTGTAATCCACTGGCTGACACGTGAGAGCCCGGGAAAGCAGTCTCGAGGAGATTCAGCGCGTGGCGTGACTTCTTCGCATAGTGGCCGTATTTGGTGTAAGTGGACGGGTTACATTACGACGACTCCATCCAAGTCCGCTTCAGCGACTTGCCCACTCTGACCTCTACCGCAATGGTTCTGGAAGTCAGAACCGCAGAAGCCGTCTCTGCGCAAATGTTTGCGTGCCTAGGAGCTGTTTTACTTTTTAATTTAAAACAATTGCACCTTTTAAGCTTTAACGGTCCCTTATATAACGACTGTTGTATTACTGGAGAGATTACATGATACATACGCAGACATTTATTTTATTTTCCAACATCGGTTTAAATATGTTTTTCTTTTTTTTCGCTTAATAAGAAACCAAGGAAACAACTGATCAAATCTCTTATTCACGAGGCATCTTGCGGGCCAGGCATTTCGCTACTGTAAAACATCGGCTACTCCCACATGTCGCCATTATTATTTAGAATTACCTACGGGTAATATTTTACACCAACGTACTTATCCAATATCAAAGGATAATTAATGGAATGTAGAATTACGGAATGGAATGTAGAATTTGCAGAATTTCTTGCATCCTGAAACAATAAGTGAAGCTTCTTCAAGCATTAATCTAATTTCAAATCAGCAGAATGTTTTTGTTATAAAGTAGGTCTTGCTGATTCTCTAGGATTAACGAGCAGAAGTTTTCATTAGCAATTACAAGTTAATTTCAGAGATTTTAATTACATGCCTGTCTCAAAGTTAGTCAATATTTACGCTGCTTGGATTAGTGCCTTTTTTTCAACGCTACTTGACATGAAGTTGAATTCAATTTTTCGTATATAATAATGCATTTCCTTTTTGTCGTCGAATCACGGGCTTCAATGTTACAAGATAATACTATTTCTGTGTATTCTGACAAATTAAAAAAAGATTTACTCCAAAATTTTAAAAAATGTAATAATAATAATAATAATAATAATAATAATAATAATAATATAAAAATAATGTAAAAAATGAAGGTAATAAACACACCACAAATGAGATCACTTATAACATAAAATGGATATGGAGTTAAAAATGTAAAATTTTTATTAGTTTGGTTTCTTCGAAATGAAAATGGAAATATAAAGCTTTTACCTGTTTATGAGTTCGGTTTAAATGTGTGTTTTGTTTACATGAAATTTCATGATTCATTATCAGAGACACAAGGATATAATTAATGAAAATATTTCCTAAAATATTTTGTGGCAAATAAATATCACTTGACCCTGCTTCTATTTCATTCATAAATACGTATATGAAATATTGATTTGATGGCGTTAAGGATTAACAAAATCGTAAAGCTAAAATACGTATTGACAACAAAAGAGATTCTATAAGTTAAGACGTGCACAGTCTGAATAATTCTTACTATGTAACATGAAAACTCTTTTTAGTGTAGTAGTATCTCATTTTTTTTTTAAATAATGCAGCTCGTGAAGAAAAAATGATCAAAATTAAATTACTAAATCTAAAATTGTAATTCTCTATTATTTCTAGCTGTGACATAGCATATTACTACTTCACGAAAGGATGATTTCAAAGAAATCAGGGGAAGTCATTCAAACATCATTTCCTTTCCCCGTTCAAGAACTATGACGAAGTTTATAAAGCAGATTTACGCAATTCAAATACTTATCGTGGCGTCAACAGCTTTTGCGACGACTCGAGACAAGTTCACGAGAATACGTAGGGCTATTTCATCCTTCCGCTATCACGCAAACCCAAGCTCGGCCGGAGACGCTTAAAACAAAACTTGCACGAAAACAAACATAAGCGCGGGCTGAAATCCTTGCTCAAACACCGATTTTAGCCCAAGTTATTATTAAGTCAATACGAATCACGCGGTGCGCACTGCATCACGCCGCGTTTGCTGAGCCTCTCAACAGGCCCGAGGCGCGATTTGTAGCTTTGAGAAGCATCTTACGGGCGGCGGGGGCGGCGGACGCGCGAGCGGGCGGGCACGCTGAGGACGGTCGGCTGGGGAACAGAGCGGGGTGCGGCGTTGTGGAGAGAGGAGCGGTGGGTGATGGAATGAATTGGGACGGAACTTTTGTGGGGAAGAACAGTGTGGGACGGAACATTTGTGGGGAAGAAGTGTGTGGGACGGAACGTTTGTGGGGGAAAACAGTGTAGGACGGAACTTTTGTGGGGAAGAACAGAGTGGGACGGAACTTTTGTGGTGAAGAAGTTTGTGAGACGGAACGTTTGTGGGGGAAAACAGTGTAGGACGGAACTTTTGTGGGGAAGAACAGTGTGGGATGGAACTTTTGTGGGGAAGAACTGTGTGGGACGGAACTTTTGTGGGGGGAAACTGTGGGACAGAACTTTTGTGGGAAAGAACAGTGTGGGACGGAACATTTGTGGTGTGGTGAGGCGTGGCAAAGCGAAGTGTGGCGTGGCGAGGCGTGGCGAGGCGTAGCGAGGCGTGGCGAGGCGTGGCGAGGCGTGGCGAGGGACGGGTAGAGCGAAGGCTGGGGGACAGGGGGGTTGGCAGGGGTGAACCGTGGGAGGGTCTCTGGTCAGGACGTCGGTTTGCACAGCAATCCATCGGCGATCGCTCCTGCTGCCGACAGTCCATTGTGGTCTCGCCGCCTGCGAGGGTGGTTGGACAAGCGCCGGGGGCAGGGATGGGGTGGCGTGGCGTGGCGGCGGCGGACGTGGATGTTGGAGTGTGGAGGGGCGCTGGCACGGGGTGCGGCATGAGAGGAGAAATGAGGAATGACGAGGGGTGGGTTCGGCATCGTGCAGGGCACGGAATATAGGAAATATTTGAATGATAAATCAGGTGAGAGTAATACCGTTGAAACATCGAGTCTATAAGATTTGAGAAATCATGTTCATAGATAACAGTGCGGTTAACAGTATCAAAAGAAATATTAGGGAAAGCATAGTCATCGAAGTATTGAAGAGCAAATATCAAGCTAAATGGAGCGTCAACGGGGCCCTATCACACTAATGTTAAATTGGGCGATATTTACGAACATTTACCTCAGAAACTGCTTAACTCAGAGGATTCAAATTTTTACTAGAGGAAGATATAAATATTTTGTTCACTCTGAATAAACAGTTTTTGAAATAATAAATTACTTTGTGAGATATAATTTGTTTACGTTATTTTTACCTCCGGAACAACAAGTCATTTTGTTCAATAAAATGTCCAAATATTAATTCGAATTAAAACTTTTTATTCGGATTATGTATACTATTTTTATAAATAAAGGTTGCAAATTTCAGCTTCCTATCGTGATTAAAAGGTGAGAAAATGTTCCTTAAATCTTGGTTACATTAGTAAAATTCTGTTTTTCGGGAAACTGGCTTGAAACTTCAGACATCAATAGATACCTGCACCATAGTTTACAATTAGCTTAATAAATTTTATAATTAGCCACAAGCCAGATGTTGCACAATTTTTGCAAAACACATTTTCTGACAAAATGCGAGATGAAATAGATACATCAATAAGTTCAAACGCCTGTAATTCACAGTAGCCTTCATGACATCCAAATAGAGTCGGGTGTCTTCACAACTGCGACTTCAGTTGCTATTTTGAGTAATGCACTGAAAAGAAGATTGCATTTTAGCAAACCCAGAACTTGAGATTCAACCTTTATCTCTGTGACTTTCACCTACTCTTCCTCCATCTCATGGGGTTAAGTTTCATCCATTAGTTGTAACTGGTTAATGTGGATAAGGTACAGGAGGAAAAGAGACGTAATTCAGAGAACGATCTAATTACGTGCTAGAGAGCAGTATTTCTCTCTCTCTCTCTCTCTCTCTCTCTCTCTCTCTCTCTCTCTCTCTCTCTCTCTCACCCACACACACACACACACACACACACACACACACATCTCTTCCCGTGCGGTGGCTCCTTATTACTCGACTAAAAATATCTGATGTTAATTTTTCACCCAGAGAAACAGCTGCAGCTTTGTGCGACATACTTGCCGTTTTAAAATGCACTATTTCGCTGTATTTTAGTTCCTATTTTGTGACTGGGAGGAACGAGGATAGTGAACTGTCAGAAAATGTCGAAACTTTCAAGATACTATATTTCAATTACTATGGATGAATGTAAGTCGAAAAAGCATTTCATTCTCTTCTGTTCTGATAATCAGCAACATTTCCTCTATATACGATACTTTATAATCCCACATATTTTATATATCGACATCTCTAATTAGTGTAGTTAACAGTCTCATACAAACAAGAGAGCCCAAAGTAACTTTTTCTTTTATCTTTATTAAGGTAAAATATTACTGTTTTGTCTTCGTTTACTAAGACGTTACTGTTCTATCTTTGTTTAGATAAGAAGTTACTATTCTATCTTTGTTTAGGCAAGAAGTTACTATTCTATCTTTGTTTAGGCAAGAAGTTACTATTCTATCTTTGTTTAGGCAAGAAGTTACTATTCTATTTTTGTTTAGGCAAGAAGTTACTATTCTATCTTTGTTTAGGCAAGAAGTTACTATTCTATCTTTGTTTAGGCAAGAAGTTACTATTCTATCTTTGTTTAGGCAAGAAGTTACTATTCTATCTTTGTTTAAGTAAGAAGTTACCGTTCTATCTTCGTTCAAGTAAGAAGTTACTGTTCCATATTTCCTTAGGTAAGAAGTTACTGTTTTGTCTCTAAGTAAGAAGTTACTGTTTTATCTTTGTTTAGGACTGAACCCTTAGTAATAGTTCCAGCTTTCAAAGTTTACCGAACAAAATTCGAATGCGTAATCGCCATAGGGAAACTCCGGCGTTCTTTGACAGCCAGGCCTGCTCGTAATGACGTTAAAATTTTTAGTGTCAGTGTATGTAGAGGACAGTTTGGCAATCTGAGTAATATCGTAAATCCTGAACTAGTTCTTACACAAAAACGTCGCCATCTGTGACCCTTCTGAAAGAATCTTAAGTACAGAAAATGTTCAAAATACAGCGCACCAGTACAGTCTTGCTGGTGAGAGTGCTTACAACAGAAGTGATGTTGGTAGCACGAGCTGCAGCTTTAAATCGTAAAATACGTACTTATCACAATCACAACAGATGCTGCAATTGGGGTCCCCCTCACTTGTTTCCCAGAGATTTGGTTGTCACTAAAAGAAATGTAATGTTTAATATGAGGCCCTAATTCGTCTGAGTACGGAGAGACTTTCGTAGCACACTGTGTATATACCTTTGACATACCTCAAAAATCAAAAATATTTTAATATAAACATGCATAAAATTAGCGTTATATGTTGCATAATACATGTATGATTAGTTGATAGTTTTAATAAATATTTATTTATTACATTTTAAAATTATATATTTTCTAAAGCTTTCAATCACTTCTTTATTAATCCACAACAAATATTGTTATATTTTTGAATCAGGTAAATGATGTTATGGTTAAGCCATCAAAAGCTGCTCTCAAAATTAATAATAATGTTGGCCACGATGATGCCTCCAATTCTTTTATTTCAAACGTCACCAACAACATTTCACCAGTAAAACCAATTTCGATGAAGACAACGCGAAGCGAATTGCATAACCTGCGCGTACCAGGCGTTTGAATGCAGCACTTCCTACATATTCCTTTCCTCTCCCCCCCCCCCATTCTCCACTTCACGCAACGCCTCTCAATCCTCTCCCGACACACACACACACACCTTTTACCCCCCTCCAGTTCCCCCTCTCACCTCCAACTGCCGCTCCGCAATCGACGGCCGTAAACAAACGCAACGGATGGGCGAGCGGTCCGTGCAATAAATACATTACGCAGCACGCATCTCGGCTTCTCAAGCGCCTCCTCGAGATAATGTGAGAAACTGCTTCTAAACTGCAGGCAATTTCAAACAATTACATTTCTAACTTCGGCCCGAGGAGAACGGCGAAACTTTGAGTAAATTTGTTACGGGAAGCTTTAAATAAAAGTCGAACTTCGTACTTTCGGAACAAACTACATCGAAGCTGGAAGTGCACCGCTGTGGTACATGATAGAAGAATCCTTTAGAGTGTGTAACTCGACGTTAACATACAACTCCCGTCATGGAAAGCGGCAAGATAAATTTGACGCTACAGTCGAATAGCGCAGTTAAGCAAATCCAAAAGTAGAGACTGAGCTTTCGTTCCCGAATGCTCTAAAATAGGATCGAAACCTAAAAGGTGCAACCCTCATAATGATGAATATACGGTTTTTGTATTCCAGCATTATAAACGACATTCTCTGTTGCTGGAAATCGTTCATAATCGGACGTTTTACGGCACAAATTACGACGTATAATATTTTACGACACGAATAATTGCGTCATCACGCATTCAGCCAAATGCAGTGACAGAATCGGGGGGAGGTACAGGTAAACGGAACAGCCGACCACAGTTTTCTCGCAAGGATGCCAAATACCCGAGACATCACTGGAAAGTTGTTTCGCAAAACTAAGTTTGATTCTCTTATAATTTTATAATGCTGTCATACAAAATAATAGAGTATGCAACTCGTTTATAACGTTGCTTTACTGCATTCGTACAAATTTGAAAAACTGCTTCTAACGTCGCTCCTTTTCAAAACATGTACTCATGCAATAAAGCTTAACATTATAAACTAATTGCATAAACTACAAGAGTACTAAAACAACGTATTTGCCACAGTTATCAGTTTATTTCCTAAACAGTCACGTCAATTCTATTAGTTGTAAATATTGCGTAGACAAAGAAATATTATTTCAATGATCAAAAATTTGAAACGGAAACATTTTGAAGTTAAATTAGGAATTCAAATTAAAACGTCCAAGAAAAAATTATATGAATGAAATGTATGAAACAGTACAAAAGGGTACTTGGTTAAATAAATATTAATTCGGATTCTAAAACTTTGAAAACTCGTTTTTTTTAATACTTTTTGACAAACTTCTACACTACAATAAAGGATATCCTATCTCGTGCACGGCATCAATATAGAAAAAAAATCGCGATTGTGGATTAACTCAAAACTCACGCTAACACAAATCCACACGGCTATGCATTGGTAAAAGCGTGGCGTGTTCAGTCAAGACTATTATCAAGTTTTGAATATCAAATTTCTCTCGTGTACATGGGAGAAACAAAATTGAAGGTCAGAGATAAAGAAAATGTCTGAACTTAAAAGAGCCGCAGGTGCATACTTGAAACTAAATTTATCTATGTAACGAATCTTAATTGTGTAACAAGTGTGGAACAATTGTGGAACAAGCTTTAGCTTCTCTGTGAATGATCACAGGCTGTTAACATTAAAAGACTTACAGCATTTTAGCAACTTTGTAATAGTTAGCTGACCAAAGTCAATACTAAAGAAGTCACAAATACTAACAAAATATGTTCACAGTCGGTTAAAAAGCACCTAGATAGGCTTTAAGGTTTCTAGGACACATTGGAAACTACGTAGCCTTGAAAGCATTTATATATTTTTGACGGAGAGAAAGTGTTGCATATTGATATCATAACATTTTCAATAACATTTTACATATTTCATTTAAATAAGAGGAATGGATCATTTCTAGAAAATTGCTTCTCAGCAGATCTCAGGGACATTAATGTTGTTAAGACTTGGCAAAATTCACTTCAACAAAAAAAATATATTACAGAAACTCCACAGGAAACGTGTAAGGCATACAAAGAAATGGAATCACTTCTCTTTAAATGAAAGTCATTATTCACCAAGTTTTGCGTATCAAAATCATTTTTTTCACACGGTGCCTACTTCGTGAAAACATTTGTAATTTTCTTTCCGGTAGCCTATGATTAAATATCATTCTCAAAAGCCAGGTAAAGACCAATACAATTTTATCTTTAAATTTGTGCAAGGCTTAGCGTAAGTATTATTTAAATTTTGACATAAGGTGATTATTATGAAACGTTTGGGAAATTCTGTTCTTTCAACTGATGAACTATTATTTCATTACCAATTGTAATTGAGGTGATTGCTATTAAAATTAAAGAGCAGAGAACAACAAGAGGCTATCCCACAGTTCTTAATATACTCAACAGATTTTTAAACTTTTAAACGCAATACATTTGTATAAAGCGCAAACTGAAAATAACACATTACACTAAAATATTTTTTTATATTTTTTATTTAAAGTTATATTTAATGCTAATAACTCGATTTCATAAAAAATGTGGGATAGTCCCTTGTTTTTCAGAGCCCTTGAAATAACTCATTAAAATATTTGCCAAAATGTATTTATATATAATTTCATTGCATGAAAATCGTGTAATTTAAATCATTGCGTCTAACTCAAAACAAACGGCCAAATAAAGGGATGTTTAGGTAGATTGTTTAAAGTGGGATCCGTGCTGGTCATCTACTTTCGTTGTAAATTCATCATAGAGACATTGCTTTGACAGTCGTGGTCACATTCAGCTCTGCATTAGCAGGGCCGTTCGTAAATTGGGACCAAATAATCTCTTTGTCTTATCTCGTGAAACTTACTTTATAATTATGTATGTAAATTGCGGACCAACCCAGCTGCTGTCTCTAGCTTTTCCTTGTGACATCTTGAAAATCTTACAGACTCGCTTCTACATCGAAATGACAAGCAATAAAAAAGCACTAGAAGGGTATCCAAATTTCATGTTCAGCTTTATTGAATATTAGCAGAGAAAATGGAAGAATACAAAAAAGGAAAGATAAGCACATTTCATTCAATCAACGAATGATTCAATTGAATAAAAACCAAATTTAACCAAACAATATTTCAAAAAACTGTAATAATAATAATAACAATAACAAACAATATTCCAGTCCTAAGTCTGGAAATTTGGGAAGGGAATTGTGTTTTAAGAATAACGATTATAAAAATGTTCTTCGAAAATAAAGTGTCACCTTCCACTTTTACCTGGAAGGGTAGATAGACGGTCCGCAATTTACGTATGGGTTTATTCTTATTTTCCTCCTGATCTGCAATTTACATACCCCGATCAGCAGAGGCCTGCCAGAGGTGGTTCACCTTTCTAGAGACTTGCGGTGAAGAGAAGGCATTGAGCGAGGAGGTGTGCTGTAGCTCAGTGGCTATCAACGTCACAAATCCGCCGCCACCATCCCACCTTTGTCGCCGTTGCCAGTGTTGCCCTCGCCTCTCCTGTCCGCGTCCCCGCCGCAACTGTCATTTGGTCAGTCCCCTGCCAGCCCTGTCAATTGCCTCCGTCGCCAGCTCAGCCTCCCCCCGGAGATCCAACCGCTGCCAGCACTACCACCTGAACTGCACACGCCACCCCAGTACCAGCAATCATCATCGTTATCGCTTCGTCCGCCAACGACATCCCGACCTTCTTCCCTCAACATACGTCGCCATCGTTACTGTCTCTGGCGCTAAGACCTTTGCCTGAGCTACCACGGCCACCATGGCCACCATGGCCGCATCCGCTTCCGCCTCCGCCTCCGCCTCCGCCTTCGCCTACGTCACCGCCTACGCCTACGCCTTCGCCTACTCCTATGCCTTCGCCTCCATCCCAGCCTCCACTGACTTCCTCTCCACCATCTCCACCGCCTCCTCCGCAAACCTCGTCGCCTTTGATCTAGCAGACAACGCGTGTGCACGCCCGTAGAGAAACGGAAACTTCGCACCAACGCGTTCCGCCTGCCTGCCCAGCCGCTCGCCTCCTCGCGGTTCTCCACGCGTCGTGTGAGAAGACGCCCCGCTCCGAGCCGCCGCCCCGCCCCGTCCCTCCGCCCCGCCCCTCCACCCCGCCCCTCCACCCCGCCCCTCCACCCCGCCCCTCCACCCCGCCCCATCCACCCCGCCCCTCCACCCCGCCACTCCACCCCGCCACTCCACCCCGCCACTCCACCCCGCCACTCCACCCCGCCACTCCACCCCGCCACTCCACCCCGCCACTCCACCCCGCCACTCCACCCCGCCACTCCACCCCGCCCCACCGCCCGTGCGCCTCCTCGGCCTCATCTCGAGAGCGTCTGCTCGCCCCGGGGCTAGCTGCTCGCGCCGGAGCACCCTGCGCTCTATTTCACTCCCAGATATTCCCATTAGCGTAATTGTGTTCCTCACCTGCATTTCCTCCGGCCGCGCAGCCCTCAGGTCTCTCATCTCAGACGGGAGACGAGCGTGAGCGTGAAGGCGGTTCGTATTCCTGCGTGCGTCGGTGCCCCTTATTCGCAGCCCCAAATGATACTGATACGCAGTAAGTTCCACTCACAAGGGCCGTTCACTCTCTATATCTCTGGGTGAACCGACATCATGTGAGATGAAAGTACGCGTCCAATGATTTAATATGGAGTATTATTTGGGCGTCCGGATACCCTCATTTTCACATTAGCAATTACAAGGAAGTAAATAATAGTTATATAAAAAAAACAACAAAGTTTCAAATTAATGTTACGTGAAGTTACTGTCGCTTTATTATGCGTTATCGTTTTCAACTGTATTAAAACAAATAGATCACTGGATCATTGAAAAGTTGCTTCCAGTTTATTTTACTTGAATACTACTTGTCTCAAAGCACATTTCAATCCCTGTGTACCGCAAATGTCTGAATTTTTGCACGGTCGAGAAAGAAAAACCTTCCTTTTCGAGATATTGCAGCTGAATCATCATCTCGAAAAAATATTCACTGTGACATATTTCATGGGCACAAATACATCCCTCTATTTCAAAGACTGCAGAAAAGTAAAGTTGCTTCTTTCCCGACCAAAGCGTCCGTCGCGATGAACAGGAACATAAAGACAAGATGTCCGCCTGAGCTAGTCTTGCAACGTCTCCGGATATTCACAGCCGGCTCGTGATCGGAAAAAAACTCACGTTCGGCACGTATTGGCGGCTGCGGACGAAAACGACTCTGGAACACCGCCACGTCCGTTGCAGAAAGTCGCCACGGCCGTCGCGCTCCGCACGGGGAAACAAAATAGAATATAATAAAATTCTGAAGTCCAAAACAACTACGGAACGTGGACGAAATACAGCGACGTCAGACCGCTCACGCGTTAGCCAAAACAAACCCCTAAGGGGAGTATGTATGTAAGGAGTATAAATGTACGGAGAATACATGTAAAGAGAATAAATGTACGGAGAATACACGTAAGAGAATAAATGTACGGATAATAAATGTAAAGAGAATAAATGTAAGGATGATAAATGTAAGGAGTTTAAATGTAAGGATGATAAATGTAAGGAGTTTAAATGTAAGGATAATAGATGTAAGGATGATAAATGTAAGGATAATAGATGTAAGGATGATAAATGTAAGGAGTATGAATGTAACTTCACTTTTTGTGCACATCTTCTAGGGTTCATTTGGAAATACATTTATTCAAATTATCTCACGGGAGGAAAAATATTCCTTCTCGAAGAACACGAGGAGAAAGAGCTCAAAACTATAGATGATTTGCCCTTGAAAATAGTAGTTTTCAAGGGCAAACAGAATTTCAAGTAGAAAATAGAAAAAATTAGTTTATAATGTTAAGCTTTATTGCACGGGTATATGTTTTGGAAACGAGCGACTTTAGGAGAGCAAATTTGTAAGATTGCAACAAAGCAAAATTATAAACAAGTTGTATACGCTATTTTTTGTATAACAGTATTATAAATTTATACGCAAATCAAACTAAATTTTGCGAAACAATTTTCTTGTGACTGGCACGGAACATGACATCTGTGCGAGAAAACGGTGGTTGGCTGTTCCGTTTCCCTCTACCTCCCCCGATTCTCACGCTGCAATTTTCTGAATGTGTGATGACGCAATCATTCGTACCGTAAAATCTAATGCGTCATCATTTGTGTCGTAAAATGCCCGATTATGAACGATTTCTTGCAACAGATGAGGTCATTTATAATGCTGGTATACAAATAAATATTTTATCACATGATGCGAATATTTTCATCCTTTTGCCAAAAATAAGAGAGAAAACCTCCCAAACTTGACATTGTATTTTAGTGTTAATGATTTGTTGTTAACTTTGTTCTGATTTTAATACATGAAGTCGAATAAACTGAATATTAATGTTAATAACTTGTTTTCAATAATTTTTTGTAATACAGCTGTCTATAGACAAAGAGTGGGCCGAAGATATACCGACACAAGAATGTTTTTGATTGTGAAACTATTTCCAATTTAATCTTAGCTTGTCTCATTCTTACGTCACCTCACCTAAGCGTCAATATCATCTCCTGGAGAGGCCAGAGAGTGGAGCTGCTAGCTCATCCTCGCTCTTCTTTCGTAATAAATGGCAGCACGGGGAGCGCCTCCGTGTACTCGTACTAGAAGTTCCACAGCCCATTTTATAACTGCAGATGTACTATGCATAAATTTGCATACGTTGTATCGCGTGCTTGATAATACTGAACGTTATTTCTCGAAATAAAAAAAAAGCAGAGTGGCTCGAAAATCCAAGCAGGTCGAATCTCGTTACCATGTAAAATGCAATAAGGGTTTACGGTCGGCCGGAGAGCAAAAATGAAAATATAAATTATGAAAGAAGATTCGTGGTCCCAGAAACACCCCACTGAATCGTTGTTAAACATTACATAAATATACGGTCACCGCTGAGGGAAGATCATAAAAAAGTAAGCGAAATGAGTATATTCTCACTGGAAAACTAGAAGCATTTTCAACTTAAAGCGTATTATTTTTGGTCTGAGATGGAAATAATATCTTGACTTTCCTGGGGATGGGCCATTAAGGGAAATGTCACGTTGAAACCGCGAAATAATCCCTAATCTCACTTTGCATCATTCACAGCTGCGCGGAACTGCACCCAGACCACTCTCATTCAACTGACCGGTGATTACGGCCCTAACTTCTCTGAAGCGAAATCGCCGCGAGAGAGCGTGGCGGCCGGGTCGGGCCATCTCTTGGAAA
This sequence comes from Acheta domesticus, assembly GCA_031308135.1. Classification (NCBI taxonomy): domain Eukaryota; kingdom Metazoa; phylum Arthropoda; class Insecta; order Orthoptera; family Gryllidae; genus Acheta; species Acheta domesticus. The sequence goes on along the minus strand of JAHLJT010003656.1, from coordinate 9,926,581 downwards.
CATTGCCTACAATTATCTGGAAAGCTCGCACAAGAGGCCTGGCGGAGGGGATGAAGGAAGATAGTGAGAGCAGCAGTCTGGCTGAGAAGGGGTAGGTTATTTGACTGATAGCGGAAGCCGCTTCCTGAAAGAAAGGCGACCTCTTTTTCACCCGACCCTCTTTAGTTGCACTTGAACTCATTGAATGGATGTCTAGAATTGTTGAGTATTTATACTTACATTCTTAATTAAATTTACATGTTTTTCATTTATCGCTAACAGTGATAAAACATTTAGGTAAATTGAATTCTGTTATTTTTATTGAATTATTTTATAAAACTTAAAAATATGATCCTTTTATGTCTGGACAATCGTGTAGAATAAGATCGATTTACGATAACTATCGATTTCAAAATAAAACTATTACAAAAATATAACTTTATTTGAAATCGATGTTTATTCTAAATACACGTTTGTCACGAAATAAAAGAATCACATTTTGAAATTTGATAAAATAATAAATGCTCTCTAATTTTTTTCTCTGCGTATGAAATTTACACGAAATATAAAATATAGCAATTTCGCCCGTGATCGTAACTGTGTACGTGATAATGAATAACCAAATGTGCCCGTCAAATTATCTATTTGAATTCCGCGATACGATGAAGTATCCGCATGAATATTATGAAATATTGATATGGAATTTCCATTGATGTTCTGCACTGTATTTTTTCCGTTTCGCGAATAAAAGCAGCATTAACGTTTTTTTCGTAAAACAATAGTTCGCGTACATGTGGAGTACGTGTAATTATGTAGGGTGTGTGTTCACGTATTATAATATACTAGCAGCGGAACCCGGTAGACATAGTTCTGCCCTTCATATCCCTCTTTACCCTTCCATCTACCTTTCTCTGTCTCCCCCCTCTCTCATTCTCTCGTTTTGTCTCTTCGTTTCTCTCTGTCTCTATATTTGACTGTCTCTGCGTTCATATTTACATTTAGTTGCAGATTCTGCAAGTCTCTGAGTACGTAAGATAATATCGATAAGTGCCTGACCAGCAACAATGAAATACAATGTTCATGAAGCTCTCATCCTGTAGATTACGGTATGGGAATTTTTTTTGAGGCCTTTGGCCTCACATAAATTTTAGTTTTTAATGCTCTAGAACGCTTTGTTTACTATTTTAACGATATAGATTAAAAATGCTACCGATTGTTGCAAGTTTCATTTGACGTGACTATTTAGTTTTGTTCAACGGCGCCATTGTAATGGAGTTACAACAGAATTAACACCACACAAACCTTCTGGGTGAAAAAACAAGTAGAAGTGCCAACTTTCATGAAGATCTGTCGCACGGTGTCGGAGTTTAACTCATATATACCAACATCCATTTATATATATATATATATATATATATATATATATATATATATAATCACATGTTTGCATGCGTATATTTCTGTGTCTGTGGTATGTGTGTGTGTGTGTGTGTATGTTGCTGTGCTCGCGGATGTGTGCGAGTGTGTGTGTGTGTGTGTGTGTGTGTGAAGTGAAAGTAGATCTCTCCCGAGGCGGGAGGCCGGGCGGCGCGCCGGCTGCCGTGGAAGAGCATCTAATGCATAAGCGAGCGCGCGAAGGGACATAAAGCGCAAAGGATTGCCCTGGAGCAGCGCGGCGCGGCGCGGCGCGGCGGGACGGGACGGGACGGGACGACGCAGCCAGTCGGCGGCGGCGGCGGAAGGAGCGCCAGCCATCGGGCGGGCGTACGTGATTTAGTTCCGGTATTCCAATTTGGCACGCTGCCTAGCTTACTTGTACCCAGGTCTGTATGAAGACGCCGCCAGGAGGGTCTGCCGTCGTAAGCAGGCCGCCCCGCCTCGCCTTGCTTCGCCCCGCCCAGCCCCGCCCTGCCCCGCCGCGCCCCAGAAGACTCCCGGCAAAAGGACGATACGCCACTAATTCACTATCCGAAGCACGTTGTACATTTCTGTGCGGCGGCCAGGCTCCGGTGCTGAGGCGGAGGCGAAAGAGGCGGTTGGAGTGGGGGTGACGGTTTCAAGGGGGGAGGGGCTGGAACGGAGGTGGTGGCCGGGTGAAGGCCGCGGAGGTCGAGTCAAAACGAAGGAAACGATGCGGAGGAAGCGAAGGAGGAGAAGGAAGCGGAGGAGGAAGAGGAGAAGGAAGAGGATGAAGAGGAGGAGGAGAAGGAAGCGGAGGAGGAGAAAGAGGAGGAGGAGGAAGCGGAGGAGGAAGCGGAGGAGGAGGAGAAAGAGGAGGAGGAGGAAGCGGAGGAGGAGGAGAAAGCAGAGGAGAAGGAGGAAGCGGAGGAGGAGGAAGCGGGGGAGGAGGAAGCGGGGGGAGGAGGAAGCGGAGGAGGAGAAGGAGGAAGCGGTGGAGAAGGAGGAAGCGGAGGAGAAGGAGGAGGAAACGGAGGGTTGGAGGATGCAGAGGAGATGGAGGAAGTGGACGGGGAGGAGGTGAAGGAGAGAGGGGAATCGGAGGGTTCCTTGGGCCATGCGGAAGCAGTGGCGGTGACTGGTTTATGCCGACGTGGCATTCTGGAAGGCCAGGTAGAGGATAGGGGGCAGAAAAGGACAGTTTGGAAGAAAGAGACGGAGTAAAAGGGTGGGTCCGCCTGAGCCCTTAGGGTTTGGCGGAAGCAGGGAATGGGGCCACGGGAAACGATGTGAAGAGACTGAGGAATCGCAGGCGCCACAAAAAAAGGGGATGGATCCAAGAAAATCTCCTTGTCTAGTGAAATATGTACACGATATGAAAAATGCCGATTACAAAAAGGATAAAATAAGTAATTTATAAGCGTGTGCTCTTGGCAATGATTACTGTTTATGGTCTCTTTGATTCAAAATATGATAAGAATCGGTTTTCGAAATACTACTTTTTCTCTCAAAATTTAAAATATTTCATCAAGAAACAAAGTTTATTCGCCACTGGTTGAATTTTACGACGGGACATCAAAAGTACATCATGGGAACTCATTAGTTATCGTATGGCAACATCTATATGATCTACAAATGTTTTTTGGAATTGCATGAACTAAGTTAGACTAAGAAGATGTACTATTTATCACTCGGCGAATAAAAGTAGAGACGCAAAGGATCTAAATAAAATTACGAAATGTGTACGTAGAGACACAGATGAGAAAAAATAACAAAAGAAATAGGGAAGCAGCAAAACAAAAAGAGAAAAGTGAAAAAGCAGGGGCGTAGAAACAAACATGCGGAGGAGGCCAGAGGAGTGGTAGAGGCTGTGCAAGTCGTTCTCACAGTGATGGATGTTCAGGGAAGGGGAGGACGAAAGTAACGACGGGAAGGAGGGAGAGAGCAACAAGGGGAGGATGCGGGAGCGGGGCGAGCGAAGGGGAGAAGGCGCGAGCAGGGGCGAGGACGGAGAATGGGTGGGGAGCGATGAGACGGGTGAGTGAAGGGCGCGAGGAGACGGGACTATGGCGAGAAGAGCGTGGTGTGGCGTGCCGTGGCGTGGAGCGGAGCGGAGTGGCGGAGTGGGGCGGGTAGGGTAAGGCGGGGCGGGGAGGGCTTGGGCTGGCGGGGCATGGCGGGGCGTAGCGTGGAGGGCCTGGGCTGGCGGGGCATGGCGGGGCGTAGCGTGGAGGGCCTGGGCTTGCGGGGCGTGGCAGGCGTGGAGTGGAGTGGAGTAGCGGGGCGGGTGAGGGTGGGACTGGCGGGGCGGGGCAGGGTGGGGCTGGCGGGGCGGGGCAGGATGGGGCTGGTGGGGCGTGGCGTGGCGTAGAGAGGCGGGGCGGGAAGGGTTGTGGTGGGGAGGAGAGGGCATGGCGGGAAGTGGCGGGGTGGGGCGCCTCGACAGCGACGGTGTCCCGGGATGGCGCGCTCCCTATAATCTCCTGATATATGCGGAGGTGGCGTCCGAGGTGCCGTGATTAATTGCTCGGCTTTTGGCGAGTTGTCGCCGCGAACATGGCGGCTGGAATTGCGCGGGAGGAGCGCGCCACCGGCGGCGGCCAAGGCGCGCCCAGGGCACGCGCCCCGCCCGAGCATCGGGGAGAGCTGATACGGCTGCGAGGTACTCCACATGAAGGTACTTATTGCCCGATTTAAATATAGTGACTCGTCAAGTCTCGAAGCTGGAAAGAGTGGTAGTGACGAGTGTGAGAGAGATAACGACGATAGGAAGGAAGGTAATGACGATGGTGGAGGTGAGATGGCAAAGAGTCCACGAGGGAGGCTATAACGGCCAGTTTCCTTGCGAAACCCGTCGTGGGAGAGACCGCAACGAAAATCCCGACCGCAGAGGGGAACGTGACGAGTGTTTGACGACGGCGGCGCAGGCGGCGGTCGCCGCGGGATGAGCGGGCGGTGGAGGGCGGTGCGGGCCGGAGGGGGGCGTGGCGAAGTGGAGGGGGGCGGAGCGCGGCTGGGCGTGGCAAGGCGCGGCGGGGCGCGGCGGGGCGAGCGGAACCGGGAGGGACGGAGCGGCGCGGAACGGGGTGCGGCGGGGAGGGACGGGGCGCGGCGGGGCGGGACGGGGCGGGGCGCGGCGGGGCGGGGCGCGGCGGGGCGGGGCGCGGCGGGGCGGGGCGGGGCGGGGCGCGGCGGGGAGCGGCGGGGCGAGGCGAGGCAAGGTGGGGTGAGGTGAGCGGAGCCGGGAGGGACGGAGGGGGGTAGGGCGCGCCGGGGCACGGCGGGGCGAGCGGAGCCGTGAGGGACGGAGCGGAGCCGTGAGGGACGGAGCGGGGCGGGGCGAGGCGCGGCGGGGCGGGGCAGGGCGCGGCGGGGCGAAGCGAGGCGAGGCGAGGCGAGGCAAGGCGGGGCGGCAAGGCGTGGAGCGAGCGGGGCGGAGGGGGCGGGGCCGGGGGTGAGGGCGGTGCCGCCCCCGCAATCTCTGCGCCGCACGCCACGCGGATTACCCGCTCCCCCGGCGCAGGTGGCAAAAAACCCGCGTCGCAGGCGCGCCGCCGCGCCGCCGCGAATGCCAAATGGAGGCGCTCGCTCGCCGATGCTTGTATTATTAACACTCTTTTGTGTCCGCGCGTCCGTCCCGCTGCTCGTACGCGCCGGTGCCAAGAAAGAAACCCGTAGAAAAACAACAGTGCTGCTGCGAGATACGACGCATTTGATGAACTCGCCGCCATTATTTTTGTGGGCGTGTTTCATTGTGTGTAGGATGTGAACTGCAATGGTTCTTGTAACTTTACCGCGTGGAAAGCAAACAATGATATTCTGCCCGTGATGTGACAAAATATGTGGACCACTTTATCACTAAAATACTCTGTTAATATAAAATAACGCTTTGCAAATACGCTTCGAATGCGGAATCTCAAACGCAATAAGAATTCTTCAACACAACCATATCTCTAAAACTGAAGTTTTGAAAGCCATATTTTGAATTTGTTGTACTTGCAGGAATCATATTTTTGAATTCCTGAGTTACTGTAGCTATATTGAACAAGTTTTCTTCGAATAAAAACACTTAGTAAAACAAAATATAATGTACAAAACACATGACAAAAATACCATTCACTGTCTATTTTTGCTTGCTTAAAATACTTGGTGGTGAGACTTCTCTGCGAGACGTGAGATGTGGTGAGACTTCTCTGTGAGTGGTGAAGTCACTCGTCTCTGCCCCAAGGAGGAATTATATTTGCAATATTGTTTTCATCCGGAAAGAAGAATCCAAAACAATTTCATTCACATTTATAAGTTTAAAGTTAGGAATACTATTTTAAATTTTATTTGATTGTAAAGTTACTTTATTCTTACCACTTAATCTTACTTCGAGTAACAAAACAGCACCATTCCTGACGAACAACGTGTCCACGGAAGGCTGTGAATCGGCCGAAAAACGGGCAAGTGCGTTCTCATGACATTTGCCAGAAATTCAGACGTTATCGCGAGCGTCTGCATTACACGACTGCCTGCGGCGGGCGAAGGCGCGAGGGGGGCGGAGGAGGGAGCCGGCGTGCGTGACGAGAAATGCAGGAAGCAGCCGCAGCGGCGCGGGAGGTAGACTCGCCTGCCAGATGGAAAGGGCGGGGCGCGGACGGGCTGGAAGGGGGCGGGGAGGGGAGGGAGGAGGTCAAAGGGCGCTCGCGGAATGCTGTCTAATATCGGATCAACGGCGCTCCCTTCACCGCCTCCTCCCGCCCCTTCCTTCCCCCACCCCACAACGCCCCGCCCCGCCCTGCTCCCTTTGCCCGCCCCTCAGAGCAGCAGTTCGTTCGCGCCCCGCCCCTCGACTGATTCCAAGCGTTGCCACCGCAACCGCTGCGCGCCCCCGCTCCACGCTGCGCGGCGGGCCCTCTACTGCCCTCGTTCTACTTCAGGGGTGGGCGGCGCCCCTTTGGGGCCTGTCCGCCAGAGGTCACTTGAAACGATTCCAGAAAAGAGGGAAACTTCTAAAATATGTGTTGCACGACCGAGATATTTCGTTTTTAACATTTGATGTGTTTAAGAGGTTACTAACTTGAATTAGAAAACATCAAAACGATACAATATTGAAATATTATATCGTTTTGATATTTTCTAACATACGAAACACCTTTATAACATGAAAAGTCCTTTAAAACAAAATGATAATGATTTTGAACCTTTATTCTAATACTTCATTTAATTAATAATACTGAATTGGTATTGGTAAATACTGAATTTATTTATTTATTTATTTAGTCAAAAAACAGTAAAAACTGTATATGACGTGTGGGGAAAGAAATTTATCTGCGCACATTTTCTTGAGGGCCAGAATTTTATTTAAAAAAAAATTAATTTAGAAAATAGTTATTTTAGAAAAATAAAGATATTTGAAAAATGTTTTTTCCCGAGTTAGAGAAAATCAATTTCAACTGTAAATGAACTACAAGCAAAAGGAGTGCTCAACAAAACGTGCGCACAGTGAAGCTACATTTACGTCCAGAAGCAAAACAAGGGGCCATCTCAGCATTTGCTCTATGGATCAGGGAAACTGGACAAAAACCTGATCGAGATGGGATAATTTATTTGTGGTAGTTGGCAGAAATTGAGAAGGACCGCAGTATATTTCAGCATTCCCGGTGTAAACACATTTCAAAAATTAATAACTTCACGAAATGATAAAATGAAGTAAAGTAATTCGAATGAAAGCTTCTGCATATATATCACAAAATGTACACTGATTTTGAATAAGATATTCAAATTCTGACCTGATATTCATTGTTCTTTGACAACGTTTTTATTCCAAGACTAATTATATCACTTTCTAGCTGTCTGTAACACTTTTCAATTACAGCATAACTGTCAAGTAAATATTACATTTTATTTTAAATGAAGAAACTACAAGTCCTATATGTGAAGAAAACCATAACTTTTTTGTCTTGAACTGGGTAGTATTTTCATTGTCATTAGTTAATTATAAGAAGAAAAATCGAAGTGTCGTCATTAACGTTCAACATTAAACTGTGAGCATCGTGATCTGATTGCCTGCCAACATTCCATGAAGAATATTCAGTTAGTTTTTACAAAGTTTGTCATGTGGAGTCTTCTCTTCAAATAGATTATTTTTAAAGAATATTTGATTTGTTTCAAAATAATGTTTATTTCATTTGATCAAGTCATTTAATATACATTTAAATATATCCGGATCAAGTCATTTAGAATACATCCACTGAATGTTGAAAATATATCAAAAAATTCATACATTTGACACGATGTAATTTCTGATAACAGTTTCTTTAGGCGTGACAAATAAAATGTGTGCTCACTTATGTGAGCAGAAACGAAGTATGTGAAATAAACAACTTTTTACATTATAAAACTATGATCGTCACTTTTTAGTTGCTACGAAGGAAAACATTCTTGATTTTCAGGAAGCGACACAAATACCCGAATACAACGTTTCAATACAATAAATAAAACTTACATAGCACCTCCTTAAAATTATTCTCTTTTAATGCATCTGCTCCCAAAATGATTAGTTTCCAACACTGCATGAGCAACGATGCACGATTGGAGACCCCTGTCCCAACCTCTGCGTCGGTATCCGTCGGTCTCCTTTCGCAACCTCCATCTGCCGACGCCCCGCTCCTCCCCTAACCCATGGCGTGCCTCCGGAATGCTCCTGCACTTTTCCCACCCCGCCTACACCTCTGCACCTCCCTCCCCCGCTGTCTCCACTCGTCTCCACGCCGCTTCACAAAGCTACGACTCCGGCGCGGCGGGAGGACTTCACCCGCGACATGGCGTTTGCGACGAGCGCTTAGGCTCCGCGGAGCTGGAGGTATTTGCGGCATCTGGTAGGACTCGGTGACTCGCTCGCCGCGGGGGCGGGGGAGGGGGAGGGGGAGGGGGCGGGGAGCGGGGCGCGAAAGGTAGCACGCGGGAGCACCGCCTGCGCAGAAGCTGCGCGCGCAGCCAGCGGCCGCTGACGACGACGCGACGCTTCCCGCCGCCACCGAACTGAAAAGCTTTTTTGTTACGGCACGCGTCGCCACTTACTCTTGCTTTCTAGTTTTGCATATTAATGTTGTTTTTTTTTTCGATTTTCCTCCCACCAGTTACCCTGGAGGGGAGGGAATTTATTCAATAACGGGGCGTACATTTGAACTCCAGCCAATTAGGCTTTTGGAGTTTGGGAGGGCTGTAACTTAAAAACTATTTTATTATTAACTTAAAAACTATTATAGGGCTGGTCTCTTTGGACCTAGCCTATTTTTATTTACAGTGATTTAGATAGATGCATATTAAGGCGCTTCAAGTTTCTCTTATGTACAACGGTAGTATCCGAAAACAGTTGACTGTAAGTCTTATATATATATATATATATATATATATATATATATATATATATATATATAATGAATGCTGGTATATATCTAAGAGGTAAACTGTAAGACCGATCTCCATGAAAGTTGGCACTTCTATGTTTTTTTCACCCAGAAGGTTTATGTGCTGTTAATTCTGTTGTAACTCCACTACATGGCGCTGTAGAACAAAACTAAATATTCACGTCAAATGCAACCTGCAACACTCGGCAGCATTTTCAATCTATATCGTTATATAACTCCTAAAAGAAGCGTTGTAAGGCATTAAAAATGATTCGGCCTCAAAGAAACGTTTCTCACATTGTAATCTACAGGATGAGACCTTCAAGAATATTCTATTACATTTTTGCTGGTCCGGCGCTTCTCGATATTACCTCACCTGCTCAGAGACGTGCAGAATCTGCAATTAAATGTGAAAGAAAGGGACAGAGAGAGGCAGAGACAGACACTGAAACAGGGGCAGAGAAAAACGGAGAGATAAATAGAGAAAGGGGAAGGGAGAGACAGAGAGAAAGGGAGATAGAAGGGGAAAGAGGGACATGAAGGGGAGAACAACGTCTGCCGGGTTCCGCTAGTATGAATAATTTCCCTTCCTGAAAAATTGTGTCTTGGAAACACGTCTCTTTGAAAATAACCTCTTCAATTTGTAGTTAATTATGTCTCATCCAACCTTTTCACTTTGTAATATAGTCTGTAATAATATAATAATCTCTCAAACATATGTCTTATTTAACGCGCTGTAAAAAGGTGATTAGATTAGATTATTTTTGGAGAAATGTTTCTAAAATACTTATACTTCGTTAGAAACACGTTTCAAAATTTCAAAAAATGGCTTTTAAAAGTTCTAATGTACGTGATGATCGTGAATAATTCAGAACCTGACCTTTAAATTTTCTTTTAGAGGCTCCAGAAGGTAATATTTACATATGAAACAATTATTTACAAAGTGGGGAATGTTCGGGCAGATATAATGTTAATGTGTGTGATCGATGTATATTATATCGGCGTTTAAAGCTATGACTTCAGTTCCTTGGTAGTGTAGGGGAACATCGAGGTATGTCGAAGAGAAAAAAGTGTTTTTTATTTGGAAAATTAGTAAGAATCACGACAAAGCAATAGTTTTTTCAAGACTTACATCTTTGTGTATTCTTACAAATTGAATTTGTAAATTAATAGTTCAGTCTCATTTTATTAATTATATTAATTGAAATACAATTTAGGATAATTTAATTAGTAAAAATCTTTGAAATCAATACCCATTTGATTATCTAAGTTGTCGAAAACGGGTCGTGGATACTTTTGTGTGTGTTTTCTAACAAATACTCCATATTTAGTTGTATTTTTATTTATAAGGCGCTTAGTAAACATTACAAATATTGTTCGGGTCATCATTCCCCTTCACTAATCTATGAAGTGTCAAAAAATGTTTCTAATCCATAAATAATTATGTAGTATATGATCGTAATATAATCATGTAGATATAAAATTTATTATATTGAAACTTCCAACCTACAAAATCTGTTAGAGTACATCAGAATATACATTCAAAGTCGTAATGGTATTAGTATCGTTATTTCTACAAAGGATAAAAATAACCTACTTCTATAACAAAAATATCCATAATCAAATATTCCCCACTATGGTCATGCTCTTGAAACTTCTTCCTACACATTATATTTCACTTTACACTTCTAAAATACTACTTTTTTTATTACACACGTTTCCACGGCTTTTTGCGAAACCGCATAAGAACAACTTTTTAGAAATGTATTCCGTTCTCTGTCATGTTCTCGTTTCGATAAAAAGCCGTTCGTCTTGACGCTGATGGCGGTTGAGACACGAAGCGGCACTCCGCAAAAAGCCCTAGGAGGTGCTAATTAAACTGGGTAAACAGGCAGCAATTGCGGTTCACAAACGCGATTCTCGAAGGAGATAGGTGCACAGCGGTACAACAAACAGTGCTTCAGGGAGAACAAAAACTAGAAACTATCGTAGAATCTTCAGTTCATCACTTGTTTGAGTACTAGCATTTTGTTTCGATATTCGAATCTAGGACCAAAAATGTGGCAGTAGAGTACTTCAAATTGTATTATTTTTAATTAATTCAATTTGAATAAATGAATTTGAACTTAACCCCCACGGAATGTCTCAAACAAATTATTCATTATTTCCGCATTTCCAAATTATCGAAACTCCCGTTCACCAGAACAGCCATTAACACCAAAACGTCTCACGAATTTATTCCAGTAGTAAATGATGCATCAGATTTTTCATGATGGTTTTCCTATTGATCGAGCCTATTTCACATACTGGTTATACAGATCTCACTAACATTAAACAAAACTCTTCGCATTAATGCAGTTTTACACAGTGTGTCCCAGTTCTGTTAGGACTATGACAATAAAAAATAAAAATCATTTATCATGTTCACAATATCACTTTAAGTTTTCAAAATAGTCTCTCCCTGAATTAATGCACAGTTGAAATCGTTTTAACCGCTAACTGGTGACGTTCCTTCAAACTTCTCTTACCGGTGACGTGCGGTCTGTGAGACCCCAAAAGGTTTAGACAGATTATTTTCAGTGTTCAATTTCAAGTTGACTTGACAATTAGGTTTCACATTAACAATGATATAACAAATAAGAAAATAAAGGTGAAAATAATATAATTATTTACTACTCGCCAAATAAATTTCTGGCTATAATTTGTTCCAAACTGTTTCTTCAATAAAAACTGGTAGAATGGTTTGAAATATTATTCACTACATTAAGAAACTTTCATTTAAACACGATAAGGCATTGTTACACGAAAATTATCAATTCATAAAATATTTGCAACGCATATTCACTGTGGGAAGAAAAGTCCCATTACTGGTGATGTGAAGTCTGCGAGACCGCTCCGAAACTTCAACTGGCTCTCAAAGGCGAACGGCTGTCACTGGATCCGCTGCCCCGCGAGCGAGTATAGTTTAGAAAGAGATAGGAAGGTACTGTAAAGAAAACTTATTGCGACGTAGCAGAAAGGAGGGCTACGCGTTAATTTTTTCTTAGCGGTTTCAGAGATCGCACGTCACCTAATCCTGCGTGTCGGTTTTCGGGTCGAACTCGACGAGTTTGCGCCCACAAACAATGGAGGATGTCGAGATAACACTCAGAATTTTTGAACGGCTTAATCAGTCATTACCATAAACACTTTTCATCGTATCAAACGTTTCACTGCTGATTTCCCTAACATCGTACAGAACTTAATTTTGCATCGTTGCCCTAACGCCATTTTCCGACGAGCGTGAGACGTGTACTCTTACATTCGCATCCAGGACGACTGCTGAAGCGATGCCAGTGGTTTGAAATTCATAACAGCTGTTATTGAAACATCAATTGTCGTAACGCCATTTTTCGCCAAAAGATTCCGTGGTTGTGTGGAATTTCACAGAAGCAGTCCTCACAGAACTGGAACTCATTGTGTATAGTTTCACGAAACGTCGAAAGTTAACCGTTAGAGAAACGTTGAATAACCACTATGGATGTTTTCATCAATACTATTTGATGAACGAACGACCTTGTGGATCGAGTAATTTAAGATTATCTCAGCTTGATCTACAATGCCATTCATTCATCAAAATATCTGAATCAATCAGCGCGAGTATCTGAATCAATCAGCGCGAGTATCTGAATCAATCAGCGCAAGTATCTGAATCAATCAGCGCAAGTATCCGAATAAATGAGCGCGAGTATCTGAATAAATGAGCGCGAGTATCTGAATAAATGAGCGCGAGTATCTGAATCAATCAGCGCGAGTATCTGAATCAATCAGCGCATCTGAATCAATCAGCGCGAGTATCTGAATCAATCAGCGCGAGTATCTGAATCAATCAGCGCGAGTATCTGAATCAATCAGCGCAAGTATCTGAATAAATGAGCGCGAGTATCTGAATAAATGAGCGCGAGTATCTGAATAAATGAGCGCGAGTATCTGAATACATCAGCCAAAGTATAAGCATGTGTTCCGGATGCGGGATGAGCGGATGCGGGAACACATGCGACATGACCGGCTACATAACATCCACAAATCGGCCTTAGCCCAACATGCCGCCGAAACCGGCCACCTCGTCAATTACCACGAGACTCGCACTCTATCTATTGAAGACCGGTGGTGGCCTCGTGTGATCAAAGAGGCTTTGGAAATCTCCAGGAGGCCCGAAAACCTCAACAGAGATGATGAGCTCCGCCTTAGCAACACCTGGAGGCGGGTCGGCGCTCCCCGCCAATACGGTCGCGCCCCACGGAGACACACCCCCGCGGTCGACCAATGACGTGGCCGCTTATTCGCCCGGTTTCTTTCGGCCTTTTCTCCCGTCTCCGACCACGCAGTTGCAATTTCCAGATGTCTATCCTGTTCATTTTTCTATCCTCTTCCCTTTCCAACCACCCTCCCTCCCCCCACATTATCAGGTCTCCCAGTATCGCTCCTTTCCCTCTCCGCCAATCGCGGGCCACCTGCCCTCCTCCCATTGGTCGCCGCTGCGACCTATCAGCTCCTGCCCCCCGTCCTATATCTATGCGACACGCTAGCCTCTCGGCTGCAGTATAGCTCTGAAGAAGGCCACAGCAAGATGGCCGAAACGTCAGTAAAACCGACTGAGACGCGGCTCATCCCGGACAGCCAAGAATATAATGACTCCGGCCGCGGAAGCCTACGAATCGACGGTAGGTTGAATCCGGATATTACCATCCAGCGGAGAATGATCACCGCCACACACCCCCAAAGAAAAACACACACTACACTTAAGGACTTAAGTAGTTGACGCGCCTGGAATCACGAACAATCAATCATCAATTGGACACATACCGAGTGATCAGAGGGTTCAAATCTCGATGGTAGCGAATTTCCGCACTAGGTAGGTAGATAGGTCGATTGATTGTTCGTAATTCTGGGTGGGTCAACTAGTGGTCTTTAGTCCCATAAGTGTAGTATGTGTGGGAGGTGGTGGTGATCTTTTTCCCCGCTGGATGGCGAGATCCGGCTCCCACCTACGTCGACCAGCCTTGCACTGCCACACCCGAGACAAGCTCTAAGCACGGAGCGCTCTCAAAGGGACCTTTTGAGAAACAATAGGTGACCTAACAGCTGTCTGTCTGATGAGTTCATAAACAAACAATTACATTCAAGTGACAATATTTTTTTATTTAAAAATAAATGTTATATTTGTTATAGATTAGTTTATTGAATGTCTTGTATACATTGTGGTATGGTTTTTGTGTTGTAGAAACGAAATGTATCCATCATTGGGAGTAACTATGTACAAGGACTTTCACTTTTTTCTGGAGTTCCTAACCAGATGAATAAATGCCATGTGTTGAATTGGACGTCTGCGTATTATTCAAATATTATCCGTAATTGGTACGAATACCTAAGACAACGAGTAAGAATCTGGTAGCAGAGCGTGGTTGCCTCTTCGTTTGACAAAATCATCGCAAGAATCATGACTGATGTAATGGCTTCATCGTTTGCAAGGATCGAGTTGCTGACGGATCAAAACTACGACTTGTGGAAAATAAAGGTCAGTGCTTTAATTAAGTCTAGACATCTGTTCGACGAACCACGAAAGGTTGAAGGTAACGAAGAAAGTGTTAAAAATTGGGAAACTTGGTCGAAGAAAAATGATGAAGTAATGGGCATTATAATTTTGACTCTCTCTAATGAACAAATTTTGGCTAGTAGAGGAGTCAATAATGCAAAAGAACTGTGGGATTTGTTAAAACGTCGTCATGAAGGAATTAATAAAAACAGATTAGTTAATTTAAAAATTAAATTAGCTAAATTGGAACTAATGAACAAAGAGTCAATAGACGATTTTTTAACAAGAGCGAGAGGTATAATATGTGAATTACATGAATTGGGTGCTAAAATAGAAGAAGAAGAATTGATTCAATATGTTCTTAATGGGTTACCAAGAAATTATAATGAGGTAGCAACGGCATTATTGGCGAATCAACATCTCACGTATGAACACATGCGCGAGAATCTTCTGCGTTTCGAAAGGAGGCAAAACTTATTTAATAGCGAAAAAGAAAATAACGCCTATAAAGTTAGGGAAACGAAAAAGTTGGCGTGCTACTTCTGCGGCAAATTAGGTCATATAGCTCGAAACTGCTGGCATAAAAAGGGAAATAGAGACAATGTTACTTACCGCAAGAATGATTCAAAAAACGAATTTAATAAGACAGATAAAAAACTTACAGATGTCGATAACTGTAATGATTTAAAATCTCGAAAATTGAATTCTAAAAGGTATTGGGAAAAAGAACGGGTGTTAGTGGCCAATGAAACAAGAATTGAAGATGATGATAGACGAAAGAAAGTGTGGTATCTTGATTCGGGTTGCACGACACACATGACGTCAGAAATTGATTTACTTCGGGATCCGATACGTGCGAAGATCGAAATTGAAACGGCAGAATCTGGGAGAAAAATATATTCAGATTTTGTTGGAAAAGTTAAGGGATATTGTGATAATGAATTGGGGAATATATCTGAAATCGTCATGGAAAGGGTTTTGCATGTTCCACATTTGAATACTAATCTACTGTCGGCGGCAAGTATGGTAAAAAGAAACAAGAAAATCGTACTTGACAATAAGGGTGTGAGAATATATGATACTTACAATGATCTCGTAGCGAATGGAACGTTTGATGGGAACAATTTTATATTTGAGATGACTGTAGAAACTGGAAATAACATTAATGAAAATAACATAGGAGATAATGGTTCGAAATCTGCTGATGTATTATGTTTCAAATGTGAAAATGTCGTAAATCTGTGGCACAGGCGGTTTTGCCATATGAATCGCAGTTATCTGGAAGAATTATGGAAGAAACAAATGGTTAGGGGCTTGAGTGACTTTGATGTCGAAAAAGATGATTGTGAAACTTGTATACTTGGTAAATTTACTCGCGCTTCACATAAGAGTATTCATGGGGAAACCACGAAACAAATATTAGAGAGATTGCATGTAGACTTGCTTGGCCCAATGCCTGTTAAGACAATTGGAGGGAACAGATATATTTTGACTATTGTGGATGAATACAGCAGACGATATTTTATTGAATTATTGAAGCATAAATCTGATTGTACTGAAAAAATTAAAGAATTTGTGACAAGAAGGGAAACTGAAACAGGTCTCAAAGTGAAAAACATAAGATCTGACAACGGGGGCGAATTCACAGGATCGGAATTAATTGATTTCTACGCAAAAAAGGGTATAAAGAACGAAAGAACAACACCCTACAGTCCTCAAAGCAACGGGATTGCTGAAAGAGCAAATCGCACTATTTTAGATATGATCAGAACGATTTTGATCGATTCGGGGCTACCAGCTAATTTTTGGGGAGAAGCGGCACAAACAGCAGTAAACGTTCGTAATATTACGCCGAATTCACAAGACAAAGAGAAAGTTCCAATGGAAATTTGGTCAGAACGAAAACCAAACGTACAACATTTGCGAATATTTGGTGCAAAGGCTTTTTACGGAAACGTTGATGTTGGAAAAAATAAACTGAGTCCAAGAAGTAAGCCCGGTATCTTCGTGGGATACGCAAAAAACAGAAGAGCCTATAGGATTTTCGACCCAAAGCAAAGTTGTATTATTGAAACGAGAGATGTTCACTTCTTGGAACATGTTATGGGTAGTAAAGACATGCAACGGATAAATAAAGATAAATTGCGTGAATTCGATTATGATCGCATAACAAGTTATCAAATAAATGAAGATGAAGTTGATTCCAATAGCGATGCTTTTGTACACGTGGAAATTGGAAAAACATCTATAAATTCCGTTGGAAATGAAATAGGCGAAAGAGAACAATTGTACAATCATTTGACAGTTGAACCTGAAATTCAAAATTTACGAAATGAAGTGAATACTAATGAATTACGAAGGTCTTCCAGGTTGAGAACTCCCGTCATCAGGTATCAAGCGGCTGCCAGAATTGCTGGTGGTGAATTGGAGGAAAATTTACCTAAAACGTTCTATGAAGCTGTGAATTGCATGGACAATTCTAATTGGAAGAGAGCAATCGAAAAGGAACTCGAATGTTTACAACGTTACGAAACGTGGGATTTAGTAGATCGTGATCAGATAGGAAACATGAAGATATTGAGAAGCAAATGGATTTTCAAGAAAAAAAATCGACCAAGAGAATATTAAATACAAAGCGCGTTTAGTAGTTGATGGATCAAATCAAGAATGTGGTGTTGACTATGAAAGTGCTTACAGTCCAGTCATGAAATATGAAACGCTGAGAGTACTTTTATCTATTGCGGCTACTAATAACTTTGTAATAAAATACGTAGATGTCGAAACGGCGTACCTCAACGGAACGTTGGAAAGAGATGTATATATGCAATTACCACAAGGATTACAGAATGCGAAAAATAAAGTACTAAAATTGAAGAAAAGTTTGTATGGGCTCCCGGAGGCAGGCAGATGCTGGTATATTAAGTTGTGTAATATATTGAAAGATTGCGGTATGATGCCGTGTAAGTGCGATCCATGTGTTTTTAAAAGGGGAAGAGATGAAGATTTCTTGATAATTACCTTTTACGTCGACGACTGTTTAATTATTGGCAAGAATGTGAATCTGGTCAACGAATTAATTAATCAGTTGAAACATTATATCACCATTAAAGAAATAAGTGATCAGGATAAAGTGACATTTCTAGGGATTCGAATAATAAAAGACGAGGAGGGTTTTACACTCGATCAAGAAGATTTCGTAAAGGAAGTGTTAAATAAATTCAAAATGATTGATTGTCATCCTGTGGGCACTCCAGGAGTTGCAAGTGTGAATCTCTATGATTTTGAAAATATAGAAAAGACCAACCCGAAAATTTATCAAGAAATGTTAGGCAATGTAGGGTACTTGGTCACTGCGACCAGACCGGATCTTGCATTCACATATAGTAAACTTTCTCAATTTTCAACCGACCCACGAATCAATCACTTCCAAGCACTTAAGCGCGTTTTTAGATATCTACAAAGTACGAAAAATGTCAAACTGAGGATTAATAAGGACAATGGTTATTTAAGGATATTCACAGACGCAAGTTGGTGTGTGACCAAAGACAGCAGGTCTTTCGCGGGGTATAATGTTAAAATCGGAAACAATCTGATAAGTTGGAAAAGCAAGAAAGAAAAATTGGTAGCGCTCTCATCGATGGAAGCAGAATTTATAGCATTATGTGAATCTGTTTGTGAAGGAAAGTGGTTAAAGGAGCTAATTAGAGAAATTGGTTTCGATAAGATTATCAAAAAGCCGACTATAGTATACACTGACAGCAAGTCAATTATTGATTGGAGCAAAGAATTTAAGATAACAGCGAGAAATAAACATATGATGCGAAAAATTAATTTTATAAGAGAGGATATAGAATCTCAAGAAACAGAGTTGGTTTATTGCAAATCACAAAACTTAGACGCTGATATGTTAACGAAGGATGTGGATAAGAGTACGTTAATTAAACATATGATGTCTATGGGAATAACGTGATTAGAAATTTCGTGTTCACAGGGTACTCCCGTGTCACACGAAAGGGGGGAATTGTTATAGATTAGTTTATTGAATGTCTTGTATACATTGTGGTATGGTTTTTGTGTTGTAGAAACGAAATGTATCCATCATTGGGAGTAACTATGTACAAGGACTTTCACTTTTTTCTGGAGTTCCTAACCAGATGAATAAATGCCATGTGTTGAATTGGACGTCTGCGTATTATTCAAATATTATCCGTAATTGGTACGAATACCTAAGACAACGAGTAAGAATATTTACGAAATGCTAAAAATTGTACGTGAAACATGGGTCATAAGCAATTTTTATCAGTTTGTAAAGATAACATTTGTCGGCCCTATGGCCGAGATCGCTAAGACAGTCGTGCCGTACTGATCTCGGACCGAGGTGTCGCGGCATTGAGTCCCGCCTCGGGCATGGTTCTATGTGTTTCTCCTTTCACCCCCTATCATCACCATATCATTTCATCCTCATAACATAGCGTTAAATCCAATAGTGGTCGCTAATGACCTAGTAGTTGGTGCGACCTTTTAAAAAAAAGGGGAAAAAGAAGAAACAGAGGTAGCTTAGAGCTTCTGGCGGTGGTCCGCTGATGAAAGGGGCAGGTGCAGGAGGAAAACTGGCAATCCCCCATGCAGATCGGCGCAGGATCTAACGTTCCAATGGGGAGGACGTAACATGCACTGCACCACGAGATCCGTGATATCTATAGTTGGCCCATCCCAAATCAATACACACCGCTACCAGTTTCTTGGATATTGTCTTTATGCTGTAGTACGTCGAAGGAGACCAATGAATGCAAAATTGTGAAAGATGAAGACGTTATTTTTTTCATGTGTCTGCCTCTGTTTTGTGTTAATTTTTCCTTTGTTGCACCTCATTATTTTAGACAGACATTTGAATTTTAAACTATTTCAGTCTTTTTACGTAAATTTTAAGTATTTTTAAGTAAACTATTTGTAGTTGAGATGGTTAAAAATTTAGATGAAGAGATTTTATGGTAGAAAACATGTTTTGGAATTTTCTCCAAAGCTATCTCAAAAAACTGATGGTCAATATTTCAAAATTAAAATTGTTGCATAGTTCCTTTGAGAGGAAGAATAGATAGCGATCTTACGACTTCTGAAGAAAATTTTGTCCTAGGTTAGGTCTTGTCATGCTATTTAAGAATGACCGTACGAACTTTTCCATTTTATCAGAGTTAAGAAAACATACATAATTTATACATTCCTATTTGTTTCGTTCTAGAATATAATCAAAACAAATAGAGCGACGTAGTTTGATATCAAAGCTGCCAAGTTTGCTACTGAAAAAATACACTGAAAACTGAATTATTTCAGGTTTTACAACACCTATGGTTTTGAAATTGTGAGGCAATTATGTACTTCATTAACTCTCTACTGAAGCATTAAGAATAATAAAAATCTTTTATCAAAACTGTTGGTATTTGCCCGGAATATTTATGTTCGAAAATAAGTCTCAAATACAAAGTTCAAATAGAAAATGCCTACTAAAAACAACTAATAATGTGTATGCAAAGTATATCCACCACAGATTTATCTACGGTTAACGCGGGACATTATCGAAATCCGTTATGCGTCAACTAATTACGCCTTCATACTATGAAGCAATAATTATACATTTCATGTTGTGAAAGAAGGAAACAGACATTAATTGTTCACCGTGGTCGTGAATCATGTACAATCAACTATGAGCAATAAACCTAATCTAGCACATAATTTAACTACAATCACGAACTGTTTAGCAAGGCCAACTAATTTCCAAAATCTACACTTTCGCAGTCAATGCAATTCAAAATAATTGCCCTATCGAGTTATAATGTTTAAACCCGAAAAAAAATTACTTAAAATCAGGTAATTCTATTAAAAAACAGATTAGATTAATTTAATTTTTACTTCAAGAGGCACAATGCAGTTTTTTGATAAACAATCATGTACGTCTGTTTGATCAAATATACAATGTTTTTTTATTACAGTCTATTCAAAATTCATTGAACCATATTAAAATCTTGAGATGTTAAATTCAGGGTACCTTTGGTAATGTATTTTGATTAAATTCAATAATCCTCTATCACGTAAATAGAAAGTCGTAAACAGATATGCATTTTTACATTTAACACTGAAGTGTGTTTGTGAAAAAATATCAAAATTGTATAATCATTGTATAATCAAAATTGTATTTTATTTTCAATCACAAACAATATTACTCGCAGCTGTCAATGAGACGTTACGTGATTTTTACTACGTTTCTGTGGAGCTAAAGTCAAAATGGATCTGTAAACAAACACCTTATTACCTCCACAAATGTTCTTATTCATTTGCACGATAATTTCAACTGAATTATAGTACGATACTATAGAATAATTCATCCATAATTTAAGAGAAAGAAATTGCATTCTATAATCATGATTTGTTTCTTCACTTTCCGTTTCATAACGAAAATAACATTATAAACTCTTATTCTGGTCGAGCTAGTTATTGCTCAAAACAGAAAGACAGCAAAAGGAGATGAGAATGGTTTTGCTACCCAAAATCAAAAGAAACAAAGATAATAAATGAAAAAATACAAAAATGATATTTAAAAAATCATAAAAGAAACAGCAGACAGACAGTCAAAACCAGTCTCCGTCGACAAACGAAAAACGAAAGCGTGAAATGAGCGCCATATACGAGAAACATTATCAGACAGTCGTGAAAATCACGGCAGAGCAGATTCCGCAGTACACTCCACCTCGAAACCCGCACGAGGGCGAGGAGAGTATTCCCGTCATGCCACGGCGTGACGCACGACCGGCGCGCGACCAGCGTGGAAGCGGCGTGTGTGCGCGCGGGTATGCACAGCGGAGGCCGCCCGCCCGTGCGACGGGGTCGGCGGGGGCGGCGGGGGAGGCGGGGGCGGCGGGGGCGGCGGGGGCGGGCGGGGGCGGCGGGGGCGGCGGGGGCGGCGGGGGCGGCGGGGGCGGCGGGGCGGCGGGGCGGCGGGGCGGCGGGGCGGCGGGGGCGGCGGGGGCGGCGGGGGCGGCGGGGGCGGCGGGGGCGGCGGGGGAGGCGGGGGAGGCGGGGGCGGCGGGGGCGGCGGGGGCGGCGGGGGCGGCGGGGGCGGCGGGGGCGGCGGGGGCGGCGGGGGCGGCGGGGGCGGCGGGGGCGGCGGGGGCGGCGGGGCGGCGGGGCGGCGGGGCGGCGGGGCGGCGGGGGCGGCGGGGGCGGCGGGGGCGGCGGGGGCGGCGGGGGCGGCGGGGGCGGGCGGGGGCGGGCGGGGGCGGCGGGGGCGGCGGGGGCGGCGGGGGGCGGGCGGGGGCGGCGGGGGCGGCGGGGGCGGCGGGGGCGGCGGGGGCGGCGGTGTAGGCACGAGTGGGTGGCCGGAGCGCGGGAACCCCAAAGGGAGGGGGACGGCACGAGCTTCGTAATTATGGCTTGCTGCCTTGTTAGCATACAGGCGAGCGTGATAAAGGGCACAACAGGGCGATGTGGGATGCGACGAGACGCGGCGCGGCGAGGCGAGGAGAGGACAGACGGCGCAAACGGGAAATGACGGGATGGAGTGAAGAC
The DNA here is from genome assembly GCA_031308135.1 of Acheta domesticus. Lineage (NCBI taxonomy): Eukaryota > Metazoa > Arthropoda > Insecta > Orthoptera > Gryllidae > Acheta > Acheta domesticus. The sequence continues at coordinate 9,904,675 of JAHLJT010003656.1, read as the reverse complement.
GAGAGGCGTCGAGAGGAAATGGACAGAGATGAGAGGAGATAAAAGAGCATGGTGGGAGGATCCGCACTGAGGAGACGTACAGCGAGAATGTACCAGGTGGGGAGAGGAATGGGGATTATGGTAGAGGTAGAGTTGTTTTAGCAAAAAAAAAGTCGTGGCGGGTTGGTCGTGTCGCGGTTGAGGATGTGGTGGGGATAATGACATAGCTGTGAATAAGGTGATACGGAAAGACTTGGTGCAATAAGTCACTGCAAGGAAATGAATGGTAAACAAAGAAACGGCTATGGTGAGGAAATAATAAACGATGGGAGTGGCGAGGTGGGTCGTAGGGCGAGGGTAATTAAAGAGGAGATAGTGCGAAGAAGCATTAAAATACGCATGATGGAGATATTCAAGGCGGGAACAGATAACTACGCTAGAAAGGACAACAAAGAGAGGGACGTGGTAGAGCGATAGGCCTGGTAGAGTGATAGGCCTGGTCGAGTGATAGGCCTGGTAGAGCGATAGGCCTGGTAGAGCGATAGGCCTGGTAGAGCGATAGGCCTGGTAGAGTGATAGGCCTGGTAGAGTGATAGGCCTGGTAGAGTGATAGGCCTGGTAGAGTGATAGGCCTGGTAGAGCGATAGGCCTGGTAGAGTGATAGGCCTGGTAGAGTGATAGGCCTGGTAGAGCGATAGGCCTGGTAGAGTGATAGGCCTGGTAGAGTGATAGGCCTGGTAGAGTAATAGGCCTGGTAGAGTGATAGGCCTGGTAGAGTGATAGGCCTGGTAGAGTGATAGGCCTGGTAGAGTGATAGGCCTGGTAGAGTGATAGGCCTGGTAGAGTGATAGGCCTGGTAGAGTGATAGGCCTGGTAGAGTGATAAGACTCGTAAAATGATAGGTTTGGTAGAGTGATAGGACGGAGGGGAGAAACGGGGCGGGGCGGGGCGAGGCGAGGCGAGGCGGAGCGGGGCGTAGGCAGAGGGATGGATGGCGGGTGCAGAAGGCCCGGCGCGGCGTCTCCTCGAGGGACACGTCCGCTTTGTGCAGACAATGAAGTTTGCTTGCTCCTAGCTCTCATTTCCCTCCGAGATCACAGCAGCTTATTCCAAGATGAAGCCGGTTTCCGCTCGCTCCCCGCCACGGTCCCCGCTCCCGTGCCAGTGGGACCGGGCCCGGGGAGGCGTCTCCGCGGGACCCAGCCCTGCGGTCCCCGGGCCCTCAAAGCCACAGGCGCACGGCACGAGGCACCCGCTCCCACCCCGAACTGATTGTCTACACTTCAGAAACAATGGATTGATTAGCCAGTAATTGATTAAAATAAGCATCACTTACAGAGGTCCATATTTCATAAATATACACGGAATGGGCATTTATTTACTTGTTTGTTGGATTTTGTAGGTCCTGGTACTACTAAGATCACCGAAGTCAATGAGTAATCCCACGTGTAGATGATAGCGATATTAATGAAGTGAATTATGGAGAAATTATAAGGCCATAAAATACAAAAAATCACCTCGCGTAAGTAAAGATCCTCCAACTAAAAGCATTTATTAATTTCAAAAGTAAAATTTCTCTGAATAATGCAATAGCTCCTTATAAACGTATTATCTATTATGATTTATGATTTATTCGTGCTAATCTATTACTATTATGATTTATTCATTCCCTGTATGTTTAAATGCTTCGAGAACTTAAACAGAATCAAATCATTCAAAATAAATACCTTTGAACAGTTACAAAGGCTCCATGGTTCGTTTCAAATTTACAGTTGCACAATAAATTAAATATCATATAAGTGATTCCATTCCTTGGGAGTTCCTAGATCTCCAGCAAATTCTACTGTGCATCAACCGAAGCGAGTATATCCCGATTTAACCGTGCTCAAATCACAGATTTCAGAACAAGAATGAATACCTGGTTCCCGATTCAAGCACATTTAAACTTTCAGTCCGAACTGGAGAATAAGTAAGACGCTTTATGGGCTCCACTACCTTTGAGTAGTGAAGAGTTAGTATTAAGTTAGTTTATTAGATTAATGTAAGTGGCCAAAAAATTACCAAAGAAAAAGTACTGAATTATTAATCTATGTACCCTACTACTGAAGTAAATAGAAAACAAAAAATAAAACAATAACAGAGAAATTATGAAATGAGCCCTATGGCCACGATAGAATATCACACGGCATTTCGCGTCTTTCTCCGTCGTACCGCTAGAAGTCGCATGATCGCAAGCACTGCTTGATACGGTCGCGATCATGCGATACCTGGCGGCACGACTACGGACGTCGCGAAATACCGTGACATATTCCATCGTGAAGACGGGCCTTGAGGGGCAAAGTTAGAAAAACCGCAGTAGAGAGGAAATAGAACCCCGAGAGAGCCTGTCGAGAACTCACTTTTTCTACCACAAATTCCACATGCACTGGCCGGTGATCGAACCGGGGTCCCAAATGCGTATGACGTGTGCGCTAGCCACTATGCCATAAGAACGCCCCTCACTCTGAATAATAATTTGACTGTCACCTGCAATGTTTTTGTGTGGCCACAGAGGGTGCTCACGTAATAGTTTACGAAAAGCGTCCAGTTTGATTAGTGCACTTTTGAAATAGTTCGTCGCTCCTCACTTCAAACACCTTTCAGTAACACGAATGATGTGTTACTGAAAGGTGAATGGTGAAAGGTAATGAAATCGAAATTTTCTGCAAAATCGTTGACATAATTGTCCATATTATAAATGAGCGGCCACGAATGAGCAAAATCTGAGGCAATTAACAGGAGGTCGAATAAAGGACCGGGAAGGTGTCAGAGAGAGTCCCTTTCACCGACAGGTAGTTATTATCGGTTCACTCGTTTAAGAATTCCAGAACGATTTATGAATAAAAATCTGTGAGTCAACTTTCATTATAAGTGTCTACTATAAATTCGATCCTGAGCAATAACTGAAACATTGATAGTTGACAGGGTTAAGAATAGGCTGTAAACCTGTTTTGAAGAAATCTTGCTATTCCCACGTTAGCCATTTAGTAATTAAGTTACACCTAATTTAATATAATTGTACAGTAACTGATTCTGTGGGGCAGAGAACAAGCCAGTCTCCGCAATCCAATTTGGTAACGAACTAAGGTATTACATTGAAAAGGCAAGTCTTATTGAAATGTTTCTTTTTAGATCTTTCACATGATGCAATTCGAAAACGAATTATTTGGGTTTGACTGCCTAGTGTTCCTTCGAAAGGAAGGATATTGAACAAAGGAGTTTTTGCACTAAAATATTCCTGAATTTGAGCAGGTTTAAAATAGCTACAAGACGCTCACTTATCAGTTTTATCGGTTAGCGAAACGGGTGTTTTCCATTCCTTCAAAAATCGTGAGCGATAAAAAATCATTTCAAGTTTAACATTGAACATTTAAATGTAATTAAAAAGAAAATATTGAATAAAACAAACTTGCATTATGATTTGACCATACTGATTAGATCTTTTCGGGTTATCCACGTGTATTAAAAACTATCGCGTACTCCCAAAGCGATAAAAAAAATTCTATAAATTATCAGATTTTCTCAGTTTTCGTTTTTTTCTCACAGGTCAACGAGCAATACACATTCATAATTCCCTTCTCCCTAATTGGCACAATCTGATAAACTGCAAGAGTATTATATTAGACCACGCGCTGAATAAATGCACTCGACATTTTGTTAGTGAAGTGTCATCAACTTTAATTTTGACGAGGAGCATTTGTTGAAGTATCGTTTGCACAGGAAGCAAATGAATCCACTTATCAATGCCGTAAATTACGTATTTGTGCAGTCGATAGCATGTATGATTATACATATAAAAAAATATGACACAAGTGTACATCATTCTTGAAACGCAATGACATGAATAAATGTGCATGATCAAACTGCATGCAATTTCATTCCGGGCTTTCTAGCTTAATAATGCGGCAAATCTGTGATAAGCACCAGGAAAAAAGAGGTTGTGCTAAAGAAAGTGCGGACAGCTTGTAGAAAGAGGCGGCAAGAGACCATATGAGAGGAAGAGAAAAATGATGAAAAAGATATTCTGCGGTTCTATTACATCCACACAGACCTCCCATCTGTATTACCTGCAGCGCCGCGTCTCCTCTGTGTATAAAGTACTACGTAAATGAATATAAACTTCCGGGTGTTCGTTATTAAACATAGTGCATTCGAAGTTATAATAGTTCAACAATTCTCGAAACAGGAACTGAGAAGGTATTTCTTGTAATAAATGAGGAATTTCTTTCAACTTCACGCTCAACGGGCTCTTCTTTGTTGCATTTACGTCGTTTTCATTTTTTAAGATAATTTGGAAATCACTAATGTTCCTGATCTATATTTTATCAAGTATATTTTCATAAAATTGTTCAACTGGATGTTTATTAATTTCATTAACATATACAATACGATTGATAATTAAATATCTGTGACGTATCTTTAAAATTAATATAGTTTGGTAATTGGAAGGTAATTTGAGTTTAATGAAATTGTCATAAATGTAATAATTCATTGTTTTAATGCAAATACCAAAAATGGAATAATAATGTGTTTGAAATGTAATGTTGCTTCGGAGATATTATCGGTCTCAATACACATTTCGTAGAAATATTTGCACCCCATGTTATTATTGTCTGTTCGAAAATGTAAATTGTATATGTAAACGTTTTTGATAACAAATTAACAGTTCATATTTTTATTCTAGAATATTCTTTATTTTCACCATTTTCCTTATTTTCTATCAAAATATTCACTCCAAAAATAATTCTGCAAAGATGAATAAAATTTAAATTGCGTTCTCAACAACAGTATTTCGTTTGTAGTAACCCTTATCCACTTTCATACACATCTCAAAGGGTGAACTTTCAAGAAAGAGTTGTTGACCTCTATTCATTCTAAAGCTCCCGGCCAAAGAGGGACCGGTGAATTTTAACATGCCCCCTCGCGCCGACGCCATTACCTCCACGCCGACGTCATCCCCGTCTCTTCAATTAAGTTGGCTCCCCTTTCGCTCTTATCTGCCGCCTTACAACATCGCCAGCACTTCTTTATCCGCCGCGAGGGCCTCCGAACGCCAAAGCCTCTCTCCACCCAAGTCGGCGCCACTATTTATTGAATCTATTACATTAAATTCTACCCTCTGGCTAATGGACTAGGCCGTACGCTTTAATCTCGACAAAAAAATCATTCAAATGCAAAAGAGAGAAAATGTAGGGATTACTCTCCTTTGAGAAGACTTCTATTTCGACTGATTTTCAAAACCGAATGAAGTGTATCTTTTTTTCTCTCTTGGAAAAGGAAAGTTTTAAAAGCATTGCACAAATGCAAAGGTTGGAAATGCAACGTTCATGGAAAGCGCAAAAGCTGACGACCCTCAACAGGTTCCATTTACAAAAGAAATGGTTTTATTTACGAAAATGAGAGGTACGAATAAAAAGTGTACAGTTTCAGGAGTTATTTCACGGTAGGTAATGTTTGACGATTTTTATTGGCAAGATTTCTGACTGCCGTCAGAAATCAAAATTTAGAATAAAAAACATTTCAAAACTTAACTAAGACTGCGTTCTGGCGATAAATAACCCGGTTAAAAAATTCTTCACATTAGCCACAGTATTTAGTAATTAGGAAATATATGAGTATTCGTTTTTTTTACCACAAAGGAAAATAATGAAGTATATTACATATTACTGATTCCATGCTAAAACCTATTGTAAGACTCATTTATTAGAAATGAATGGGTACCTAGAACACTTGCACGTCTAGAACACGCTATATTTTCAGATTAATTTTTTGTGAAATTTGTGTAGTTTTGAATACTTCTCTACGAGTCAAATATTGTAGTAAAACGTGAATATAGTTATATTCAAATTGTAATGGGTAAATTACAAATTGTAATTTAAATTGTTGTTTTCGAAAGTAGAATACCTTTTACTGAAAGCAGATAAAGTTGATTTTCTATTGCACCAACATACATACTGAAGTTTAATAATACACATCTCTTAATAAAATTCGTAAGAAAAAACAGATCAAAGAAGTTTATTACGTCTTGAATACGTAAGTGATTTCGCAGCATGTCTCTCAAGAGTTTTCGGCTCCTTCTTGATACTTGAATTCCTCTACAAAACGCTCAAGTATATTCCTTCCCATCGCATTACTTTTTACATTTAATTAAATAATATTTTAATAGACCCCAAATAGCATACTACTCGTATTCTTTCAAGAGTATTTTTCTTATTGTGTTCCTCTCAGCATTTCATCTTGAACTCATGCGTAAAGAACACCCTGCACCACACACATTCACCTGAGAAGGAAAAAGTATTCAAAAGTAAAAATTCGTACCTGGATACGATACGAAGATAAGGGGGTTAGTTTATTCTCTGCAGAGGATACACCTCGTACATTAACACACGCACATTACCATACTTTGCGAAACACCTTGCTAGTCGGTGGATAAAATTTCGTACACACCGCAGCCCCCCCGCCCCCGCAACTGCGTAACGCGGAGGTAAACCACTTTGCACTCTCCCGAAAAATTCCAAACTCGAAGGAAACGGAAGCGATTAATCGAGCAGCGCCAACGCAGACATAGGGGGCGAAAAGTTGCGAAGTCGTTTCCTCGTTTTTATGGCCACATTTCCGACAGTGTTTTTTGCCGGTCCAACTTCTCGGGCCGTAAAGTCACCCTAATTCGCTGTATGCGGAGCAACTTGGATTATCTCACGTCCTGCCTGCTCTAATGAACGCGGCATGGGACGAACGCCACCGAGAAGTCAGAGGGGGGCAGCGAGGGGGGAGGGGGCTCGCGGCGCCCCGTCGCCGACCTCGTACCCGTCGTCGTCGCCGTCGCCGCCGCCGCCGCCGCCGCCGCCGCCGCCGCTACCGCCTACCATTTCTCTAATGAAATCTGTGAGTGAACTTCTCGAGATCTCTGCGCTGTCTCTTAACTTCCGGTCTTCCCGTTGTATTGTGTTAATTAACTAAAACACACAAGAGTGGGAACGGCGCACCCACAGGGGCCACGACAAGTGCCGCAAGAAGACGAAGGACGGGAGGGGGCGGGCCAAACGCCCGAATAAAAGGAAAACGTAGACAAGCGGAGAAGAAGAATCTAGAAAATGAAAGAGAAATACGAAATGTCAAAAACGAACAGGAATATAATAAAGGAGGAAAAGGGAAGAAACTGACACAAAGCATCACAAAGAAAAATAATTCTTTCTCTCTCCCTCCTTCCATTATCTTCTTTTCCTCCCTTCGATCCCACCTGCCAAGCTCGCTAATCCTCTTTCTTTCCCTTCCTCTCCCTTCTCCTTTTTTCATCTTTCTAGCTCGTTAATTCTTCCTAATCTCCCACTTCCACTCCTGAAAATTTTACATCTTCCAGATTTTTCATCTTATTCGGTTCCCCCATTTTCATAAACACCTCCAACTATGCGTCCCGCTCCTCAGGTCTGCCTGCCATCGCTGCATTATTTCAGGAAATCCCCATAACCCACAAACAGGCCAACCGCCGCGTCAGCTGCTTTCAAGCTCTCTTCAATCTCCCTCCTAGATAAACTAGAGCGCACCTCAGCCTTCACCGTCACCCACGGGTACTGCCCGCCTCCTCCCACGTTCCTGCCTCCTCCCGCGAACCCGCCTCCTCCCGCACCCCCGCCTCCTCCCGCACCCCGCCTCCTCCTGCATCTACGCCTCCTCCCGCACCCCGCCTCCTCCAGCATCCACGCCTCCTCCAGCATCCACGCCTCCTCCAGCATCCACGCCTCCTCCCGCACTCCCGCCTCCTCCCGCACCCCCGCCTCCTCCCGCACCCCGCCTCCTCCTGCATCTACGCCTCCTCCCGCACCCCGCCTCCTCCAGCATCCACGCCTCCTCCCGCACCCCGCCTCCTCCCGCACCCCGCCTCCTCCCGCACCCCGCCTCCTCCAGCATCCATGCCTCCTCCCGCACCCCCGCCTCCTCCCGCACCCCGCCTCCTCCAGCATCCACGCCTCCTCCCGCACCCCGCCTCCTCCCGCACCCCGCCTCCTCCCGCACCCCGCCTCCTCCCGCACCCCGCCTCCTCCCGCACCCCGCCTCCTCCCGAAACCCCACCTCTTCCCGCATCCCCGCCTCCTCCCGTACCCCGCCTCCTCCCGCATCCCTGCCTCCTCCCGAAACCCCGCCTCTTCCCGCATCCCCGCCTCCTCCCGCATCCCCGTCTCCCCACGCATCCCTGCCTCCTCCAACATCCCCGTCTCCTACCGAATCCCCGCCCCCTCCCGCAGCCCCGCATCCTCCCGCATCCTCGCCTCCTCCCACATCCCCGCCTCCTCCAGCATCCCCGCCTCCTGCAGCATCCCCGCCTTCCCCCGCATCCTCGCCTTCCCCCGCATCCTCGCCTTCCCCCGCATCCCCGCCTCCTCCTGCGTCCCTCACCCCACGCGACACCGCATACATCTTCCCGCTTCTTTCGCATAGCCTGTGTTCCAGTCTCCGCAGCCGCAGTCGTTCTCCCCGCCCCTGTCTCGGCCCCCGCGCACGCCCACGCCTCACGCCCAGCTGCTCCGCGCCCCGCCCCGCCCCGCCGCCTCGCATTTGCCAGAGAACACGACCCTACAAATGACCTGCCCGCGCGCGGCCCGGCGCGCTCCGAGCGCGCGCCATAAAAGTGGCGCCATTTGTCACCAAATATGCACTGCTTAAAACGTGTACTTAAGGAATCTGTGTTCTCGACGTTTTTGACATCTGCGCGACGTTGCTCCCTCGAAACTCTCCGTAATTAAACAAAAGAGAATGATAAAAAGGATGCCATTTTATAAGGGCAGAGTCTCTCTGTCCCTAATGCATCACGAAAAGCTACTTCCCTTTCTTTTAAAAAAAAAAAAACTTCGTGTACCTCCACCGTGCAGACACGGCAGGCTAAAATAACAAAACGATGCCTTAAAAATAATACACTCACGAGCTGCAGAGCACTCCGCGTATCGAAAATCTTATCTCTACCGCGATGCGTCGAAGCCCCTTGAGGCTTGCAAAAGACGCACGACTTAAGTGTCATTTTGAAGTATGCGCTTCCCCGCCCCTCATTCATCTTGAGAAAACGGCTGCTGCGCACGCGCGCCACAAGAGACAGAGTGGAAGGGGGTGGGGGAGGGAGGGGTTAAGAAGGGGGCGCCGCTTGCTTGCTCGCAGCGCACGGAAGATGCTTTCCTGGGAGCGCGACATAGAAGCTGCCCCCGACTGCCATCACCGGAGCTTCTGTTCCAGCTACCTCCTCAGCGCCTGCCATCTCACCTTCGTCGCCACCGCCACGTACTGCGTCTACGCTACTGCCAACGTCAATGAGAGCGCTTTTTTCACTTTCCCCTGACCACTGCCTCCGACACTATCATTGCCGAAGCCGCCACTTTCCATAGCAGCCACAGAAACTATCGCGGCCGCATCCGCCGTTGTCCGCCGTTGCAGACTCTCTCACACTCTGCGTCAGCCGCCGCCGCTAATGTCACTCCCTCCCTTCATCGCGACTACGAGCGCCGAAGCCTCCGACTACAACCTCCAATCCCGGAGTAGTCCGCTGCCATCTCCGCTCTGCCGTCCACCACCGTTCTCGCAGGCATCTCCATCAACCAACACCGTCACCGACATCTCCACCAACTCGAGTATAGTTGCCATCTCCACCCTTTGCCCCCACTCCACTTGAGCGTGGACGCCGTCGCCGTTGCCCGGGCCCTCAGCCGCAGCCACCGCCGGCGCCTCCGCCACCCCGCCTCCCCCTCCCCCCCCCCCTCCCGCGCGCTCCAGTGTCGCACGGACCCAGCAGCGCTATAGGAAAAGATCGATTGAAAACAATGGAGCCCCTGGGAGGGGCGCGGGGGAGGGGGATGAAAAAGCGGAGTGGCGGCGGCGGCGGGCCGGAGGGAGGGGACGGGGGATGTTGAAAGGATGAGAGGCGCAGAAGAAAGGATGCTCTGTGCCAGAGAGGAGGGAGCGGGGCGGGGCGGGCAGCGGCGACCGGCGACCGGCGAACGTAGAGGAAGAGAGGACCGTCCGTCGGCGGCAACCGGGTTGCTAACTCGCGCAGTCCACGGATTGAAGTGGCGGCGGAGGCGGGCAACAGAGGCAGCGGGGGCGACGGCCAGCGAACGGGCAAGCCGGAAGCGGGGCAGCAGGCCGTCAGGCAGCGGGGCTGCGGGGAAGCAAGAGCGTGAGAGGGCTGGGGAGCGGGGTGTGGGAGCAGAGAAGGGGAAGGGGAAAGGAGAGCGGGGTATCAGGAAAGCGGGGGTGGGGGTATCGTAGAAATAGGAGAGCGAGGAATAGGGGAACGGAGAATAGGGGAGTGCGGAATATGGGAGTGGGGAATAGGGAAACGGGCAAGGAAGGGGAGGGACAGGGTAACGGGAATAGGGGAGCCGGAAACTGGGTAGCGGGAAAATAGAGGAGCAGAATAATAGAGAGCGGGAGAGAGGGAGGCAAAGAGGCGGGGGTTTGCCAAGCGAGGGAACAGTGGAGCGGGAGAGGGGAGGAATAGGGAAACGGAGGAATAGGGGACGAGGCGAACCGGGGATCGGTAGAAGAAAAGAGCGCGGTATTAAGAGAGCAGGGACACTGGGGAGCGAGGAAATAGATCAGCTGTAGAGCGGAGAAGTAGGGTAGCATGGGGCAGCGAATAGGTGAGCGGGCCGATTCAAACCGGGGAAAGGGTGACAGATGGACACCCCGGCGACGGGAAGTGCCAAGGAAGACACCCGTATAGAAAGCTTCACCTCCTTTCGGCATGTGGGTTCACTCCGCGCGTCTCTCGCGTCCGCCCGCGTTCGCCCGCGTTCGCCCGCGTTCTCCCGCGTTCGCCCGCGTTCGCCCGCGTTAGTCCCAGTTTGTCCCAGTTTGTCCCAGATTGTCCGAGTTCGTCCACGTTCGCCCGCGTTCGTTCGCATTCGCCCGCGTTCGCAGGCGTTCGTCCGCGTTCGCCCGCATTTGTCCGAGTTTGTCCGAGTTCTTCCACGTTCGCCCGCGTTCGAAAGCGTTCGTCCGCGTTCGCCCGCGTTGCCCCGCGTTCGCGTTCGTCCGCGTTCACCCGTGTTCGCCCGTGTTTGCCCGAGTTCGTCCACGTTCGCCCGCGTTCGCAGGCGTTCGTCGGCGCTCGCCCGCGTTCGTCCGCGTTCGCGTTCGTCCGCTTTCGCGTTCGTCCGCGTTCGCGTTCGTCCGCTTTCGCATTCGTCCGCTTTCGCGTTCGTCCGCGTTCGCGTTCGTCCGCGTTCGCGTTCGTCCGCGTTCGCGTTCGTCCGCGTTCGCGTTCGCCCGCGTTCGCGTTCGTCCGCGTTCGCGTTCGTCCGCGTTCGCGTTCGTCCGCGTTCGCGTTCGTCCGCGTTCGCGTTCGTCCGCTTTCGCGTTCGCCCGCAGTCAGCGCCGCGGCGCGAAGGCGGCGGTCGCGCGACGCGCAACAAATCGCGCGCGTTTTAAACCCGTCGTTACGGACAGGGGCTGCGCAAATCTGCCTCATTTGTCCGGACGCGACCGGTGCGAGCCTTCCGCGGCGGCGGCGGCGGCGCGGCGCTCGCGCCATCCGAGCCGATGGCCGGGATGATTGAGCAGGTTAACTGCTGAGGTGGCGCTCCGCGTTTTCAGGCGCCCCAACGCCGCGCCACGATTCGCGTGGCTGATCCCGAGTGCTGACGCCCGCGTATCTCACGCGGGAACGAGTGACAGGTGCGTGATTCTAAGTCGTGTGTGCGGCTCGTGAAATCAAGGCTCGTATTATTTGAAATAGTTATTGCTTACACACAAATGTATTAAACTTTACGGAAATAAAAGAATTTATAAACAGTATATATTTATTTTTAAATTTATATTTATATATAAATTTATAAACAGTAATTTTTAAATACTGTAGACATCGATATTGAGCCACATCTTTTTACGTTAATGATATTTCTAAGTTTTGTATATTTAGTCTACACTCACTTCCTGGCGAATCTAACCAATTCTTTTCTTAATATTCACCTCATTACTAAGCAAAAAGGAAAATCTCTAAAAGTAAACAGATGATTGGCTTCTCCCTCCACTTTACAAGTTTACCCAACTTCGTAAGAGTATGTCCAATAATTTTAAGGGGAAGCCACGGCAACCCGCCGAACAGATATGCACTAAGCGTATACCGGTTGCATTCCTTGCACCTTAGAAATTTAGAGAATGGATGAAAAAACAAAATTCCTGACAATGGAAATGACACTTGGAAATATATTAATATTTATCGTCATTGCTAACTCAACGTTCTTACACAATAAGTTTGTAATTTACATTATATTTCTTCAAGCTTTGAGAATAGTAAACACGCGTGATTTGCGATCCTGACATATTTTCATGTTTCATTGTAAATAATTGAGCTCCAATCTTGTAACATTGAATTTTATCAAACATTTCATTACATCAAATTCATGTTAAAGCTGAGATTTATTCAGATCTGAGAAAGTGAGTTATCACTGACTACGTAGGGTCTGAGAGACTCTAGGACCTAACTTATCAGTAGCGACTTATCTCTTGTGCTCTTACGTACAAACTTCGGTGGAGTTCGCATTTGTTACGTACACAAATATGTAACGCATTAAACATCGTTATCCATCTCTAAGTAAGCAACCGCAAACAATTAAATAGCATTTTATTACACATTCTATTATTTTATACTTTAAGCACGTAAATCATTCAGTTGCCACTCTGGCAAATTTGCAACACTCTTTGTAAACGATTAAACTTCAAATTTGTAAAATTTAATTTTGTTGAATGACTTTAAATTGATGGTTTTTGTGTTATATTCAAGTCCAACAAGGCGTGTCAGCGTGAACGTACATTATTGTAGAACGTCATCCATCAAAGGCCGAACGATTCGTGTCTTTCGTCGTACACACCGCCGTCTGTCTGATTCCCTTTTGTGACGTAGACAATCAACATATAACGAGTTAAACTATTTTCTGCATCTTTTACTTCAACTATATTACCGGGCAGTATTGTGTGTATAGAGAGATTACTATAAGAAGGGACCGCTTTGGTAGCCACTGCTTGGCCATTGCTACTCACGCATTTTGTCAGAGCGTTCGTTTATAGTTACCTCCTCTGTGAATGGCTTTATCTCCATCTCTTACAATGGCATCGTCCTGCACGACGATAATTTGTTTCCCGACTTTTCAAATTGGCCCCTTCTTAGAGTAATTCGTTTAACAGCTCAAATACCGTAGTACTGGAATGAGAATGTTTCGTTTCAAATTCCAGTCCATTAATAACTCTTGGCCATCGGCAACCGGAAGCCATCGCGGTCGAGCCAGAGCACGCAGCACAGCGTCTACGCGTGTCCGGGAGCAGCTAGCGCGTCCCCTGTCGGCGGCGAATCACAACAGATCTCCGCCAGATAGCTCTGCCCTCGAGCGTAATGAAGTGGCCCCCCGCGTGAGGGCGCGGCTGGCGGCGCAGGGGCGCCCTGTTTGCTCAACGGCGACGGCGACGGTGGCGGGAAGGGCCGGGGGGGGCAGTGCTGGGAGGAAGGGACGCGGAAGGGCGAGCGGGGCCGGCGGCGGAGCGAAGCGTCGCGGCGAGGGGGAGGGGGCGGCGGGCGCCGCGCGGGGCGCTTACGACCCACCTGTAGGCGGAAGCGGGGAGGGGACGGGTGGCGGAGCAGAGGTCCCCGCCCGCTACGGCTCCCGGTTGACCGCTCGCACAGCCGCCTCACGTGCCCCTGCAGGACACCAGACCCACCCCCACCCCCCACGCACCGCGCATCTCGAGCCTTTGGCAGGCACTCCGGGAGGCAGCGACAAAATTTGAAGTGATCTCATTGTTTCAATTCAGGTAGTTTTAATGCCAATACGGCCAAAACGAGAGTCAACCTCACAATCTCTATCAAACGGGAGTAAAAATGTGAAAAGAAAACTATTGCCATGTTCGTTATGAATACCGTCGGGCAACTGCAAGCAAATGCATTGATACATACTCCCAGCTAACATCCAGAAATAATTTTGACCTGAACTTCTTCAAAGCTTAATGTCGCTTTAGGAATTAAAAAGAATTTTAGGTAAATTTACAAGCATTAAGAAAGGTGTTATAAATGTTAATGGATTTTTTCACATTTTAAAATATTTGGAACTATTTGATGGACTGCATGGTTAAATTTCCTTACAAGGTGTGTTAAATGAGAAGAGTAATACTTTCCCTTCACACATTCACCTTCCTGTTAATAAAGGTTATCCTCAGAGACAAGGCGGCTGACTTTCGTTTTGTCTTTAATTGGCATTAAAACTAAAAACAATAAATTACGCCGACCTTAGATCCTTTCATTTTTGTAACGCTGCCTCCCGAACCATTAGAGCGCAGCACTCAAGTCCCCTTTCGACGTTACCCCTTTTACTTAAATTTGACTAATTAATCAAACTACCCGAAAACATCAAAAGATATAAAAAATTGGAAAACTCAAAGTCTGTAACAAAAAGTTACTTTTTAATTAACATTGGATTATTTAACAACTTTTCGAAACAAAATAATTTGTTGTGTTTTGCTTTTCGTTTATCTATTAACAAGTGAATTGAGCGAATTTTGATATTAATGTTAAAATTATAGGTTTTCTTTCGTGGATTATTTTCACGAACCCTCTAAATTCTTACTAATGCTTAAAATTAGGTAAATAATTACACAATTTTAAACATTTTTAAAATAGCAAAAATTAAATGAAATATATTAGAAATTTATTAATGTTCTATATTGTGTGCGATAGTATAATTTACTTCGATGATAGTTGTGTTTATTTCCGATCAATTTGTTAATTTATATTTTCATGATTATTATCGATTGCAATTGAGTCCTCGTTGTTGATTTGAATCTTTCAAATATTTCACTTGTAGTAACTTGATGCATCCGCACGCAACCTACCTCATTCCACGACGTTTACAGAACAATAGTCAGCTACTAGCAAAAGTGGTTCTTTCAGGGCATGCGTAGTGAGCTAAACATTAAATTTTAGCACTAGTGAGACGATGGTCAATTGATCAGATAAATCTGTAAATGCAACAAACAAAACAAAATACTTTCGTTTGAGCGCATCAGCTAATACTGACCTCAATGTATCGCATATTTGATTAAAAATAAAATGACAGTCAGTAAGACTGTCTAAAAACAGTGTACGCAACACATGGTAAACGTGATTTTATTTTGCTCGCAGAATTGCACCACCCGGCCTGTAGGATTCGCGCCGCAACCTTTCCTACTCGTTAAATAAAACGTCACTTTCACCACTCGTATCATAACTATTACATAACAATGCAACGTTGTGATTGGATACCGAAAATCATAATCACAAAATATCAATAGCCAATACATGCCAGAATTTCTAGGCTCTTTGCCTCAACAATAATAAAATCCCGTCCCCCATAACCTAGAGAAATTTTTGACTCACCTCTCACTCTATATCTTGCTTTCTTCGTACCTTCATTTTCACAAAATTAGCAACAATAATCCTAGAGGTACCTTGAGGGGATATCCTCGGTCAAAAATAGGGGAATAATGATGCGCTAAAATGCAATTACTCGTAACATAGAACCACTGTCAATTGCAATACATACTTAAAAGATACTACACACTTGTAAACTAGTAATCCTACGGCTCTGGAGGAATAAAAATAAGAAAAGAGTCCTTGAAACAATCCCTTGGCAACAGAACTTGTTGAATAAGAACCCTGTTTGTCTGATTTTCAGAAGAATAGATGTT
Source organism: Acheta domesticus (assembly GCA_031308135.1). Lineage (NCBI taxonomy): Eukaryota > Metazoa > Arthropoda > Insecta > Orthoptera > Gryllidae > Acheta > Acheta domesticus. The sequence continues at coordinate 9,888,958 of JAHLJT010003656.1, read as the reverse complement.
TATGTCTGCCAAAATTATTAATCTCGATCGCATAACATTATACCACAGAAGACTTGAGAGCATTAAATCCAAATAATCCAATACAATTCGCATTATAGCCTACCAAAACAATCAGCAGAAAGCATATGAGATAGTGAATCTGGCTTGAAATTGTGTCTAGTTTCCCTTTGATACTACTAGACTCCGCTTCACGGCCGATGTCCCGCCGATATTATAAGTAACAAAAACCCTCCGGGTGATTTAGATTCACAAGTTCTCGGAGCTTTGTAATTGGATGGTTAGCCTGTGCTTCCCGCAACGGTTATATTAATTGCAATATTGACAACGTTATTGCGGCAGCAATAACAGTTACATTAACATTGCTAGCACTGTTTGCATCAACATTTATTTCATTAATGTTACTCTGAGATATAGTTTTGATTTGCTTACGCGATCAATGCGGTTTTCCGTTAGTGTGTTTTGTCAATCTTTCTACTTTCCTGAGTATGCAAATTTGAGAGCGCTCCTGGTCACGGAATCATTTGTTTACCAGGGCTTGTTTAGCATTGCCCCAGCGATGTCGAAACAGTTGTTTTCCCAGTGAAATTAAACAAAAGAGAAGTAAGGTCTGAAATTCAATTTCATGGATTGGACGTGGTGACATAATAGTTAGTGAAACACATTACAGAAATTCAATGTTTCCCATGTCACGATTGGGAGGTGTACGGAATTTGCAACACTAAATTAAATTTTGTTTTGTAATGGGAGTGATATGCTTCATAATATAACAAATACATTTTCAAAATGCATAAAGTAACCACATTTTCAATCATTTAATTTACTTTTGAATTCTAAATTGTATTACTTAACCAACTAGCGTTTCTGTTGAGAAAGTATCAGTTGGTTTTTTTGCTTTTGTTCAGTTCTTATCCATTAATTAAACATCGAGAATGAAAAATCGAAACATGTTGCCCTACTTATCGATATTTACTTTTGTATAAACGTTCGTCACGTACGCTTTTTAACGCCCTCTGTGGTCACGCACTTCGTAGGTTCCCCATTCATTGGAAAGTTTTCATCGACCCTTTCCTAACCAGACGGTTTTCCCAGCTGCTCGCAAGCCCAGCCCCTTCTCTGAAGCGCCATTCTAGTGTCCATCTTTTCTGCATGTCTTATTTATGTTCATCCTTTCTTTTTCTTATTCTTATTTATGTTCATCCTTTCTTTTTCTTATTCTTATTTATGTCTCATCTATGTCTTAATCTTGTCTTGTGTAAGTCTTGTGTCTTATTGATGTTTATTCTCTTTCTTATTTATGTTCATTCCTTCATGTCCGCTTTCTGCATGTCATTCCGTATGTCTTATTTATGATCATCCTCCAAATCACATAATCTCACTCTAATCTCCTGTCTATTATTTTCTCTACTGAACGAAGTGGCTGAGGGCGTAAGACGCTGATTTCGCATTTGGGAGGCCCGGGTTCAGTCCTCTTGTCGGGCATCCTGATTGCGGTTTTCGTGGTTTCGTGGCCATCCAGGCGAATGCTGGGATGGTTATAATGAAAGGCCACGACCGCAAAACCGGCGTCGCTAGCCGAATGCTTTAACTACGTGAAGTCACGAAGGTTAAGCGAATTAGAGATATCGCGGGTTCGTGACTGGGTGACTGCGGGATCTGACGGCGCCAAGGCCAATTGTCCTTTGCGGGACACTAACGGCTAAATACAAATAAGTATTTTCTCTATCATTTTGCTACTTCGCCACTTTCCGCTTCCTCTTCACCTCTCAATTCTCTTTCCTATCTATAACCCTCTCCTATTTCTCTCTGTATACTAGCACTCAATCTAATACTAAAAACTTCAATGTTAAACCCAAGCTTGAAGTCTGATAGTGTTTGTAATGGATCTGAAATAACAAAAAATATCTTTCAACTATCTGTCATGTCTCGTATAACCTTATACTCTTCTCATAATATATTACTTTTTGTCTTTTATCTCATTTTCTCATTCAATCCATACTCTCCCAGTCTGTTATATCCCATTTCCCTGCATGTGCCCTTTCTTGCTCCTGTCCCTTCCTTGATTTCTTCTCCCTGCCAGCGAAGCTGATATTTCAGACACCACCACCACCACCGCCGCCGCTGCTGCTTCGGGAGTCGGCGGCGCGGCGATCGAGCGCACATGGGCGTGTGTGTCAGATCGATGGCGCGCGGTCACAGCTCGCGTGTTTTCACCGCCACCTCACCTCAGTCAACCGACACCTCGCTTCAGGTTGCCTCGCCTCACCTCACCACGCCTCGCCCAAGCCATGCTGCTCCGCGTTGGTGAGAGATCCTCTGGCGAGTGGCTTCCCTCCCCAACACACACACACAGACACACACACACACACAGACACACACACACACAGACACACACACACACACAGACACACACACACAGACACACACACACAGACACACACACACAGACACACACACAGACACACACACACAGACACACACACACAGACACACACACACACACAGACACACACACACACAGACACACACACACAGACACACACACACACAGACACACACAGACACACACACACACACACCAACGGATATAGCGCTGACATGACACCAAGGCTTCTCTGGTTTACCAGCAAGCGTTTCAACAAATAAAAGTTTGAAAACTACACACTGTAGGAATTTAAAAATACAGAAATTCTATTTTCTGTTCTCAACTAACTACGTTTCTGCACACAATTAAAAAGTTTCAGAGTACAGTTTGAATTTGACAAGTATTAAAACATACCGTTCACCTTCTGAATGAAATACGAATGTACGAATAGAAAACGAAAATACTAATACACATTTTGTATTCCTGTTTCGTGGATAATTTTTTTAAATTAAAAGTATTTATTTCTTACATCAAATTATAATAATACAAATTTTCTGTACTTGTTAACAATTAACAGCATGATGAACATTTTTAAAAAGGCTAATATTTTCATTATCCTGCAGTATATCTCCAAAAATATCCATAATTTAGAGTAACTGATAATGCACAAAATTTTCTAACTTTTTTAATTTCTATGTGCGCATTTTCGTTCGTTTTAGGCCAGTGCCCGTTGAGTAGCATCGTCATCCCTTTAATATGGGGCAGAGGTAAACATGAGTAGTATTATCACGCACAGCATGAAGATTTACCTAGTCGCTTTAATTAAATGCTGAAGTACATAATTGAACCCTCTGATTAAAATTCGTATTGGGCGTGGATCGCACCGCGGAGAGGTGCTTTGCATTTGTATGTGCCTCACTCCCTTCCCAGATCCAGTTCAGCGAGAGCAATCACACACATTTTCTTATGGTCATGCCAAAATGGAGATTCAAATATTTTGTATGGTTGCAGGCAGTTACGAGTTTAAATTCTAGTTAACTTTTTCTCTCTGGCGTGTGGAAGACAAAGTTACTACGTCTATCACATTATTATTCCACATTTTATTTGTCACCATGATATCAATATTGTTTCCATTATTACTCGGTTAAACAAATTATGGATTTTCCAATAAAAAAACATACGTTCCATCAGTGATATAACGTGAAAAACATTTTGATTCATTTGCCCAAAGAGATATTATACCTTATCTTCCAGCATCGAAGAAAAATCAACATCAAACATGACATTTTAACATTTGAATTTCGCTTTGAAAATTTACGCATTTATGCATTCCCGATGTCAAAGTTTATCTAATTTAACTGATGATCGCATTATAAACAAAATCATTGCTTTTGTTTTAAATTTCATGTATTTGTGGTTTTATTCATATCTATTCCCTATTTTCCTGATAATCATTTCAATATTCATGATATTCACAATCCCAGCACCCAAGCTCACACTGTTAACATTCGCCGTGTGCGAGTTCATTACAAATTCAGATAAGATATCACTTTACATTTGTAAGCGAATACAATGCTTTATAATAGTGATGAATTTTAAACCAAAAATTATTTTTTTCTAATTAATTACAAATATCTACACCCCGATAAATGAAGACAACACTTACTCCAAAAACATTTTCGTTATTCTCATCATTTTTTTCCCTGGAAGATAAGTTTCAATACGAAAATTAATCGTACTTTACTTTCTCAAATATTTATCTCTCACTATTAAATTTCATAATTTAATTATTAACAATAGCTTGAAGATTACAATACTGCACAATTTCCTACCAGTAATGAAAATTAGTGCAAAAATGGATCTGTTACAGTCCCGACAAAAACTTCTCCCTTGAAAGTTCTACATGCAACAATAGTGAATAACAAACAAAAACGCCACTCATTGGTGTTTTCAACTGTACTACCAAATACAACTAGCCTCTTCTATTTTCTGTCGATTTGTTTAAGGCCTTCTCCAAAATTATTCAGTATTTTTGTGACTTTACCATACTGTGAGTAATGATTTTTAAGTTATGGTCAACGCTTTAACGACTGGAGATAATATCTATAAAAAGATTATAAAGAAGGTAAATTTTCTCTAATATTACATTTGGATAAATTTGTATATTCTTGTACTATTTTACTCATTTTTTACATTATTTCACGTTGCAATACCATACGGAAGTTTACATCGTTTGTTTACAATTGCAGACGAACTTTACAAGAAGCACAAAAAGCAGAAGTTCTAGGAAAGAAAAATAACAACACAAGATGTGAAATTTGAGCAGGAAATTTAGATGCAAAAGCATCCCGTGAATGACAAAAGTGCAGGAGAATAGTCGTAAAATTATTTATGTGTTTTTAATGATTGTGAGTAAAAAATTGATTGAACATTATCATTCTCAAAATCACATTTAAAATGCATGAATGTTTATGAATTTCTTTGGTAAGAAATACAAGAAAAAAGTATGATTTTACGCGTGAACAAAGGTGTGAAATGTCGGCCGCGTGGCCGAGACCGCTAAAGCAGTAGTGCCGTGGTGATCTCGGACCGAGGGGTCCCGGGTTGGAGCCCCGCCTCGGCCACGGTTTATGTGTTCGTCCTTTTACCCCCTATTATCATCACATCATTTAATCCTCCTACCATAAAGTTAAATCCAATAGTGGCCACTAATAACCTAGTAGTTGATGCGACTTTAAATAACAAAAACAAAAGTTTGAAATAAATAATTATATTTAAAATAATTATTACGAATAAAAAACTACTCAATCAAAGTTAAGAATGTAAAAGACATTTAAGTACCAAATTATATTAATTCATGGTGTTAGAAAACCCTTCAAGCAATGGAAGATACTATGGAGGCTGTTTTCTCTCACGCGACCCATTGCGCTTGTATGCAAGGCCTTTCCGTGGTTAAACCATCTTTAATGCTGATATTCATTGTTCGTGATTCCGGGCGCGTCAACTACTGAGGTCATTAGTCCCGTTACTGCATGTTTTATATCGGGAGGCGGTGGTGATCTTCCCCGCTGGATGGCGAGATCCGGCTAAGACCTACCGGCGACTTGCGGAGTTTCCCCAAAGCAGGTATCTCCCACCAGCGGGGCACCGCCCCAGCAGGGACAAGCTCTAAGCTCCCGACCGGTCTGCCGGCATGTGCGGTAGTGTAGTACATGTTTTTCATCGGGAGGCATGTTGTTCATCGGCATGTTACTGAAAGTGTGTGTGTGTTGTGTGTAAGAGATGAGTATAGGACGAGGAAGAGGAAGGAAAGATACCGCAAGGTCCGAGGCCCTAGCAGAGCGTACCCTTTGTTAGGGTACTGCTCCGGTACTCGCCTGATGTTGATCGGAGAAACCACATAAACGTACCCACCGCCGGCAGCCGGCCGCAGGAACTCTCTTCCAGACAGCGACTGAATTCGACCAAGCTGACAAGAAGTGGAGTAATATCCGTCAACTTGGAGTATTTATTGAGAGAGCCGTATATCTGAAACTTATGATGACGGCAAAACCGTCGAAAGTCGGCCCTGTCAATAAATACACTAAGTTGACGTAGATGACATCTTTTATTACGTCAACACCGCATCAGAAATCTCACAGTTCATCCCTACATAGTATTTAAGTAAACTCCTCGTGTGCGTGCGTGCGGATGTGCGGTTCTCTTGTGGTTAGACCACTTCCCGTGCACCTATCGAGACATAGGAGGTGCCATTCGACGCCTCTTAGTCTCCTGAAGGAGAACAGATAATTTGTTTTCAGATTCGGTCATAAAATTCTAAGAAATTTGCAAAAACGTGTCTTTTCGTGTTTTGGCGCTGCGATCTTGGTGAGTATGCCGGGATCTAAATCAATATCACCCAATTAGATGTATGTGGCGTTGATTAAATTCCAGGACCAACAGCGACGAAGAAAACGAAGAGGAAGAAGAAGACGAAGAAAGACGGGAAAGAAAAGAAGTCAAACAACCGAAGGTGGTTTAAAGCGTCGGCGACGTCACATTCAGCTAGTGACAAGTAAGTGTCGAAATTCCTGCCGCTGTCGGAACAAAAACCTAGGACTTGCCAGTCAGAGGCACTGTAATGACATCAGTCGATGCACTGAGCCACCTTTCCTGGTGAAATCATCTTTAAACTCTCGTCTCTTGTGATCACTGACTAACATTACGCACTTTCGCGTAACCGAGCTCCTCAAGCGAAAGCTCCGTGACCAATCCCCACAAAGGCAACGCAACGCACGTCATTACCGGCGCACGCGCACGGCGCGGGGTGGGGCGTGCGCTCCCCGTGGCACGCGGCGCCGCGCCGGGGGCGTGCGAGCGGCTCAGCTGGGCCGGGCGCGAGCGTGACGCAGGCCGCCTCGCGTGTCGTGCGCTCGCGCAACGCACGCGTACACTCGTGCTGGCCGACGGCCGCCGGGAAAAGCGCAGGGCGAACGCTTCCCGTAACGCAATTACGTGCATGGGACACCGCCAGGCGCGCGGAGGCGCTGTGCAACGGCTCGCCCGCGCTAAGGGTCTTGTTCCTCGGCCCGGAGTGGCGCGCAGAGGGCTTAACCGTTAACTGGTGACGTGCCTTCGAATTTCTCTTACCGGTGACGTGCGGTCTATGAGACCCTAGAAGTTTTAGGCAAATTATTTTCGGTGTTCCATTTCATGTTGACTTGACAATATGTTTTCACGTTAACAATAATAATAAACAAGAAATTAATAGGAATTGTTGTTAATATGTAAAATTAAAATAATATAATTATTTATTACTCGCCAAGTACATTTCTGGCTATAATTTGTTCCATACTGTTTCTTCACTAATAATTATCTTAAGCACTCGTGGAATGGCTTGAAATATTATTCTCCACATTAAAAACCTTTATTTAAATATGATAATGCATTGTTACACGAAGATTACCCATAAAATAAAAATTTCCAATGCACATTCACTGTGGGAAGAACAGTTCCACTATTCGTAATGTGAGGTGTGCGAGACCGCTCCGAAACTTCAACTGGCCCTCAAAGGTGATCGGCTGTCACTGGATTCGCTGCCCTGCGTGTGAATGTAGTTTAGAAAGAGATAGAACGGTACTGTAAACAAAAACTTACTGCGACGCACCAGAAAGGAGGGCTATGCGTTTAGTTCTCTTCAGCAGTCTCAGAGAACGTACGTCATCAGGTAAGGATTAAATGGTGCTGGAATTGGCGCCTCGGATTGGTTAATTGGATTTTATTTTGCGTTTCCAGGCGCGTCAATTGTCCACTGAGAAGTTCCGCACGTGTAGTAAATTCTATTTTTTTTAAATATTTATTGTTCCCGTTCAACAGCAACTTTTTACACGGGTTTTTAAAACCACTGAACAGGACGCTCATCAGGATGACAGGCAAGAAGATTTCCGTGGAAGGGAAGAAGTGGGGAACGGGGAAGGGAAGAAGTGGTGGGGTTGCGGCGCGGGGTCGACTACACCGAAGAGGGAGGGACAACCTCAGAGTACGGGCGGGAAACAAGAGAGGCTGTGGCCGGGGGTGCCTTTTGTGGCCTATGAGAGGTTCTGGAGGTGCCGAGAACGGAGATGAAGGCGGGGCCGAAGGTGGAAAGCGGGAGCAGAGGCGGGAGCAGGGGTGGGGGCAGGGGCAGGGGCGGGGGCGGGGGCAGGGGCGGGGGCAGGGGCGGGGGCAGGGGCAGGGGCGGGGGCAGGGGCGGGGCAGGGGCGAGGGCAGTGGCAGGGGCGGGGCGGGGGCGGGGCAGGGGCGGGGGCAGGGGTGGGGGCAGGGGTGGGGGCAGTGGCGGGGCAGGGGCGGGGGCAGAGCCGAGGGCTGGGGCCGGGAGCCGCCAGTGACTCAGGGTCGGTGGCCGTAGGGGAGAAGGGAAATCCTTCACAAAGTAGACGAGAGTGGAGAGCGATCGCTTCCTTTCACACGTAAATTATTTATAGAAGACGCCGCGCGCAAGCAGATGGTCCGAAGGCCCATGGAGTGACGGATTTGATTCCGACCTTGGCGACTGATGAAGTTGTAGCCTTGCAAGTTCTGTACACGTTATATTAGGGAAGGAGGAGGTTTTCTTCCCCTGTTGAAACGTGAGCCCCAGCATCAACCAACGCGCGTGCGTGCGGATCTCCTCCGCAGGTATCTCCCCAACGGAGCGCCGCCCCAATCGAGACGAGCTCTAAACTCCCGACTAGTCTCTTGACATGTAATACACATATAAAATGGGAATGCGTATGTGCGAGAAGAGGTGGAGACCGGGTTGAAGAAGGGAAGATGCAGCGCGGTCCTTGGCCCGTTTGTCAAGCTACGTCTCCGGCATTCGCCTGGTATTTCACACACATTTCACGAAAACTTCCTACCAGAGCAGCAGAACGCTGCAATTCTTCCCCAGGGAGCGATTGCATTCGACCCACCTACTCGTGCGTACCATGTAAGGAAAATCCGACACCGTCGAGACTCGAACACAGGAATGTGCCGTTCCACGGCACAGCTCAGGCCGCGGTGATGCCGCTGGGGCATCGCAGCGGCGAAGGAGCGCGGACGGGGAGCGGAGCGAACGCAGCGAGTGGGGGGGGGCGGGGAGTAGCAGGAGGGGGGCGCGCCTCAATCGAGCAAAGAGGTGTTCCGATTCGTTAACATGACGCGGGCGCTCCCGCGGGCCTCCGCTCTCTCGCAACATTCGACTGGGGGTGGGGAGTGGGGCGGTGGGAAGGGGGCGGTCCCAAGGGACGCCCGCAACAGATACGGAGAGGTCTCTGCCGGGTGCATGCAAGTATCGGGCGCTAAACGAAAAGGAAACAAAGCGAGAAAGGAAGGAAAGAAATAGAGCAATATATGTATACAGTTTTTTATTTAATTTTTTATTACCCTCTCTCTCTCCGTCTCTCCTCCTCTCTCCGTCTCTCCTCCTCTCTCCGTCTCTCCTTCTCTCTCCGTCTCTCCTTCTCTCTCCGTCTCTCCTTCTCTCTCCGTCTCTCCTTCTCTCTCCGTCTCTCCTTCTCTCTCCGTCTCTCCTTCTCTCTCCGTCTCTCCTTCTCTCTCCGTCTCTCCTTCTCTCTCCGTCTCTCCTTCTCTCTCCGTCTCTTCTTCTCTCTCCGTCTCTCCTTCGCTGTGGTGTAGTGGTTTGCATTGGACATCAATATTTAGTTGTATGTTCTACTGCGCCACCTAGTGCCATTTTTCGATATTTTAATACTTATTCTGTTATTCGAGTGGAGATGAACCCAACAAATCAGAGATAATTAAAATTAGTGCATCCGACTTTTATATATATAAGCAATTACAACTGTGTATGATAAATGTCGTGGATTCAAAAAATGACACATTACGATGATAAAAAACACCATAGATGATGTAAATAACTTGTCTATACATATGCGTGTTAAAATAAAAGAGTGGATCGTTATAATTGGCGAAAACAATCGAAAAATAAAACATCACATTTTGTGACATTGTGATGATGTAAACAACAAAATTGTACAATGAAAAGCAAGTAACTCCGTTATTCATATAAAAGTACATTTCATTATTTCTCTCAATAACCAATTATTTTTTTCAATCTCATGGATGAAGGAGCATTACATGCAGATACCGTACAGAAACATTTTTTAAATAATGTCAATGTCTAAAATTAGCCGAACAAGATCTTTAAACTCGTTCTAATCCACAGACATCCTCCACTCAACCCGTAGCATGGATATATGTTTAAAGGTGATGTTTCCTATTCTTGCAAAAGTTTTAGTAATATTTCAAACGAAATACATCATTACACAATTAATTTCTTTTCATATCAGTCAATTTTCAAATCTCATGCAAATTCGAGCGTATGATTCTTTCACGAAATATATAGTAAATGCACTCGTGCAGAAAAATCCATTCCAGACGTTGATAAATGTACTCGTTTTGAAGGAGCTGCAATAAATTTAGGCAATGTCAGCACGAATGTGCGTTCTGATGATTAATGGGCTTACGATATCTCGAGGAATAACGAACCAATTCATACACTGATTCACATTTGGGAAAAAAAGATATCCTCTCCGACGAGAGTATTGATTCCCTATTCAAGTCTTACAACACGGTCATTTTTTAAGCGCTCTGCGTGCATAATTCTTGACAGAGGTAGTGAAATTAAAAATACTTGTGGCTTTATTGTCTCTAGGCGTTTCAATTTATTTTAAGAGAATTCTAGTATCACTTGTTCCCACAAATAGTCGCTATCCAATACTAAAATACCTATCATTTGAAGTTTTAGTATGATTAGCAAATTATTCTAACGCAAAATTAAGTTCCCAAAATTCTGCCTTGTGGTTTAAAAAAATTAAAAGTATTATCCTACTCCACGATGACAATTCCGTATTTATATTTTCTAAATTATGCTTTTTTCAGTTGTATTTAAAAATAAGCGCCGATAATAGAAAAAGCTTTTCTCGTGAAATTTTCGCGCAACAATGCGATTCCCAAGTTAATTCTTTTTTTTTTTTTTTTGACCAGATACTAACCAGTCATAATCATACTTTGTTCGTAATAATAATAATAGTTTAAGCAATTAGTTTATAATGTTAAGCTTTATTGCATGAGTACATGTTTTAAAACGAGCGACGTTAGGAGCGAGTTTTCAAATTTTTGTACGAATGTAATACAGCAACATTATAAACGAGCAGCATACGATATTTTGTTTGTAAGACAGAATTATAAATTTTTAAGAGAATCAAACTTCATTTTGCGAAACAACTTTCCTGTGACTGGCACGGTACTTGACATCCGTGCAAGAAAACTGTGGTCGGCTGTTCCGTTTACCTCTACCTTCCCCGATTCTCACGCTGCGATTGTCTGAACATGTGATGACGCAATCATTCGTACCGTAAAATCTAATGCGTCATCATTTGTACCGGAAAACGCGCGATTACGAACGATTTCTTGTAAAAGAAAAGGTCGTTTATAATGCTGGAACACAAAAAAACTTATTTTTGGCACGACCGACACCATACTGCAAATCAACTAAAATAATTAATAACGTAAAATGAAGCTGTTTAGTTTAATGACAAATAGTGACGTAGTCTGAGAAGAGAACCTCCTGGAGCCCCATAGCGTTGCGTCCTGTGGGCGCAGCTGCCTTGTGCATTGTTCCTAAAGCACGGGCATCTCGTCATCGGCACCGTGTAATGTTTGACGAGATCCCACAATTAATGTCAAATACCGTTTACTAATTGCAATTTTCATTACCTTCGGCGCATAAACCATTACTCATTTCAGTGGCACTTTCAATGACGGTAAAGGAGTTCATCCACAGAGATCCTTATAAACAACTTTATTGTCGATTTTAATGGCATGTTTACCACAATATTGTGTACAATACAGATTTTTTGCCCTTTGAGTACCGCCTTTCAATTCAACAGGATCGTTCTTACCAGTTGTACGTAACTTTCTATAGGATGCCAATTCTGGGTCCTTTCTGTCAAATCAATATATGACTACTCTACTCTTCTAGGCGACATTTTACTGACTCCTCCTCTGTACTAATAATACCAGTAGGGAATACAAATATTGTAATTTCACAATCGGAAGCGGATCTCCTGAAAAATTGACAAAAACGTATGGAAATCAGTCAGAAAGTCAGGGGAGGTCAAATAAGGAATATATATATATATATATATATGTGTATATATATATATATATATATAGAGAGAGAGAGAGAGAGAGAGAGAGAGAGAGAGAGATAAACAAAAACGGAAATGTTCATACCAAGAGCACACACAGACAATACCAGAGAAAAACAGATTGTCACTACATTGTCACCTTGTTAGATCGGTAATTTGATCGTTAAGTCCGCACAATAAGTATTTTCCATTTTGGGGCCTTGTTACTGTGCAGTCATTGAAACAAATTACTGGTAATGAAGAAATTTATGGAATGCGTCAGAAATATTAAAAGGAAAGACACAATGAAAGCTAACAGAAAAAAGATCAAAAAGAGGTAAAAGGTATTTAAACACAAATATTGAAACAAATACCGTATTTGGAGCTACGAACGAGATTCTTTGTGATAATTCAGGAGCCATCCTGCGGAGGGGGAGGGGTGGATAACAGCGAAGCAGGGCACGGAGCGTGGAGAGGCAGCGGGCACGCGAGGGGGGACCGCAGGCAAGGGGGTGTCACAGACGGAAACAACGCTGCGACATGGGGGATGCGGACGGGGCGGCAGGGACTGCGGCGGCGGCGGCGGCGGCGGGGCGTCGCGCGTAAATCACGGCCCAGCGGCGCGCGCCGCGACGCCCCTACCTGCCTGCCTGCCTGCCCGCCCGCCCGCGCGCCCTTGCCACCTGCGGCGCCCGCCCGCACACCCCCGCGCGCTGGCCGACGCGCGAAATCCGGTTTGGGGCCTCGGCGCCGCGTGCTGTCGCCCCGGGTCGAGCGGAGGGCGGAGCGAGTGGGTAGGAGGGCGAGCGGGTGGGTGTGAGGGCGAGCGGGTGGGTGTGAGGGCGAGCGGGTGTGTGTGAGAGCGAGCGGGTGGGTGTGAGGGCGAACGGGTGGGTGTGGGGGCGAGCGGGCGGGGAGGCGGGCGGGCAGGCGGGCGGGCAGGTGGGCGTGCAGGCGAAGGGGCGGGCAGGCGTAGGGCCGTGCAGATGGAGAGGCGAGCAGACGGGGGGAGAGCAGAGGGAGTGGCGGGCAGACGGAGGGGCGGGCAGACGGAGGGGCGGGCAGACGGAGGGGCGGGCAGACGGAGGGGCGGGCAGACGGGGGGGCGGGCAGACGGGGGGGCGGGCAGACGGAGGGGTGGGCAGACGGAGGGGCGGGCAGACGGAGGGGCGGGCAGACGGGGGGCTGGCAGACGAGGGGCGTGGAGGCGGGCAGGGGGGAGACGGGGGTGGGGAGACGGGGGGCGGGCAGAGGGAGAGGCGGGTAGATGGAGGGGCGGGCAGACAAGGGACGGAGAGATGGGGGTGGGGTGACAGGGGGCGAGCAGAGGGAGGAACGAACAGACGGAGGGGCGAGTAGACGGAGGGGCGGGCAGACGGAGGAGGGGGCAGAAGGAGGGGCGAGCAGACGGAGGGGCGGGCAGACGGAGGGGCGGGCAGACGGGGGGCTGGCAGACGAGGGGCGGGGAGGCGGGCAGGGGGGAGACGGGGTGGGGAGACGGGGGGCGGGCAGAGGGAGAGGCGGGCAGATGGAGGGGCGGGCAGATGGAGAGACGGGCAGACGGAGAGGCGGGCAGACGGAGGGGCGGTCGGTCGGTAGGGCGGGCACACGAACGAGCGGGCAGACGGTGCAGAGAATGGGCGGGCAGATGGACGGGGAGCAGACGGACATAAGGGCGAACGGGTGAACTGGTGGATGGACGGACGGACGGACGGGCTTTGGGGAGAGGGGCGAGTGGGGCTGCAGGGCTGTGGGACGGTGGGCAGCGGGCGGGCAAGCGAGTGCGTCGCCGCGTGAGAGAAGCCGGTGCAGATTACCGCGTTGAGCCCCAGCGTCGCCCGCGCAAACTCCATCAGCGCTGCGGAGCGAGCTCTCGCAGGGGGCGGGGGAGGGGGAGCGCGAGGAGGGGCGGGGGAGGAGGGGGCGGGGTCGCTGCGAGCGGGGCGCAACGAGCGCCTGGCGATCGCCGCTCGCTGGTGATAAATGGAAGTTCCAAGGGCCACGAGACTACTCAATTCCCCAACATGACTACGCTGCAGACAGAATGCTGCATCAAGCTTAGCGAATAACGATACAAAAGCGTACAGTGATATCATAAGAAGAAAAGCAAATTTCGTCTGTGCTAACTCAGGAAGATGTTGTACATTGACGTCAATTCTTCTCGTCTTGTCTGCTACAATAATAATAATAATAATAATAATAATAATAATAATAATAATGTACTTATTATTAGCTCCATTTGTCGTTTTAAATACATTATTTTAGTAACTTTTAATCCAACTTGCGCCGAGTATATTTCATTAGCTTTATTAGTATAGTGTATCTTCGAAGAGTAATTTATTTATTTATTTAAAAAATATATCTTAGTTGATTGACATCACCCTCATCCTAGTTTTGCAGAAAAGTGGCATTTTACGTAACAATGTTTCAAACGAGTATGATGGTCAAGAAATGACGCAAATGACTCGCCTACAACCGAGAAAATTTAGTTACCTTTCTTACAGTGTATTTATTAGTAATAAAATCAATATTCTTCCATTAAAGGTAAACAAAACTGATTTTAGAACTGATTATGTCCTTTAATTTACAAAAATCATTGTGTAATTTTCATTGGTGTATCAGAATTAAAGTTTCAGAACTATATGAATTCGTGAAAATTTAAATTGCGCTTAGAAAACAAAACCTATATATGAAAACAAACTACAGTAATCTGTGACATGTAACAATGCTAGTATGAAATTTAATAAAAATCTTACTATATTTTTAAAACACAAAAATTACACCTGGCCAGCCTGAATGGCCGAGGTCACTAAGACTGGAGGGGCGTAACAGTCTGATCAAAACCAATGATACAGTAGTCGCTGTATGACCTTTGTAGTTAAGAAGCGATCTTAAATAAGCAAACTAAAAAGTAACGCCTAGAATAATATCAAATAATCAAAATCGGATGTTAATAAATTATATACCATTCATTTGATGTCAATTATGCAATACATTCCAATAAGCTGTCTTGTTTCGCTTCACGACACGATTTCCAAACTTCAACTCGACCTTACAAAATTCCTTGAAGTCTGCCTCTACTGCTTACGTCAGCTGTGGCAGAGCGCAGCCTACCCGCGACGCGTCGTCCTATCGGACAGTCTCAGTGGAGCGAGCCAGCAGAAACTAATTTCCGAATCACCTTAACTTGCTTCCTCATCCAAGACTGCTTCCAGCTGAGTTAATTTGTCATTTCCGTTCCGCTAACTGCCAAATTGTCCCCGCTTGTTCACGTCACAAATGGGCTCCCAATGAGCATCGTGCCCATTATGGGACTCCCCGTCGTTTGCCTCCAGTTCGCAAATGTCATAGGATGCTCGATGCACATTTAATAACAATATTAATTACCGAAGTTGTGGAAATCGATGCACATCAATTAAAAGGGATTCTAACTGTTGTGTGGAACAATAAACAATTCCAGAATGAGTAGAAACATGATTGGGTGATCAGGAAAGATCGTTATAACACATCATCTCAACACATTCTCATGCTTGAGTGAATAATTCCCAACTATTGCTTTGAATTGGAGAACATTCAAAGTTGTCCCACGAGTTCTAGATATAAGCTAGTAATATCTAAAAATCTCTTTCTAAAATAAGTTACTTTCTAGGTGGTTCTTGGGTGTTTGTAACGTAGATATCCGCGTGTTTGCAAAAAATCTAACAAATTACTCTCTTTATTCGGTTTTTGCAAAAATATTTTGATATCAATTAACCGTGTTTTCCTCTCCTTTCCCTTTTCAACTCATTTATAACGTTTGTAAAAGCATGCACGTGTAGTGTTCAAATGAGCCCGGTACGATCACCCCCTCAGGCAAAAGACCATAACTTTAGCTCTCCTAATACGCTAGTAATATACACCAACAGGATTATAATGCTGAAAAATTGCATATTTTCGCATCCATAAGCCTAGGAAGCGGCTTTCAACCACCAAGGCAGTAGGGAAATCAAACTTGAATTCCTCTGAGCGCCCACAGTGTAGTCGCAAACGTCGACATCGCTTTCACCCACAATCGTTCATCACAACGAACCCGTTCCACGGAGCCGTTCGGCAAGCTTTCTGAACCGCTGCCAAAATCCTCAGCAATAAGATTACAACCTAAATCGCTGCCAATCATCTCGACGTTGTGAGGAGAAAAAGAGTTCGACAATGGAGCAATCTCCTCCAAAGCACCTCGCAAAGTAGCGAATCATTGCGATTTTATTCCGCCTCCAAGTTCCTTTTTAGGATCCACTGTACCCTTGTAGCGCCTCTCTCCTTCCGTCTCTGCCCCTGCGCTTTCGGGAAAATGATGGAACGAGGCCCATCCCCGCTCATCACCTCATACAATTTTCTCGTGAGGACTTTTTAAACGGTTGGATTTCGATGGTCGTACCAGACCGTAGCAGCGGTGTAATGGTTATCGTACTGTGGGTTCAAATACGATTGAAGCCGTAGACATTTTACGGCAAAAAAACTTCCTTCGGAGGGGAAGTAATGCAGGCTGTTCCTTGTTGTAGAGTCATGGCATGTTAAGTCTAAAATAAGCATCAAGTCTAAAAGATTGGAAGAATCCCAGCTTATTTGCAACTCTTTCGCCGTCCGGCCGATTCCTTCTTGATTGATTCGTGTTTCCGGGCGCGTCAACTACTCAGGTCATTAGTCCCGTAAGTGTAGTGTGTGTTTTTGTCTCGGGAGGTGGCGATGATCTTCTCCCCGCTGGATGGCGAGATCTGGCGCCGACCTACCGTCGACTAGCGGGGTTTTCCCCTTAACCAGGAATCTCCCCCCAGCGGGGCACCTCCCCAGCCGGGACAAGCTGTAAGCTCCCGACCGGTCTCCCGGCATGTGTGGTAGTGTAGTGCATGTTAGTGTAAGTGTGTGTGTAAGAGGAGAGGATAGGACAAGGAAGAGGAAGGAAAGATCGCGCGCGGTCGGTGGTCCTTTTGTTAGGGTACTGCTGGTGTTGATCGGAGAAACCACAGAAAACTACCGATCAGAGCAGCCGGCCGCTAGAATTCTCCTCCAGACAGCGACTGAATTCGACCTAGCTGAAAAGAAGTGTGTCGAAAATCCTGCCGCTGTCGGGACTCGAACTTAGAACCTCCCGGTCAGAGGGACTGCAGTGACATCAGGTTGATGCACTGAGCCATCTCTCCCGGTGATTCCTTCTTTCGCTGCTCGGTGGCGAAGGGAACGTGACAAAATTCGCGTGGGTTGGGTGAAAGAGTAGGCCTGATGACCTGAGCCACGCCACGTAAAATAGGCATAAGAGAATTGAATTATATTGAGCTTCCGATTCCTAACGAAATCATGAAGTGTGTTGATCTCAGATTTAATTCAAAACCAATCAAATTTGTACAAATATTAAATGAAATTCAACATTCAAATTACAGAGGTTATAGCGCTTAATTAGAAGAATTTCCTTTGACATAAAAATATTACATGTATGGGTGTACGAAAACTAAAAAATAATATCTGGGAAAACTCCTTTGTCGATGAATGATGTAAGCAATTTCGAAATAATGCTGATTGTACTGATAGCAAAATAATAATGCACAAATGGACTATCAAGATCTACATTCAACCCGTACTTTTTCCTAACAAATAAACAAAAAATACCACTGAGTACAACGAATATTTAAATGCAGCTAGCATATACAACTAAATTAGAGATACATACATATTTTTACTTTTAGGAAATAATTAGAGAAAATCTTTAAAGAAAAGAACAAAACAATGTGAGTTCTATTAAACACTTTTCAGCCACGAAAGAATGTGTATACAAAAGATGAAACATACCAAAAGAATAACTAGAATGCTAATTTCTCTTCGTCAAAACTTCAATGTTCATTAGGTTATTCCAGTCCCGCAACAGTAAATGATTCTAAAGAGTAAAATCACCAAAAAACTTATCTTACTATCCCACCTAAGTCTTAAAATGGGGTGTATCTTAAATAAAGTATGGATACGATGAAAAAGTTAGAACAAAGCACACTAAATTGCACCTCCGCCTTCGCAACGAAACAGATGTCCGTTGTTAGTACCAACACTCGCGCTGTTTCGTCCGGGCGAGAGGTCAGGTGAACGATGGGGTGATCGAAGCGAGCTGGCGAGCAAGTAGATAAGTGAGCTGGCGGTTGGGCAAGTGAGTGAGAGAGAGTGAAAGAGAGTGTGACAGTGACATTGAGAGAAAGGGGAATGAGAGGGAGAGAGTGAGTGAGTGTATGAGAGTGAGTCAGAGAGAGTGAGGAAGAGAGCGAGTGCAATGAGCGAGAAAGAGCAATCAGCGAGAGAATGCAATGAGCGAGAGTTTGCAATGAGTGAGAGAATATAACGAGTGGAGTGAGTGAATAAGTGAGTGGAGTGAGTGAATGAGTGAGTGGAATGAGTGATTGAGTGAGTGGAATGAGTGATTGAGTGAGTGGAATGAGTGATTGAGTGAGTGGAATGAGTGATTGAGTGAGTGGAGTGAGTGAATGAGTGAGTGGAATGAGTGATGAGTGAGTGAAATGAGTGATTGAGTGAGTGAAATGAGTGATTGAGTGAGTGAAATGAGTGATTGAGTGAGTGAAATGAGTGATTGAGTGAGTGGAATGAGTAACTGAGTGAGTGAAACGAGTGATTGAGTGAGTGAAACGAGTGATTGAGTGAGTGAAACGAGTGATTGAGTGAGTGAAACGAGTGATTGAGTGAGTGAAACGAGTGATTGAGTGAGTGAAACGAGTGATTGAGTGAAACGAGTGATTGAGTGAAACGAGTGATTGAGTGAGTGAAACGAGTGATTGAGTGAGTGAAACGAGTGATTGAGTGAGTGGAATGAGTGATTGAGTGAAACGAGTGATTGAGTGAGTGAAACGAGTGATTGAGTGAGTGGAATGAGTGACTGAGTGGAAATGAGTGAATGGAATGAGTGACTGACTGACTGAATGAATGAATGAGTGGAATGAGCGACTGAGTGAGTGGAGTGGGAGGGCGAGTGAGCGGCCGGTGACGGGCAGGCGCCGTGCTGCTAGGAGCGGGCCGTTGCCAGAAAAGCGAGACGGCACGAACGAGCCATCGATCGCCTGGTGACCGGAGGACCAGGCGAGCGCGGGCGGGGGCCGGGCAGGGGCCGGGCGGGGCCGCGACGCGAGAGTCGCCGGCAGGGCACAGGAGCTGCGCGCAGATGGACGGTGGGCCGGGGGTGGGCGAACGGAGAGCGAACGAGTTTGGGAGCGAAGGCGAGAGCCCGTCAGAGGCGAAGTCTCGTCACAAAAACTCCCCGCTGAAGGTATCGATGGAGGAGCGTTTGAAGGAGGTGATAACGGTGGCACGGACGAAAATGGCTATTGCAGAACGATTTGAGTCAGCAGAAAACTATAACCAAACTGTGGAAAATCTATTAGTAAAGTGAAATAAGCAGAAGTGTAGAAAAAGATTGGACGGAGATAAAGAATAGCAAAGAATCACATATGAAGGGGAATCGACCAAAAGCAAATGAAAGTTCAATGGTAATGATTGAGAAATTTAAATGGTGATGATTAAGAAGACAATCTGAAAGGTGGAAATGTACGTCATCCTTGAAGTTCCATGCCAAGAGCTGAATGGAATCGCTACTTGCGAGACCCCGCTGAGACGCGGAGCTTTGCTTGGACACATGGCGGGGACGGCGCGCGACCTATACGTCCTTATCGCAGCGGGCAGCGGGGGATTAGCGGGAAACGGGGGTGGGCGGGGAGGTGGACAGGGCCGCGGGGAAGCGGCGCAACAGTTGGCCGGCCTGGATTACAGGTCGTACACGCGGCAATTTCCTCGGCGAGGACGCTCGCTTGCTATTGATATTGCCATTAACACGGCCTCCGCCCACGCCGCCGCCGCCGCCCCCCGCCTCCCCCAACCCCCCTCCGCCTCCTTCCCCGCCGCGGACACTCTGTTCCCCCGAGATTGAACGGTGGACGCGACGTGATAAACCATCCGTTTCACCCCGATGAAAAATAGGAGCAGTCAATTTTACGTCGCGGCAACCAGTTGTCTTTGCGTTTGTTAACACGACGCTCAACACGTGGAAGAAGAAATAACCCGTCAGCTAGTGAAGGGCCACGTGTTTTACTCTCGTAGACGTCGAGCTGCAATTCCATTATTACAAAGGGATTTCAGAAATACACCTAACAAATGGCCGATCGATCAACGGAAAGTGCTTTAATTCTCGTACGTTCTGAGCGAGAATGCTTAGTGCGACTGATGTAGCGATTAAGGTCATAAACAACCTCAGAGACCAATTACATCCACGCAGTTTAAGACACTGTCACCGCACAGCCATTTCCAGAGTGTAATTGATGTGTTAAACGCAGCTTTGCGCCTCGGAGGAAGTTGTCCTAATGTTTCATTTTTCGTCCACAACTCACGGCTCTGGGAAAAGGAAAGAAACTGTAATAACCACCGCCGGGGGGTTTACGAAAAATATTTTCCTTTTCATACACAAATCAAGTTGTTTAATAAGGGAGTGAAATTTGCATACCGCATTTCATTACTCTCAACATCTACATCTTCTGTGGCTGTTTGACTTAATGAACATTGCGTAAGCTGAAAGAACAAGTTTAGATTGCGTGACTATATCTAGTGTTACTTGAGACAAACGAGTCCGAGTTTATTTACATACATTTGATAAACTGAAATTGCATAACTCTTTAAGTTACTTAACTTCCAACGGGGAATCAAGTAAGAAGACGAATAGTGAAGTGACCCTACATACTAAGTTCTGAAAAACGCAAGAACGATTGTCATATTTTATTCAATATTATACTCAAAGCACTTAACTTCAAATTAAACTTGGCGTGCTACAGAATGCCACAGACTTTCTCGTAATAGTTTTCTATTTTCTCTGGTCTAGGGTAGCTATTCACGCTTGCCACATACCCTTGCCAGCAGCCATCTCTCGCCGCCAAAGTATTTTTTTTTAATTTTCTCAAGTTTTCGGTTTCCTAATAGTATAGCTGCAACGTTACTATAAAAATATTAAAGAAGAATACAACTTCGTCCTAAGTGACAACTTTCATTGAAAAATTTGGAGCCGTTTTCAAGAACAAGGCGTTAAAGCGCAAGTGTAAATGCGAAATTTCAAACTATTTTTCATAGAAATCTTTCGACTTTCGAAAACCTTCAATGGAAGTCGTTTAAAGCACCTCCACTCACAAATGCAAAAATGTGCACAAATCTCTGGAAATGCACATATTAAAGGTGTGAGAGATATTTCAAAAAAATTACATTTGTGAATTTCTTTAAAAAAAATCAAAAGAATACAGCAAAACGACTTTTGTATTGTCTTAAACAGTGCAATTAGCACTATTCGTACAAAAAGTTTGAAAAAATTGGAGCCGTTTTTTTTTCAGAAAGTGGCGTTTGAGCATTTCTGAAAACGCGGAATTTTGAGGTCATTTTTACAGAAAACTGTTGAGTTTTCGAGAAACTTTATATGTCATTATTTAAAGCATATGCACTCGTAAATGCAATGATCTTAACAAATAGTCGCTAATGTAAATATTGACGACATACACAATTTATTACTTCACTGAAAATAAAACAAATTAAAAAAGGAAATAAAGATGTAACAACGTAATTTGGAGATTTTGAGATTTTTTTAGTACCCTATATATTACAAAGTTCTATTATGTGAATGTATGTATACTTCTTGTGAAGTGAAATATTCCCACCTAAAAGTATTAAAAAAACGATGCACTTGTAACCACGTAGTTTAACTGAAGCAGAAAATATTACGGTACAATCTACAGTTAAGGAAAAATATTTTTCAGCATAACGAAAAAACATTCAGTCACGGAAAATTATAGAAGACTTACTTAAATTTTCATCAACGGAGTTTCTTCTCTTCTGTAAATAATACTTCAATAATTCTCTCATGTTTCTGTGACATTTCATTATCTAGCACTCCCTGGTTAAAGCTCAGTAGGCTGGTGCATTAGTAACAGTAGTCGAGCTCTCTCTAGCTATCCTTGGCATAAGCGTCCTTACGGCGTGCGGTCACAAAAGGCCGGAGAATAATATCAGAGTTTTCATTATAATGTATGCAAATATCTGCAGAGGCACCATGTGAATGGAAAGGAAGTTGAATTCAATTAGAAAGTTTCACCAACTGGTCTGGCAGAACGCACGGAGATAAATGGTAGATGAAGGAGGAATGATAGGGAATGGCAGAGTCATAAAGGCAGATGAGTGAAACATTTCGTACTTCCGTAGAATTTTTTATCAGTCTGTCGTAAAGAACAGGGAATGTCAAAAAAATCGTATTGAAAAATCACTTACACATCACAATCGCTATTCTGATTGAATAAATTGTTTTGCAAAATATACAGTATTGTCATAGGAATAATATGCTAGGCGTTATAGAAACGATTTAGTTCATATTTACTATGACGTAATGCCTCAAAAATGTTTCGAAATCGTAACTCATTCTGACGCAAATTTGAAAAATTGCACGTCGTGTATTTTTATGAATGTCAACGACGGGATGGAGAAATAGAGTCATACAATTTCACCTCTTTGTTTTCCAGTATCAGAAATCCCCGTGGGAAGATAAATTTGAGATTAATGATGTGTCAAAAGAGAAGTCGATTCGTATTTTGTGAAATGATCTTTGCTGCACAAAGCAATGCATAAAGAACTACCACGGAATCATGTGGAAGGTTAGTAAACCCTCCACCGATATTTACGAGCGAGTCGGAAAATGAAAATAAAATTGAAAACGATGTGAGTTGTAATTGCCCGTTCTTACATATGGAAACTTACTGCTACGCGACTTTCATACCAATGCATTTAGACCAGCATTTTCTACCCTAAGAGTATTTTTCATTGTAATGTTACCAGTAGCCATTTCTCCGATAATTTTTATTCTGAACCAATTTTCGATCTCTTTTTCAAGTCGGACAGTTGCTAGAACACGCAATGAATACGACGCTTAACTTCGTTTATGAAATATCACAACTTGTCAAAATTAAACAAGATACAGTGTATCTCGTACATTTAAATTTAGATCATGGTACATAGCAAGACTTAAGAGAAATTAGTTGGCTATTGTTCGTGGAAACACTCTTCTCAGTCTTCCCCTTTCTTGTGGAATTCAATTACATAGCATCAACATAAAAGCTTTATCCTCTAGCAACTCTATCTTCTATTTGAATAACGAACAATAATTGAAATACCAAACAATTTACTCAAATTCAAGAGATTAAATAAACAAGAGATGGCGTGTCTGTCTACACGAAGGAATTAGCCCTGATTAATACGTACCAAAATTCTAACTTAAAGAATTTAATTTTCTCCCACAAGTTATTTATTGCATATCTGCTCAAATTAACAGTTTCTACAAAATAAGAGCGAGCGAAAGAGGTTCGACGTATTTCGTAACCCCCTTCTCCGAATGGAAACTGAAGTTTCCATCCGTTTATCGCTGAATGTTCAGTATTCAATTATACGCCGCCCATTTTCATCGGCCGCCGCCTGTTTCTTTTAAGCGTCCTCCATAGGTTCGGGCAAAGCCGGCAGCAATTCAATTTCGGCGCAAGTACCCGCTCAGCGAACGGGAGCTCCTGCGAACGGCGAGTGACGCTCGCGGAAGGGAGAGACAGAGAGAAACGCAGAGGGGCGAAGGAGAGGAAAGGGAACATCGAAACGGAAGCAGTAGGTGCCGCGCAAGCGGCCGGGAGCAGCAGGAGGAGGAGGAGGAGGAGGAGGAGGAGGAGGCAAACCGGAGAAGATGGAGGAGAGCGAGTGCGGAGGAGCGACGGAGAGCGAACGCGTTTTC
Source organism: Acheta domesticus (assembly GCA_031308135.1). Classification (NCBI taxonomy): domain Eukaryota; kingdom Metazoa; phylum Arthropoda; class Insecta; order Orthoptera; family Gryllidae; genus Acheta; species Acheta domesticus. Next base: position 9,865,128 of record JAHLJT010003656.1, on the reverse strand, counting down.
GGAACGAACTAACGCCCAGACAAGCACAATCAAGCCCTCGTGACGAAACTTGTTAATTGCTTCACCTCTTCTCCCTACCTTCGCCAGGACTCCCCGCACCTCCCCTCGCGGAACTCCGCCGCCGCTCCCCGCTCTCCCTCCCTCCCTCTCCTGCCTCCAGAGCGGCATTGATTAGTTCTCCACATTATTAACATTGCAGCAGCCGCCGCCGCCGCCGCCTCGCAGTCTCACGGGCGCCCACTATATTTAAACTCCGTCGCCGGCGCTGACGACGACGGCGGCGCGCAGCGCGCAAATTCCCCACTTCGCTCGCAGTTGGAGACACGGCGTCCAACTACTTGTCACGTGTTCGGGGCTCCCCCCCGCTCCCCGCCCAGAAAGCACCCCCCATCCCCGGCCATTTGCAACATTGGCGGCGACAACCGCAAACGAGACCAGCGTTCGCCCCGCCGCCACCGCCCGCACGGCCGCGTCCGCGCCCGCGCCCGACAGCCGCAGGAACGACTAGTACTTGTTCGTGCTGCCAACGACGGTTGGCGCTGCACAGGGTACAGCTGCAGTGAATAGCAGCAGATACAGTTTGAACGCTCACTCGTTTCGAATGCTGTTGCTATTACACATTACAGATATTACGAAATTCAACAGTCATTTTAAACAGTAAAAATCCTTGACAACGCAGGGTTAATTTTTTTGTGTGTTAAAACTCAGTTAATTTTTTTACATTCTGGAATAGAAACCAGCATCCAGATGAGTAAAAGCGGCTGTTCACCGCGTCTTTTCAAAAATATTACGATCTCTAAAAAATGATATAACTTCCTAGAAAAAGAGCACTGGCCAGAATATTTCTAAAAAATAAACATTGCAAACTCAAAAGGATCCATACGAATTCAATTGCCAAAACAATTGTCCTTAATTCGTCGATGTTTCAAACCTTTTCACCATACAATTCATGAAACTTCGAAAGTGTGGTTTCATTCATCTCTGTATTTTTAGAAAGGATTTTTTTCAAAAAATCATTAAAGAACTGGATCAAAGACTAGGAAGAGGCGATTCGCAACTTCAATGGACTGTGAATAATTAAATCTCCTTACATTCCTGCTGTTTCCCTGTTCCGTTTCATGGAGTAAGTGGCAAAGAGGCGGATCCAACTGATTGTTTTTTGGCGAGGAGAGGGGGATTATATATTTCTGTTAAATAACAAACATATTTACTGTATTGTATATTATTTTGTAGAGTACATATGATAAAATACAATATTATTGTTTAAATAATTACATAATTTTAACATAAATAAATATTTAAATCAATTGCGCCATTTAAGAAAAGTGACAAACAAAAACCCTAGGCCTTTTGGGGGGGCATGGGCCCTATGCCCCCCCCCCTACATCCGCCATGGGTGAGTAGTGCCAACGAGAATCACAAATCACGAATAGGCGGTGCTTCACGAGACACTCATCCTTCGGGGCAGCACTGTTAACATATTTCAAAACAGTTATTAAATAAATCCTGCCTCTAAGAAGAAAGGAATCAATAAAATACGAAACGTAAAAATTAAGCCTGCACCCATATTTTATTTAAGCCATCCTCTTTTTATTTTAATTTTTCTATCGATTTTCATATCAACAAAGAAAATTGTGAAAATGTTAACGCAAATCTACCGGTAGACATTCACGATCAGTGTTATCAACATTAAATTCGCAGAATTCTTTCACAATCGACAATGCTAAGTGATTTGACACTACAAAATAATTATGACCCGAACTTCGTGCAGCTCTGCTTATCTCTTGTCAGTTCTGCAACTCCAGAGATTGCGTTTCTCTCTGCGCATGAAACTTCCATCACCTCTCATCTAACTCCAGTCCCTCCCCTCCCCTTCCCTTCCCTAGCCCTTCTCGTCGTCCTCGTCCCTCTCCTTCCCAACGGAGCAGCTTCGCTGTTGAGCCAACGATGAGCGCCACTCGCCCAAGCGGCCGCTAAGGGAAACAAAAGACCCCATCTTCATTATGTTAATACCAAGGCACTACCTTCGTTGTGTCGTGAAAGTCTCGTTCGGCTGGTGTAATAGCGAGAGACCGCGGGGGGAGAAGGCAGACAGAGAGCGAAGAAAGCATTAGCCCGAAATCATACGTCTTCCGGAAGAAAATGTTGCTTTCGAATGGGAGGGATACGGCGGAATCAGGGATGCCAACATCACACAGCGCCAGTAACGCGCGCGAGAGAGAGAAAGACTTACTCAACTCGGCGGAATGAATACGAAAAAGAAAGGAAGAAAATGAATGAAAATGAGAGTACGATTTGAGTGAGAAGTAAAGCAGAGAGGGAAAGAAGAAAGAAGGGACGTTCCATAGAAGTCTTGGTTCACTGTGCACAAAGACGCCATTTTGTTGTACTCCTTCAAATGCGACATATATTTACATGTTCCACACTCACGCACATGCTCGTACTGTACTTCCGACCATGAAAGATTATACTTGAAGTAATGAGTTGAATATCGGGAAGTAGCAACTGTCTCACTTTACGCATAAAGCTCTCACAAATATTAGGAAAAATAACACATGCATAAACATGCGGTTCTCAATCAAACCCCTGTATGATTCAAGGTGATGAAACGATATGAATAAATCATAAAGGGGATAACTACGTTATACTATTAATTATTTATTCTGATCAATGCTCGTATTTCATATGTATTCACACCAATTAAAATGCAAATCCCGACCTCCAATGATACGCATGAATAAAAAATAGGAAAATAAAAATAAAATACACGAAGTATCAAGATATTCTATATATTTCAAAATAGTAAGCAAAGAAAACTAAATTGAGGTTTGAAATATCAATCTCAACGTTTACCTGTGGGTATTTTAGTTGAACATGCACACCTAAAACCACACTACGGTACGACATAAATATGACGACATTAATGAGTATAATGTAAATAATTTTATCGAAATTACTTCAAATCAGAAAGAAAAAGTTCGATTTCTGAGAACGTCGTTTATCATAGGTAATACCACGAGCGCTTTGGAAATTGTCGATAAATCCCCGACACGCGAAGCGAGAAATATTTATCTGAGAATTTCCAAAGCACGAGTAGTATTTAATAGGGCTATTCCACGAGCGAAATTATGTTCAACAGAGGTCCAAAATGCGCCAAACATTGCAAATAACTGAAAGCTATTTTAAAATCAATGTGGTTATGTAACAGTGCATATGCGGTTTATTTTACATCAACATAGCGATCGATGTATACCACCTCTTAAGATAGATGAGAGACAGTTGATTGGCAATAGGGAGAAGCGGTAAGAAAAATCGGATAGAAAATGCGATAAACTTTTTGAGTTACACCGCCCTGGTTAGGACTTTTTGAAAGTATAGTTAAACACTATTGGTTTTAATTTCACGAGTGGAATAGTCGATGTAAATCACTAATTAAAACGAAATGAGAACTATCTTCTCGAGGTGTTCTTCTCCATATACACCATTATTCGATTAATATTTTATGTATTTTTAAAGAAAGGTATCTTCAAGTCACCGTAGTAGTCCCGGCTACCAATCAGCATATAATCCGATGTATGGCATTGGGCACTTCTGATTTTCCACAAACATTTCTTAGAGCTACCCAAAATCAGCAAAATTCACCACAGCAACATTTGGAGAAGATTCATATGTTTATGTAACGTTTCTGCACATAGACGTAAAAACAATCTCAACGTTCGCATTATTTAATACATTTAAATATTTTTCTGTCACATACGTATTTTCAATGTTTCTTAACAAAAACGCAAATTAATATCCTGGGTAATTGCTATTATTGAATCAAATCTATATAGCTAACAAAAGATAATTTAAATACTCATACATTCTAAACTCAACCAAATGGTTACACCGCTTAAATTTTGGAATAAAATAGAGATAATAGTCAAATAAGTATACCTGAAAGAACAAAAATATTTGTTACACCCCCTGGGTTAAAAGTTAAGAAAAAATATTCCGTCTCGCCTGTAAAAGTAACTCTTCAAATCAAGAATATGCAATAGTTCCCTTGCTAGAATATTAATACTTTATGAAAAATTTCAAACATTCTATTCAATTCATAGAAGTAAAAATAAACTCTAAAAATGGAACGAAAAAATAAAACTACGTCCATTTTAACGACACATTACACCATTCGTACATTAATTGTCGCTCTGAGCTATTATTCTAAAAGCGACTCCACACATTTCCAATGAGTAACGAGCGGAGTGCTCGCCGAATTACAAGAAGTGTGGATGGGTTGCTCGCTATTCACCGAGCGACGAACATTTTGTGCTTGCTCTACTCTATCCACCCTGTGTGTCTTTCGCGTTCATCAACAGAAACGAACACTCGTGGAGCACAAAATCAGTCGCTCCCTCCTCGCCAAATACCGAAAGTGTAGAACCTGACAGCCTTAAGGGCCTCACAAAAAAGAAAGAAGTTACAAGAACCTGCTGAAAGCTAATTTTAGACACAAGTAACACAACATAATTTTTTTTTGTATTCCAGCATTATAAACGACTTTTTCTGCAATAAGAAATCGTTCATAATTGAGCGTCTTAACGCACAAATGATGACGTTCTAGATTTTACGGCACGAATGATTGTGTCATCACACATTCAGCCAATCGCAGCGAGAGAATCGGGGGAGGTAGTGGTAAACGGAACAGCCGACCACCTTCTTCTCGTACGGATGTCAAGTACCCGAGACATCACAGGAAAGTTGTTTCGCAAATTAAGTTTGTTTCTCTTAAATTCATAATGCTGTCATACAAAAAAAACAGTGTATTCAACTCGTTTATAAAGTTGCTGCAGTGCATTCGTACAAATTTGAAAACTCGCTCCTAACATTATAAACCGCATAAACTACTATTATCGACGCATTTCCTAAAACAAGACTACCGTCTTGTTTCGTTTTTTTTTTTTAATCTGGAAATTTCGTTAAGTTCAGCATCCGAAAATACAGCCCCGTCCTCGTTCGCTGAATGAAACGAAAAGCAGGCAAGTAGTTAGTTGGGTGGAGGCCGCGGGGGCGTAATTCACACCTCAGCCCGGAGCGCCCGGCCCGGAGGCGGGCCGGAGGCGGTTCGGCGTCCCGGAGTCCGGAGACGTGCCGGGCGCGCACGGAGGCGGCTTAGCGGCGGCAGTAGCGGAGAGCGCGGGCGGGGGAAGAGGCGAGCCGTGAGCTAGTCTGGGTGCGGGCAGCGCCACGATGCGTTATGCCCACCGGCCCATCCCCCCACCCACCCCGCGGCTCGCCCGACCGATCCTCTCCCGCCCGCCCACCCACCCACGCACTTAGTTCGCGAGTCCCTGGTGTTTGTTCCAAGACGAGGAAGTTGCATGGCCATGGGATTTGGTCTCGCCAAGTTGTAGGCGCCGGCAACAGCGGCACAACTTGGCATGTAAATTGGTGCAGCCTCAAGACTGGGCGGAAAGGGAACCTGGTCGGGCGCGCGCTAGGGGCGGCCTGTGCATCCGGGGGGCCGGGGATCACGGGAGGGGGGGCTGGCGGGTGGAACGGGGGGAGGGGCCGGGGGAGGCGAGCGGAGGCGAAGCGGCGCACAGCAGGGCGGTCATTTGGGAGGATAATTGTATCCCCCGGCAGTGAGAGACAAGCGGAATATTCAACGGGGCGGCCGACATCCATTAGCATGCATTGTACAAGGAGCCCGTGCGGCCTGTCGAGCGGGCGCGGTCGCCATCGTCCCCGCATCACGGCGCCCCGCCCCGCCCCGCTGCGCCCCGCCCCCGCGCACCCGACGTCTCCGCGACGGCGGCGTCGCCAGCGTCCCCCACGGCAGCCGCGCAGCGCCGCGACGCCGCCCGCGGCCCGCGAGAACGAACTTGGGCCGCCAACTTGCACACAATGCCCGAATGAATTTCAAATTCACTTTGAGTTGCCGCCGGCGCGGCGCCGAACGCCGGATTATCCTGCGTGGGCGACGCTGATTCGCAGAGAGACTGACGCCCATTCAGCTGACGCGCCGCGTGCGCCCGCGCCCCGGATCGCACGCACCCCGCATCGCACGCGCCCCGCATCGCACGCGTCACGGATCGCCCACGTACCGAATCGCCCACGTACCGAATCGCCCACGTACCGAATCGCCCACGTACCGAATCGCCCACGTACCGAATCGCCCACGTACCGAATCGCCCACGTACCGAATCGCCCACGTACCGAATCGCCCACGTACCGAATCGCCCACGTACCGAATCGCCCACGTACCGAATCGCCCACGTACCGAATCGCCCGCGTTCCGAATCGCCCGCGTTCCGAATCGCCCGCGTTCCGAATCGCCCGCGTTCCGAATCGCCCGCGTTCCGAATCGCCCGCGTTCCGAATCGCCCGCGTTCCGAATCGCCCGCGTTCCGAATCGCCCGCGTTCCGAATCGCCCGCGTTCCGAATCGCCCGCGTTCCGAATCGCCCGCGTTCCGAATCGCCCGCGTTCCGAATCGCCCGCGTTCCGAATCGCCCGCGTTCCGAATCGCCCGCGTACCGGATGGAAATTAGTTAAAATCAGTACAAATTAGTTCAAATCAATATAAATTAGTTCAAATCAATAACCAACAATCCAAAAGCAACAGATCACTTTAATTCAAAAGAATTTGTTTACTTCGTCGTCACGTCTATGCTGTTTTATTCATATTAGAAAAGTGTTCATATGAAAACAAATAGTAACAAATAACAAAATGAGAAAATATATCTCATCCAAGGTGAAATTATTATTACCTGTCCCTTTCCCAGGTAAGTGTGCTTTCCTGTCCAGGTAAGTCTGCATGCGCTTGGCGCCCTTCAAACAAATTCAGCGTGTGCTCCCTGCTGTCCGGGAACGACCATCGCACCTTCAGCGTGACGGCGCTTCCAACTCTGTGATAATGTGCCCCCCCCCGGTTTCATTACATAAATCGGCACCCGACGTGGGTAGTTCCATTACATTATGTGGTTTTCTTCTGTTACCGGTGAGGAGGAGGAAATACAAAATAAATATAATAATTTTAAAAGTAATAATAATCATAACAATAACAACAACAACATCAATATGATGTAATATGGAAAATATAGAACAATACAGAAAAATGAAATACGGGTATCTTGATTTTATTTTTTAAACGACTCGGGAATTCAAATTTTTTTTAAATTAAGAAACTGCATGCATAACAATGCAATTTGGCAGCGTTCCATGTAATTTAAATACTAACAGATTTCCCAAATACTTCTATTGAAAGGCACCACTCATATTTAGTTTCATTTCTGTGGAAATGTATGTTGTTGACGTTACTAAAGCCTCAGCATCCCGCCAGATGTTTTGAAAAGAAAAATGAAAACGAATCCGCATGAATATGGATGAGGAGAACGCACGACACACTGATTTATTATTGAGAATGAAATATGACATTGTCACAATTTTATTTTTGAAACATTTGTTAGCATTTTGCTAGAAAATACACGCTCATAGAATGAGAAACCCCACGTAAAAACGTTACGTTACCCCTTTCATTCTCCCTCCAAAGGTCTAAATTTGTAGAAACTACGAGTTGTTACATAGCTTCGTATTTTAAACGAATATAACACAATGATTAAATGTAGCGTAAGGTGTTTGAGCGTTTCATCATTATCGCTTACTCTTCCTCGCATCATGTTCGCCCCGCTCTCACTCCCACGCTCCCGCACGTGCGTTCCTGTTTGGCGCCTTTCCCACAATCATTCGCCAATCTACCCGTTACTACCCACACTCTTCTACTCGGTTCTGCCGGCTCATCCGTCGCAAAATTATCACTTATTCATTTTTCTTTCTTCCACTGACGAATTCAGCCACTCACATTTCCGCCCTCACTCAACTGAATACTGAGCTTATTCACGCACTCCAATCAACCAACGCATTCCATACTCACCTGCTTTACCGCTTGCTTGCCTACCCCGTCCCCTGCACGCCGCCAGTTTGACTGTAGAAACTCGCCCATCCGTTCCCTTCCCTCCCAACAGGCGGCCGCTCTCGATTCCGGCGGTACGGCTCCATTCACACCCTCCATTCTGCTCTGTCCCTCACTCCCACTCACCCACCCGCAGCGCACGCCACACGTTTTCACGCCCAGCCGCGTGTGCGGACGGCAGCGGTGTGGCAAGGCGCGGGGAGGGGGAGGGCGGGGGCGGGTACACACCCAAAATACGAGGACACCTCCATTCGAGCCACTGAATTTGATCAAATAAACCACCGGCCCGCCCCCTAACCCCACCCCCCGCCCGCCCTTTTGCACGCAGCGTTAAAACCTAACACAAAAATTTACAACCGAAATCACGCCCCGCCGTTAAATCTGTCCCTCCCGCCCGTTTGCCCCCAGGTTTTATTTTCACTGAAAATATTATAAATGTCCGTTCATCCTTCATCTCAAATCAGCAAAAAACTTAACATTTCGTGTTTACAGAATATAAACACGGAATTGCATCATTATGGCCACATATACGGCGGGTAAAACAGAGACGGAGTCATAGAGGTATGTTCCGGCCAACGATGTGTAGCTCGCGTGATACTGCGGTACACGAGGCCTCATTATTGTTTTACAGCTTAAGAAATTTCTACGTCGGCTTTGTGGTTGTTTACGTCCTTACCACATCCGATATATACAAGCTTTTATGAGAAACGTATTAAGATAACGTCCTACCTGTACTTTGGTGAGACATACTCAGAGCAGCATTCCATTTACGTACCTGAAACCAAAAATTCTGAATTAATATAATACATACATGTATCAGTTATTAGTTACATAATATATTTAGTTGTTTGCATTTTTATGAACTATCTATATCAACCAGATAAGTAAAAGTGAATAACAACAAAATCAGTAGGAATTTTCATTGAAATTTACATACTGTTTTTCACAGTATAAAGACCTTCATGATGCAAGTCATACTGTTGATTACAAAACAGGACACTTTGAACAGGTAAGCTCGGAACTTTTGGTTTTAACAAATTTGTACGCTTAATGAAGTTCTGAGAATCATCAAGCATAAAAGCAGTTTTAACTCCTTGTATCTTTTCGTTATTTCATAACTCAATAACTTCTTGAATGTGTTTATAGGTGTGTTAACTTGAATATTGAATACCTCATTTGCCACAAATTAAAAACGAAATGACGCATTTTTACGATAAATTGGACGATTGAAATCAAAATGGTTTAGACATTATTTAAAAACGGGTATAAAGTGTGGTATAATTGTAATTTATCATTCTATGTAACGAAAGAATCATACGTGCCGGCTCATGAATGTTTAACGCGCGAGATGCAAAAAAAAAAAGGCGAGACCTATTCGAAATGCATCTCACAGCTCCATCATACCGCAGTCAGAGACACGGCTTCCCGCGCCTCGTTTAACACATCCCACGCGAAAGCGCATCAATTCCTCCGCGAAGTCCCCGGCGGGCGTTCGGCGCCGAATCGCCCTCCGAGGACAGATGAGCGCGCAATGAGGCGTGCGCGCGGGACGCCAAGGGGGGAGGGGTGGGGGGAGGGGAGGGGAGGGGAGGGGAGGGCTTCCGCGGTCAGCGCGGCCGCCATGGTGCCCTAGGAGCGTAATGAAGGGTGCAGTCGGAGATTTAGTTTTCGAGCGATTCCAACGCACAGTTTTGGTCCTCTTGAACGAGCCGGTTAAAGTTGAAACGTGAAGTGGGGTACCGAACGTGACCTATGAAGAACTCCATTGTAAATTTTACATTCAAGAAATGTGCAGAATAAATGCCGAAGTCGGCAAGATTGGCCTTCTATGCTCAATAGCCTCAAGAGCCAGTCACCGAATTAACTCTCGCCAATTCACGTACTGTTTGCTAGTAATAATTTATTTCGAATATAAATAGCTGTACATCAAATTACGGAGTTTCTAGACTAAGCAATTGGAGATTTAAATTTCAATTATTCTGTAAACAAGCTTACCCGTCGCTGGAATTATGATCTTAATTCACAGTACTGGTGATAATGTTTGACGGGTAATATTTTTTGTGAAGGCTTCTTAAATAAATAGTGCTAGCAACTTTATCGTGATTTCAATGACTTAAATATTAGGATCGGGTAGTAGGCGCAAAGTAAGAGGATGAGATCATATAGAGCACTTTTCAAACTCAAAACCTAATAGTCAAAGCAGTTACTGGGCATTATATACTTTATATTTAAATATACCATATTAACATTTTTTCCGTCTATACATTGTTTCCAATATCCCTTTTCCAAGGTAAGGTTCAAAGTTTGAAAAGGTTATGAACCAACGCCACGTTTTAAAACAAAATTTTTAAAAAATCAAGCATGATATAATGTATTTCTGAACACGAATGTCTACGACATACAATTAAGATCACTTTTTGTAAAATAAAACTAAAACCGATAAAAATCTTAGGTATAAATGGAGCTGACGACTTACGGGTATTGATGAGGAATATCAATAATAACAACAATAATAACAATAACAATAATAATAATAACAATAACAATAATAAAAATAACAACAATAGTAAAAGAATGTAGAACCAGAATATCGAGAAAGGTTCCATTAATTATAGACAATCAGATCTTGTAATAATAATTAATGGAACCTTTCTTGATGCAATGAAGAATAGACAATCAATAAAAACGTATAGAACCAGAATAATGTTTTGTTATTGTTTTTAACATTGCATTATAACCACCCACTCCAACCATGGTTCCCAAAGCCCTGGGCAGGGCGCCTGAGCCTCTTTAGCGCAGCGAGGGGGTGGGGGCGTGGGCGTGGGCGTGGGCGAGCGCTCGAGCGCAGCGGATAAATCGCGACGCGCGCACGCGGCCGCGACAGCAGCGCGCCGTAAATTTTCCGGTCAACGGCGCGTGGTCGATCTGCAGGGCGATCGCCACGGGCTGGCACGCGCACGGCCCGTCCGCCCCGCCCCGCCCCGCCCGGGGACGACAGCATGCACTGGGCGACGGGATAGAGAAGAGCACGCCACGCTGAGTTTCAGGATGTGACTTTTTCCCTTGGGTTCTCACGGCCTAGCTTTTTTGTATTCTAGCATTATAAACGACCTTTTCTGTTGCAAGGAATCATTCATAATGTAGGGCGTTTTACGGCACAAATGATGACCTATTAGAGTTTACGGAACGAATGATTACGTCATCACACATTCAGCCAATCGCAGAGAAATGGGGGAGGTAGAGATAAAAGGAACAGTCGACTACCGTTTTCTCGCACGGATGGCAAGTACACGTGACATCACAGGAAAGTTGTTTTGCAAAATTAAGTTTGATTCTCTTATACATTTATAATGCTGTCATACAAAAAAATAGCGTATGCAACTAGTTTATCATGTTGTTTTATTGCATTCGTACAAACTTGAAAACTCGCTCCTAATGTCGCTTGTTTTCAAAACGTACTCGTGCAATAAAGCTTAACATTACAAACTAACTGCATAGACTACTATTTTATAAATGTTAGTCCGGGCTAGCTTTTTGAATATATTTCGGCGTTATGTAGCGAATGCAACTCTAGATTTGACATACAAGTATCACACCTTAAATAAAATAGGGTAAAAAGTGTAAATAATTAGTCATAAAACAAATTGTTTTATGAACCCCAATATATCTTCCCGCATGTTTCAAGTGTCTCTACATGCTTCGTAAGTGTGTAATTGTAATTAAGTATGCAGAAGGTAAAATCTTCAGCGGTGATGAAATATACGACTTCCACATGGAAGGCAACCAAGGCTAGAACAGCGCCGGTGATCGTTGCTATGCACAGCAATGCAGCGGTGGTTAACGTGGGCGGGCGTGCCGCATGCAGGTGCGAGGGGAGTGTTACGCAACCGCCAGCACGCGAGCGCGGAGAGCACGCCCGCAGCGCGCGCAGGTGGTGGCGGGGCGGGGGTGGGGGTGGGGGTGGGGGTGGGGGTGGGGGTTGAACGCCGGGCAGGGCAGGGCGTTCCGGAAGGTGCGCTCGGCGCGCGTCAGGGGATCCGGTGGCCGCGTCGCGACGCGTCACTCGCGTCAGTTTGCACAAGCCGCGGCGGCGGCGGTGAGGGTGGCGGTGGCGGTGGTTGCGGGGGTGGTGGGATGTAGGGAGTGACGTGATGGAGGGCGACGAGGGTGGAGAGTTGCAGGGGCATCGGGGGCGGAAGGGGTCGCGGAGACGACGGGGACGGGGGCGGGGCGGCGATGGCAGCGGCGGAGGCGGGGGCGACGGTAGCGGCGAGGGTGGCCTTTTGGCAGGGGCAACGGGGCGGAAGGGGCGGTGGAGGCGATGGGGACAGTGGCGGGATGGGGGGTGGTGGGGGCAATGGCGGCGGTGGCAGCTGCGGGGGCGGAAGCGGCGTCGGTGTGGGCGGGGCCACCTGGCCCTTCGTGCAGCGCGGTCCGGCGAGGTGCCCGCTCTCTACCCGGGGCCGCAGAGCGTTGCGGCGCGGGCGGGCGGGCGGCAAGCCGGCAGGGCGGCATCGCGTGGCTGGCGCCGCGTTGGGGTTGGGGAGGAAGGGGAAGTGGGGGAGGAGAAAGTAGTTGGGGGAAATGCCAGGGTAATTTAAATGCCGCACATGGAAAAAAGGCTACAAGTACAGGCCTCTAAGCGCGAGAACAATCATGAGAAACATTTTTTTCACCTCGATAATTTTTGTTTTAACATCTGGGTACTGAGCGAGTCTTTTCGATTTCGGGTACTTTGCGAGTCGTTTCTAAATCGTGGGGAATGTCATAGTATAGGCATATGGAAGATTAATTCATCGCCCAAGTAGAAATAAATGTTACGACCGGGAAGAGAGAAAGGAAGGAAGGAAGGAAAGAAGGAAGCAAGATAGCAAGGCAAGATGGAAGAGTACTATCAAATGACTGTCACGGAGAAGTTGTAGATAGAGTGCATGTAAGAACATGGTGCTCTATAAGTCTTCTACATCAAATAGTAGTTTAGTAAATAAGAATAAGAATAGTTATAAGCTAACAAAATACATATGAAGACGTAATAACTATTGAACTATGTAAAAATCAACAATAAGTAAATATTGTTTTTAAAAAACTCGCAGCAGTCTGAGAGAGAGTTTACACTCCCATGTTGCAGTGCATTGCAGCAATGCAATGCAGCATCGCGTGACAGGGAAGTGGGCGCGCGCTGCAGCAGGGAGCAAGGTGATCGTACAGTGAGAGCGGAGGCGGGGGGACACAAGCGATGAATAAAATATGCAGCTCTTCAAACAAGAGAATCAAGCAGTATTTGACGGGTCCAAAAAGTAAACGTTAAAGAATACCTGAATAAAAATTATTCGAGAAATTTCGAGTGCCAAAAAGTGGTCAACATTTCCAACTGAAATACTTTTCCTTTTTCTTGAATAAAAATAAAATATTTTTTTTTATTAACACCATTGTGTTCACATGTCAAAACTGTTCTAGAAAGACCAACCATCAACTTCTCTTTGATATTTCATAATCCTGAAGTACGTATCAGCTAAATTCAGTCCAATGACTTCCTTTAGTTAGTTCGTTTGTTTAAAAAGAAAATTATGATTGGAAAATAAACCACCACTGCAAAATAAATAGCCACTGAAAAATAAAATTCACACAATATACATTGTGATTTTAAACTGATTTGAGTTTATACTGATACAATTGAATAAAAAAAATTCTAAGTTCGATTAAACAAAAAGAACGTTTATTGGCGAAATACAAATAAAACAAATGCATGCCATAAATCTTGTATCTTCTCTTTCTTCCGCTGACGATAAATAAAAATAATTGCATTTACTAATGCAATAACTTCAAAGAACACAAAAACAATTAAGTTACTAACAATGACTTGAAAGAAACAAAAAAATAATTATAATCAATTTGAATTACAACTTTACGTTTCAAAAAAGTTCAAATAGTTAGAGTTTTTTAAAATTTAAAATAGCTGTTTACAGCTTTTAAATGTCTCAATGACTTCGCACCATTTTTGCGTTTATTCCTTCTTTTACTTTCAATCTCCTTTCATTGCCTTCAACGTTTCAAATCATACGTTTGGAATGCCTTATTAGGTTCTTCTTAATCATTTAATCTCGATATCGTTCCGACATATTCGCCATTGGTTCTCAAAGATGCTCAGATAATTTCTTATTTACGCCTCATCACCAATACGTTTCGACTAATTCTTGTCTCACATCCACTCACGACTAGTCCCGACATCCGATTGTTAATTTCCTACTGCATGTCTATTGTTTCCATCACCATAGAATTCATCCAGTTTTCCCTGCATACTTCTCGTCTTGGGGCTTTGTTCATGTCCGTTGATATGTTGGCTTTGGTCGCATACTTAAGTGGATTCATAGCATGACATATGTAAAATTATCTGCATTCGTGCCCTGTACCAGCAAAAGCTGCTCATTTGAGATAGGTACCGTAAAAACACCAACAAAACAATTCTTTCAGATGGGGCTACAAACATTCACAAGAGGTTAAAACATGTTTATGGAGATGATGCTGTTGATGGGATTCCAGATTGTCTGGTGAGTTTGGGCAAGCGAATACTCAGATCTCCCCGCAGCGGCAGCCTGCGCTCTCCACATTCTTCTGACAATGTGCAGAGCAATCATAACTTCATTTTGGCTTACAAACGTGTAACCGTGAAATAATTGTTAATGAATATGGATATAGGAGAAGCGTGTGTGCGCAGAATATTGAAAGAACTGCAGTTGAGAAAGATTTGTGACACGAGGGTTCCAGGAGACGACGACTTGACTCGATTACCCTTGTGAGGACGGCTAAACAGTGGCTGAGACGTTCTGGACCAAACTTTTACCGTGCGGGTATACATGCCCTTTTTCCAAGGTAGCGTACGGCAGTACAAAGAGTCGGAGATACTGCAGAGAGGTGACTTTTTTTTCCTCAAAGATGGATCAACAGCCTGTAAAAATAGAACAGATGCGGAAAGTAAATTGAATGTTTAAAAAATTGTAGTGCATTACTTTAGAAGTAGCCCTCGTATTTTATACGCTCTCCAATCAAATAAATGTAATCTTCCTAGTTCGGTCTAGAGAACGTAGTTTTGAAAAACATCGTTAGATAACGCTGTCGGCAGGAAGAGATGTCTATCGCCATCAACCTCTCGAACCAAGCCATTTTCGAAATCTAATGTTTCCACGGGTGTAAATTGGCAAATGCTATGGCTCCTCTACAATTGTTTCGCAATATCTGGATTAAAAGTAAAGAATATTATTATGCAGAACAAGTCCGTGTGTTGTCCCCTTCCAAAATGATTTTCTACATCCCTTGTTTGCCTAGGCACGTCAGGTATCGGCGTTCTACGCTGACGACGTCGAGCATGCGTTCTAGTTCGGCATTTCTGCAGGCTGAGTGCCCGCCAAAGGCAAGTCCTCCGCCGCCACCGCCGCCGCCGTCGCCAGCGGCCCCCGTCAATTATTCAGTGCTGCGCATTAGTCGCAGGGAGGTGTGGGGGGGGGCGAGGGCAGCTCGGCCTAGAATCGGCGTTCCGCACCGCTGACTCTCGCAGCCCTCCGCGCACGCACGCACAGGAATGACAATGGAGGCGGCCGGATCACACGCGATGGCGTAAACGCGCGTTTGCAGTTTACTATGCAAAACCTCTCTGAAGAACCACTACAAAACGGGGCTGGCGAGGGGAGCTGGATGACGAGCAAAAATGTACGGTTCGTTATTTAGCTTGCGCATGCCAGCAGTGGAGGAAAAACGAGTGTGTCCTTTGGAAATGAGGGGAGTACTTCGGTCGCTGTGCACTAACCAAGTGTAAAACTGACAACGTAACAATGACGAATGAAGGTTGTAATTAAAACCAATCATTGTCTGAAAATCTTACATTGTTTACAAAGACCTAAAGTTATATTTGATCAGTATTTAATTTGAAAAAAACATTAACATATTAAAACTGCAATATAACAATAAAATATAATTTTCCTAAAATGTGTCAGACACATTGCGAACAAAAAGGTCTAAACGGAGTATAAGATAATGAGCAGAAACACAATGTAAAGAAATGTAAAGATACGAAAAAACAACTATTCTGTGTTTTTACTACGAGAGGAAATCTTATTGTGAATCAAATTTATCACTTTGCAGCAGATGAAGATCCTTTACAAAACACTTTAAAGGACCTATAGATCTTAACTCTCTGTTCATTACGAAAAGAAGCCATGAGTATTTAAGAAACTAAATGAACATACTAACCATCTATCTATTAATCTACAGGACAATAATGAGCACATATATAAACTGAAACGTCAAAACATATTACAACTACAACACCCCTACTTTAATCGATAATTAATCAAAACCACTATAAATGTAAACAGTAAGCCAACGTCATAATGTCATTTGTATAAATTCAAACCATTTACTAAATGTTCTACAAGAACTTATAGCAAATTGTGCAAATGTAAAATTAAAAAAAATTCCAGCTCATGTGAAGAATGGTGGTAAGAGTAGGAGTGGAGAGTGGAAAGTGCGCGGATCGGCAAAAGCAGATAAAGTGAGGAGATGAGCTTTCACAAAAGAATTTGATTAAGAAAATTGCGTTTTTCCACCGGTGTCCCAAATTTTTATTGTTGTGTCATTTGTGTTCCAATTGCTCACGAAAACTTGCTGCGTCCGTATAAATCAATACTTAACTGTTTACTACATTCGGAAAAACTATCTTGACTAAAAGTCGGAATAATCGACTGTATTCACGTCTGCCGCCTGCAAGAATATTCAATAGAACATCCAATAATCGGGGTAATGACAGGGCAGGGAATCCTTACAAAAATCGAAAACCCTGAATTGTAGAATTAATTTACTCCTTGGTTCAAACGTGTTTAGAAATAGGGAAGTGAGGAAATTTCTAAAACATGAATGGCTTATATATTTTATAATGTTACAATTTGGTACATTTTTTAGTAAATCTTATTAGTTAGCACACGTTACAATTGTATTTCCAATAACACTTTTTGTTTGTTTTTCATTTTTAAAACGGATACTATATAATTGGATTTTCGTATATTCGCACTCCAAATAATGGAGTTTCACTATGCACTACAAACAAATCGTGGCACGGAAAGATGAAGCAAACCGTGTCCCGTTCTACGAATGCCCTCTTCAATAATTTACAGCTCTGTGGTTATCGACACACCCGATGGCATAGAACATTTCGTCCGTTGGTACGAACTTTGAACTTTCAAAGCTGCCATCACGTGGTCGACGTGAAACCAGTCGGTAGTAATAGCTAACCTGCACAGAATTCACAAAAGGCAAAGGGAAGCCAAGAGGCAAAATGTCACAGCATCAACCTGTCACAAATCACTAATGCCACGCAATGTATTTCTGTGGAAATATTCCCCTAAATGCTTTCTATTTACATTTAAAGTTACGTTTATATTTCACAAATGTATAGATTGATTACATTAGCATTTCTCTTCTCTGCCTAAAGACAACGGGTATTACTTGCTCACTATAATGCTTTACAGGAATTGGGTGTAAATCTTCCACAAACTTAACAGAAGTTTTCGGGTTGATTCGCACACTTTCAATATGAAATGACGATTTGCATTATATCGAACCGATTCAATTCTACAGATCATGTGGCGAATTTCACTTTATAAAAACCACAGAACTATAATGTATTAATGTACTTGAGGCATACGCCAACCAGACACGAACTTCACGCGAACTGCGGTTACAGTTTCACCTGACACAAACTCAGTATCTGCCATTCCAACAGTTGGATACTAGTACACGGGTTTTCGGCCTGCTTTGGTCCCTTTTCCGATATGGCGAATGTCCCCCAACTTAGAAAATTTATACGAAGCTAGGCTATGGCGCTACATTCAAATATACGCAATTCGAGAAATCAGTCAATAACTTTTATCATTATAACGTTAATTTTAATCCACTGAATGTTTTGAAACATTGAAATAATTATCAATTAGACCAATTATTTGGATAATTTTCTCCTGAAACATAATGTTGGAATATGAGAAGTTTAATGTTTTACTTCATTATAAAATGCAAGTATAATTAGAAAACTTTGGAGAAATAAATTTATAACTTACATTCTTAAAATATTTTTAATGATTGAGAAGAATATAGAATGAATGAAAATAAAATTTAAAAATATGGATAACACAGTATTTCTTAAATTTTGTCTGCATTTCATAATTGTCCTTGTCCTACAATAACATATATCATCCAAACACTCAGCAGTGAAAACTAAAGATGAAGGATTAAAACACTATTTATTAATTGTTTTACCATGTAAATTTATTTCACAATAATTAGATATAGCAAATCTTCATCTACACTGTCCCTGTTTTCATGTACAATAAATTTATTGTTTTCACAATCTACCCCATCATTCTCTCTATATTCATTCATAATTTTCTCAGCAGGCTCAACCGCATTTTTCTAGATTGTAGTTGACACCTTAAAAAAATTAAAGTAATGTATTCAAAACATTTTATTGAATTTAAGATACTGAACCTCATTTTCCTTGTGTTAAAAGTGTGAATTTAGATGACCACGATATTTGCTCTAAAGCCTGCTTCCAAACATTTCTGGCCTTTTCCATTTCCTGGAAAGAACTTGCAAGGACATTATTCTTAATAACAATAATAATAATAATAATAATAATTTATTGAGTCACATTTACAATTACAATCGTGTATGACGAGTCAAAGTGGTCTTGGATGGAGAGAGTGAAGTTACATTACTGTCCAGAAGCAAAATAAGGGGCCATCTCAGCATTTGCTCGAAGAACTAGGGCAACTGAATAGGGAAACTATTATTGAAGTATCCCTTTGCCTGAGACAACACATATTCAGTTGGACTGAGCATACTACGGCATGGTGAAGTGAACCCTTCCGTTCCTAGCATTTCATCAACTACACACCTGTAGGTAATTACTTTTAACACTTGAAACAAATTAATGAAAACATTTAAAAAAATATTATAACATTTTAATAGAATATATGAAGGTGAATATGAGAAGATGAAAATTAAAATGCAAGAATAATAATATACTGCATTTACCACGTATCCTGACAATAAATATGTATTTTTGTATTTTCATATTTTGCACAAAATGTTAGCAGTATTGGACTTATTTTACTTATGATACCTACATTTTTGATCTGTTCATGGGCTTTCTGGCCAAACTTAAGAATAAATCTTTTACAAGCAATTAACAATTAATTGCTTTTATAAATATGGAAAGCTGAATGTCATCCTAGCCAGAAGTGGCAACGACCTGCCACGTACCTGCTATGTCCTAAATACGCCACAGCGAACAATCCCCAAGACACTTTAAAATTTCCTTGCAAACACAGATAATTCTTTTGCCTACATTCTAAATTTTCCAACCGACACCAACGCATTTCGATTCAATTTTGTAAATTAAACGAAATCCAGAAAAGAAATTACAGGGAAGTCTGTCACGAATGGAAACCTTGATTGTTCTATTTCTGGCTTCCCTTTAAAGAGAAAACATCTTTTTAAATTCTCATTAAAAACAGGGCACTGAACGCTGTTAACGTACAAAGCTAATTAGGGGCCGGTGAGGGGCCCTCAACGGAGGAGGCTGGCGGAAGGCGGTGAGGGCGGGTGAGGGAGGATGAGGGAGGTGGTGTGGAAGGGGGAGAGGAAGGAGACGGGGTGGGGTGGGGGAAGGGGGAGAGGAAGGGGTGAATGAGGGAGTACGAGTTGGGTGAATAAGGAGGGAAGGTTCGGGTGAGGGAAAGTGGAGGTAAAGGTTGGGTGAGGGAGGCTAGGGATAAGGGTTGGGTGAGGGACGGTGAGGGTAATGGTTGAATGAGGAAGGGTGGGGTTAGGCTTGGGTGAGGGTGGGTGGTGATAAGGGTTGGGTGAGGGACGGTGCGGGTAAGGGTTGGGTGAGGGAGGGTGTAAGGAGTGTGTGTGTGTGAGGTCGGTCGGGGAGGCTGGGACGATGTGGGAGGCCACAGTCGGCAGGGCTACTCTAGCCCACCCCGTCCCCGCTACGCTTCCCACACCGCCACCGCCACTGCCACCGCTGCTTGGCGCGCTCTGTTGCTGGAAAAGATTAATTTTATTCAACGCAGGCATTTGGAGAATTTTAAATTAAAACATGGAGCTCGCTGCAGAGAGGAGCGTGCCTGCGCCCACCGCCGTCGGCCGGCGCTGCGGTCGCGAGGGACAAAGAACGCTTTCGATACCGACCCGGAAGGCAGACGAAACAACGCACCAACGAACAGACGAACGGCGAAACAATACCAAGTCGCCGCCGTGCGATTTTTTATTTTTTCCTTTTATTATTATTTTTTTTATTTTTCTACTTTTCGTAGCATTATGCATTCAAACAGGATTTGATAATGCCAATTAAATGAATACTACATACTCTATCCGCTGCGGGCACAGAGAACATCGGATCCTACGAGATAAGAAGATTGTGGAGTTTGATCTATACATTTTCATAATGCCGCAGAGGTTTTTGAACAAAGCGCGGGCCGGGCGGGGCGGGGCTGGCGGTACGTGCCGTCGACGCAATTCCGACCGCCCTTATCGGCCTGCAACACGGAGACAATACGAGCGCGTTAGTCCTGCGCATGCGCGTCACGGACGGGCTATCTTTCAGCGGAGACGCGGGCGGGCGCGCGATCTCCCGGACTGGCTTTTTCGCCCCCGAATCATCCCCTGACACTGACTGAAATGTCCCCATCTACCGTGTTATAAAGTTACATCCCTTTTGTCTTCCAACAAAAGGAAGTTTCTTCTATTTATGGCCCCTTCGTGTTCCTATCACATAAACCTTTGTTGTTATCTCAGGTTCCCGGATCACGTATTTTACTTTTGTTTGGTTTTCCACGAATATCTGCAGTAATTTGATACTCATGAAATGTTTTACTCAGTAGATTTGAGTACTCCATGGAAATGAAATTGGAAACTTTTCAAATGAAAAAAGTTAAATGTTCAATTATAAATGTGTACAAACAAAATAATAACTGTTTGTCATTTGTCATATGGATATTGTAAGTGAACCCTATAATAAGCGAATTTTATAACTAGAAAAGAGAAAATTGGTAATTTATATGGAACTGTGAAGTATGAATTAACTTTTCCCCAATAAAATAAGAGCCCAAAATGTCTTACAAAGAAATATCAGCACTGTCAAAAATTTGAGTATAAACGCTATATTATATATAAGAGCATCAATTTAGGAGGGTCGTTTCAATTCTTTGCTGTCTTCACACCAAGTTATTTTCCAGGAAAACAAATACATCAATTGGACTTTGAATGTTTTAGTATTGGTGCGACGAGTGTGCGCAATAGTAAGAAACAGAAAACTATCTTAAGTCACAAGTTACTGATCCTTGAAAAGTATTGTCTCTAATGCAAGTACCAAAAGGCAACTCCTGATATTAAAACAGGTTCCAAATGATCTCATCCTAGGGTGGAGACGGTGGATGATTTTTGACTCGAGCTAGATAGCTTAACAAACGCAATTTGGATCTGAATCTCACGTTCTGGAGAGGCACCGCCACATAACGGGATATACATGTACTACATCGTGTGGATGCATCGTCTGCCATTGCGATTACAGTATTTTTGACACTCGCTAGACAGTTGGGTTTCGTACAGTTGCTGTCTAGGGGAGAATTCCAGGAGACGGCTGCTCCGATTGATAGTTTCGCGTGGTTTCTCCAATCAACACCAGGAGAATGTCGAAACAGCACTCTAACAAATCGGTCTCGGATCGCGCACAATCATTCATTGCTCTTCCTTGTCTTTTCTTCACACACACACACACATGCACTACACTACCCACTTGTCGGGACACCAGTCGGGAGAATACAGCTTGTCCTAGCTGGGGTGGTTCCACGCTGGTGGGAGATACCTGGTTTGGTAAAACCCCGCCAGACGACATAGGACTTCGCTGGAACTCGCCATCCAGCAGTGTAAGATTCATGGCTATCTCCCGCAATACGACACACACTACACTGACAGGACTAATAACCTCAGCAGTTGTCGCGCCCAGAATCACTAATCACACAAACAAAATAATCAATCAACCTACGTACAAAGAGGTGACTCTTGGCATTAAGACCCAGGCCAAAAAGAGCTCCCAGCTAAAAACAACCGCCTCCCACCAATCCCGGCCGCAGCACCGCCCCCGTCCCCGCCCTCGCCCCCACCCTCGCCCCAGCCCTCGCCCCCGCCCTCGCCCCCGCCCTCGCCCTCCCCCTCCCTGCAACCGCCGGCCCGCGTCGTTTCTCCAGGGAGCCGAGGCAGGTGTTGGGCGTCGGCCGAAAGGGGACTTTATTTCGTTAAGGGCTGTCCAGCTTCCCCCTCCCCTCCCCTCCCCCCAGGGGGGTTCGCTGGGACCCAGGGGGGGCCGGCGCGCAGGCCAGACGGCGCATCGTCTCCGGATCTTTTTATCTTCTTCTGAAAAGTTTTCCTTGGCCGCCTCCCCCCCCCATCGATTGCCCTCGCGCCTGGTCCGCGACGCGAAGTGCGTTGCCAATACGGCCGCCCGGAAGACGGATCGCGACGTCCGGTCTGAGCCCCGCGCCGGACCGGGCCGGCGCCACGGAAATTAACTCTGGCCCGAGTATCTTTTCGGCAAACAGCTAAAAATACACTATGTGATCAAAAGTATCCAAACACGGAGGTGGTGGTGTTATGGTATGGTCGTGTTTTTCATGGAAGGAGTTTGCAGCCTTTGTTGTTTTGCGTGGCACTATTGCAGCACAGGCCTACGTTGATGTTTTGAACACTATCTTGCTTCCCACTGTTGAAGAGCAAAATGGGGAAGGCAATTGCATCTTTCAACACGATCGAGCATCTGTTCATACTGCACGGCCTGTGGCGGAGTGGTCGCACGACAATAACATCCGTCATGGACTGGCCTGCACAGAGTCCTCAGTTGAATTCTATCGAACACCTCTGGGATGTTTTGGAACGCCGCCTTTGTACCAGGCCTCATCGACCTACATCGATACCTCTCCTCAGTGCAGCACTCCGTGAAGAATAGAGTGTCATTCCCCAAAAAACCTTCCAGCACCTGCTTGAAAGTATGCCTGCAAGAGTAGAAGCTGTCATCGAGGCTAAGGGTGGGCCAACACCCTATTCAATTCCAGCATTACCGATGGAGGGCACCACGAATTGGTAAGTCATTTTCAGCCACGTGTCCGGATACTTTTGATTACAGTGTATGTCATTAGATGAATTAGATGATCACAGATTTGATCTGTGACAATGCAGAGCATTTCTGCAATCAGTTTCAGTGAACTACAAATAAAATTAATGAATGTTTAAACATGAAAAATCGTATGATGTTTAGACGTCCTAATTATTCCCGATTCCAAGATTAGAATATTTCTTACTTTTTTCCCATGTTTCCTCTCTGTAATCATACTTTTCATGACTTACGTTCAAAACTGCAGGCTCAAATCGGAGCCCAAGACTTTTCTTTGAGTTTCAAGAAAGTTGTGGCAGATCACATCGTCGCCGATAGCCACTTTAATAAACTGTGCACAAAGCTCGTCGCAATATCAATGATATTTAATTATTGGATGAACGCCAAGTAGCGGTAAGCCACAACACAAGCCGCTTCCATACGCGTTCGTTCATCGAACGAAGGATAAAAATAGCGCCAATGTCGGCCATTATTTAAAAAAAAACATTTAATTAAACACTAATGAAATATGTGTCATGAAGACAGAAATGTTGGAGCCTTGTGAAAGACGGAAAATCAATCCCGAGTAATTTCACATTAAATCATCCACACACATAGTTTACGAAGATAATGCAAACACGAAATGCGTTATTGGCGTACCTTTTGTTCCAATTCCAGGACAAGAGGTAGAAACGCACACGTGGTGCTTTTGAACATCACGCTCAACCAGCGGTCCTTGTTCCAGTTTTAATGATAGAACTCAAAGAATTGGAAATTCAGAGAATCACGAATTTATAGAATCATTTAATTACGAACGTTGTTATCCTAGAACGTATTCCGCCAGTAAACATGCTGCAGCATCCATTGACTTTGAAAGCCGCACTTCGGATGGAAGTGGCATCTTTTGAACGAGAGTATGGCCTCTGTCCGGGGCGCAGTAGGTCGGAATGGGGCATACTGCGGAAGCCAGCACGGAGACACGTGTGCGGGTAGCGGCGCGGCTGGCTATGTGTGGAAAGATGAACACAAGGGGACAGCGGGGAGGGCGAGTGTTCAGCGAGGGTTGAGAAGGCTCTGAACGGCGAGAGAGAAGCCAAGGGGAAAGGAAAATGTAACTGAAGGACAAAATATCAAGCACGGGAAAAATTGAGTGAATGAAAGAGTGTGTCAGTTAAAGTGCAAAAGATTAGAAACTGAACAGTAAGAATGAAGCGTATGGAAATTCAAAATAGTTCGATGTATGAGGCAGAAGAGAGAAGAAATGAAAGATGAGCACTAACTGGAATTATAAAAAGAAGTGGAATGAATTTGAGAATTTATTAGAAAAATTATTCAAAAGTATGAAAGGCGACAAGGAATACACACAAGAGAATATGAAGAGACACTAAAGATATGCCAATAATGGTAGACTAGAATAACAGCTGCAGCGAGTCCAAGAGCGGGGAAGAAAGCTGGGACATTAGCGGAGGCAAAAACGGGAGCGAGAGCGGTAAAGAAAGCAAAAAAAAAAAAAAGAATCGAGAAAAAAGCGAGGGAGGGAGAGAGAGAAAAAGCGAGAAAGCGATAGAGAAAGAGAGAAGCGATAGAGAAAGAGAGAAAGCGGTAGAGCAAGAGAGAAAGCGGTAGAGCAAGAGAGAAAGCGGTAGAGCAAGAGAGAAAGCGATAGAGAAAGAGAGAAAGCGATAGAGAAAGAGAGAAAGCGATAGAGAAAGAGAGAAAGCGATAGAGAAAGAGAGAAAGCGATAGAGAAAGAGAGAAAGCGATAGAGAAAGAGAGAAAGCGATAGAGAAAGAGAGAAAGCGATAGAGAAAGAGAGAAAGCGGTAGTGAAAGAGAGAAAGCGAAAAAGAGAGAAAGCGATAGAGAAAGAGAGAAAGTGAATGAGAGAAAGCGAGAGAGAGCCAGAAGGAAAGCGAGAGAGAGAGAGAAAGCGAGTGAGGAAGCGAGTGAGGAAGCGAGTGAGGAAGCGAGTGAGGAAGCGAGAAGGGGAGCCAGAAGGGGCACAAGAACGGAAGCAGGGGCGAGCCCGGGAAAAGAAGCCGTGGCAGCAACGGGCGCGCAAGTGGGGCAGAAGCGGCGGCGCGGCGCGGCGCGGCGCGGCGGTAGGTGCCTGCAGGCGTCGGTGAGCGATTTCACACATGGGCGCCGCGACGCGCCGGCGTCTGGCTTTGTGCACGGCTCGCTGAAAGCGGCGCTCAACACAATGAGACAGGTCAAAATGCGAGCGCAATCACAACATCCCTCCTTGTTATGAATTACTTAGGCGGATTTACCGCAGTGGCTCGCGACCTATTGTGCGCGACGATCAATGCAACTTAAATCGACGCCATTTGCGTTCTAGAATGTTCCCCGCCCGTAATTAGCGGGCACGAAGGTCTGTGCGGGATCGGACTCGGCATTTATTATGCAGAAAGGGCTTTGAAAGCGCGTTGCGTATGGAGGGCATAAACCGTGTAAAGGTGATTTGAAAACATTGCGGTGCACCCCCACATAATGAAAATGCCATTAGTAGAACACAACTCGAGATAACATTAGGAGCTGCGACCCGCGTTTGATCGCGGATCGACCAAGTTATGTAGTATGTTATCATGGCGTTTTCGAGTCATGGGTGGGTTGCTATAATTGCGTATATCTTTACAGATACTTACGTAGTAATAAAATATAAGCTGTCTCAATTATCATTATGTGTACACAAAATTATTTTGTAATTCATTCAATAACTATGAGTATAATTCACGATTACTTAACTCGCAGAATGCTGCTTATAACCCTCTTCTTTGCACGGGTTTCAATTTCAACTGAGTCAACACTCTTCGAATTTCTTTTCCACCGGAAGAGACCATTATAAGTTTCCTATAACACGGTATCCATACAAAATTTACTCAATCCTAGTAAACTAGACAAAGAATGGTTTAGACGATCAGAAGGCTTAACTTTTCAGCTGTCAGATCTTTCTAGCAAGAATATGATTAGAAATGTGATATGTGAAATATCGAGAAATGTAGTCAAAAGTTGAGTAAGAGTTTGTCAGCGCCAATGGTTATTACGAGGCTGGTCTCAGGAAAGTTACCGTAAGGGTAATAAATTGATTCAAAAACAGAAGATAATACTACAATGACACAAAAATTACTATTACTTATTGGTATATTTTTGTATTAATTTACGTATCACGGTGTATGAAAAACTCCCATACGCTTTCCGCTTCCTTGTACTGTGACTTCAAAACCATTAACATCGGCATTTGCTCTATAAATGTCCGCTTCGATTTTTCTATCAAAGTCGATCGTATCTCCAAGACTGACATTCTCTTCTGTCACAAATGTTCACGGAATACTTCAACCACGACAAACGACTTTAAGTGAGTTGAGACAGAATGAACGTCCAACAAATGAAAAATAGGAGTCGTGTAAATCGGTTGCTTCTTCATCGTTAGTTGAAAAAAAATAGAATTTATTTGTGCAGCGTACTTACAAGTTGTTTTGCTGAATGCACGTAGAGCGCAGTTGTTTTGCAGGAATATAAGAAGAGGAAGATAGTTTGTTAGAGAAATGTTATGTCAATTGCCTCTGAATCCCCTGAATAGGTATTAATAATTTCCCATTCTCCCCTAGGTGTCTCGTGAGCAGTTCTTAATAAAAAAGATTGTTAGACCATAGAAACTAAGAATATTTGGCATTGTCGAGACCACGTGACTGTCGGAGAAAGACTATATTTCTATGTAATTCTCATTTGTGTACGTCTACAACCCAGTGCATTTCGATACTACCGTACACCAATTCGTACAAACTCATTTCATTCGATATGCCGTATAAAAAGAAACATGCATACACAATTTGTTCATTCTGATGCTTAGGTGGGTCAGCGTAATATCTCTTTTCACAATAGTATTTTTCACATTAGAGCTGTCCAAATATATGCGATACGTGTAGAGTGCAGACTCACATGAGATTTCGTTCTCGTAATAATTTTCTCGTTTGCATAATTGTTTGCAAATAAATTGTTTTTGAAACTAAAGTTTCACATCGCATTTGAAATTAAAGTTCAACGACGTCTCCATCAACTCTCCTTGTTGACAACAGTGAGTCTAGATTGCCTTATGATAGATAGATTTATTAGTTCCCTTTGACCTAATGCTCAGTGGCAAACATTATAACAATTAGAATTAGAACAATAACAACCATTAACAATTATAATTACCATTAGAATTAGAGGATGATATCCTAGTTCTAATTAATTTCTAGTTATCTCTAAATTGACTACTAGTTTCACTAACACTTCACTTCACTGTATAACGCTAATACACAATCATAATAAAAATAACAAAAACTATATAAGCAATAATATTAACAACTTAAGAATTACACCAATGCTAAAAGCAGTGTTAATAATGGTGATATTTATATCAGTAATAATAATATCAGTAATAATAATAACAGTAATAATAATAATAATAATAATAATAAATATAATAAAGGTAATTGTAATAATAATAATAAAGGTAATTGTCTTAATATTGATAGTGATCTAAATAGAATTTATTATATATTTAAATTTGCCTACATTAGAAGGAAGAGCCTCTAGTGCTTTTGCAGGTAGTTTGTTCCTATCTACTATAGTGCGATTCACAAAGGAGAACTTATCTACATCAGTTCTTTGCTTTCTACATCGTATTTTCCACGGATAGTCTCCTGTGCTTTTATAATCTGGTTTATGTAATCTTTTACCGATATCTGCCCATGCTGTCTCTCCTCTGTACGTCTTTTACATTACGCATAAACGCGCCCGTTCCCTTCTCTTAGATAAGGACTCACATTTTTCTCGTTCATCAACAATGAGCCCAAGATTTGAAAACTTACCGACTCGTTTTTGAATTTTATCTAACGCCTCAATTTGCCCTTTCCTGTACGGGTCCCAGCATGCTGATCCGTATTCTAAAATAGGACGAACAAGTGTAGTATATGCTAGGGATCGGGCATTTGGACTACTATTTTTAGGATACGCGTTACAAAATGAAGTGCTCTCCAGGATTTTTTTACCGTATTATTAATATGATCCGACCAATCCAAGTCACTTCTCAGGACCAAACCCAAATACTTACAGCGTTTCACACGTGGTATAACGTTGGTTCCTAATTCATAATTGGAGTGTACATTCGAACGACACTTGGTAAAACAAATGAATTTACTCTTTTCCGGATTTAATTCCATCTTATTTTTGCACGCCCAGTTCCATAAACAGTTTAGATCGTTTTGTAAAACATTTTCATCCGAAGACGAGCCAATACTCCTATATATTATACAATCATCGGCGAAAAGTCTAACTTTCGATTTTATTCCAGTTGCTATGTCATTAATGAACGCTAAAAATACTAGTGGCCCTAGCACACTCCCCTGTGGGACCCCAGAAGTTACATCGACTTTTGATGAATATTTATCGCCTATCCTGACTGTTTGAGTGCGCCCCGAAAGAAATTATTTTATCCACAAGATTATTCGATAATCTAATCCCGTTTCTGACAATTTGGCAATTAAAAGACCGTGTGGAACAAGATCGAATGCCTTAGAAAAATCTAATATTATTGCATCGACCCTACTCCCTTTGTCTACTGAATCTGCTATGTCCTGACATAAAGCAATAGTCTGGCTGTCGCACGAATACCCAGGACGAAAACCGTGTTGATTTTGAAATAGCCAATCAGTTTTGTTCCAAACTTTTCTAATATACTCTGCAATTAAGTGTTCCATCTGCTTGCATACAACTGATGTCAAACTAATAGGCCTGTAGTTGTTAACAACCCTTCTGTTTCCTCCCTTGTGAATCGGTACTACAATTGCCTCCTTCCAATTCTGAGGAATCATTTTATTATTTATAGTTACGTCCATTAACCGCGCAAGGTACGGAATCATGGCTTCCCCTCCCAGTTTTAGTATTTCTCCTGGTACTCCATCAGGACCTACAGATTTATATCTCCTAATTTTTGCGATTCTTTTTCTAATACTTCCTGCATCAACTCGAAAGGTTTCTATTACGGGTGTTGTTTTACTTACTGGGGTTTGATCCTTCGGCTTGAAAACAGAAGCGCAATGTCTGTTGACCGCCTTATTTATTTATTTATTTATTTGTCAAAAAAACAGTAAAAAACTGTATATGACGTGTGGGGAAAGAAATTTATTTGCGCACATTTTCTTGAAGGCTTTACACTGCCATCTGAGATTAACGAACTTATTTATATTGCGTTTACTATACGCTTTCCTAACATGCCTTTTCAGTCGCCTCACTTCTTTGTTGTAGTACACGGGATCCGAGTGGTACCGTAGTTTCCTGGTAGGCACAAATTTTGCTATGCATTATGAAATAATGTTCTTAAAATTTGTCCATATCTGTTCTACTGTACTTCCGCTAGAAGCCCAAGTTGGATAATTGTTTTTCAAATATAATTGCATGTTTGTGACGTTTGTTTTAGAGAACTGAAAAAATTGTCTTTCTTTTACAAGATCATTTCGCTTACCCTCTCTGCACAGTTTTAGAAGGACTCCTTTGTGGTTGTTAATTCCAGGAATTACCCAAGACCTATTTTATTGCGTGTTTGTTTTCTGATTCTAACTACTTACACAATGGTTGCGTGGTTACACATGTGTTACCATGCAATTATTCCATCATGAATTTGGATAATCGTACATGTTTATGCAAATGTCTGATACTCTTCACAAGATCATTACATGTTTCAAAGCTCAAGAAACACCAAACACATTTGACGAGAAATAGCAGTTAATATGTGAAGACCAGTAATCAGTCTTCTGTAGGACGTTTCTATAGTTTCGAGTCTTGTCGTAAATTTCCACGATACCATCTAGCCCTATTAGAGTTCATACTACTGAACACCTCAAATGACACGTCCCAAATCCTTTTCGAACTGGCGACGAAGCTCCGACCTTCTGTATCAGCAATTAACATAAAACAACATTGATTCTGTGCAACTCCTAATTTCCTACTCGTTTTCTGCCAAATATTTTTTGCAAACACAAGATGTCTGACACTTGGACAATCGTCCTACTTTAGACCAAGGCTCTCTTAATACATACAGCACACAATAGTACGTAAAATGAATCAATTGATTTGCCGTTTTTATCAAATCTTCTTCTGGATGAAGTTCTCAAGCCTGTGATAACCATATATGATTGTTGAGACCGGCGTAAAAGCATTACTCAGTTTCAGTGTAACTGATGTATCAGATATCGATACGTTTTATTATTTATTGAATAGACAGCGGTGTAACCAGCAGATCTTCGACTTCCTGGTCATACGAGGGTCAGTCGCGTAGCAAGACATCCCAGAGGGCACTAACGGAAAGGGACAAATCATCTCTCTCATACCGCTACCAGCGTTTACTGTTTGCAGTTTTTGCAATCGGAGCGCGCGTGCACGACGCGACGAACTAAGGGAAGATTTCATTTCGATAGTGGCTCTCGACGCCACCAACAGCCTCGACTCCTTCGTCGTCCCCACTGTCCCAGCCAGCGCCGACGCCCCCCCCCCCGGCGCTCCCGTAACTCAAGCTGTGTTCTTGGACCGCCCATTTGCACGGCGGCGGCGGCGTCCTAGTAGACCAGTGTCAGACGTGTCGCGCAGGACATGTTGGCAGATACAAATGACAGTTCCTAATGTGTTGACTCGTAGACCAGTGTTTTCGTTTAGCATCAACTCAATGACAAATATTCATGTACACATGTCGCGGGGAAGGCATGGGCAAAGCGGGGTGGGGAGCTCGGGGAGAAGCCGAGCGCGTCGGGGTGGAGTGGGGGCGGGATGAGGTGGGGTGGGGCTGGTCGGAAAGGAGTAGGACAGAGTGGGGCAGCGGGACAGGGCATGGCTGGGAGGGAAGGGGATCGAAACGGGCGGGGTGGGACGGGGCGAGGTGAGGCGTGGAAGGCAGGGCAGGGCAGGTCAGGGCAGGGCAGGGCATGGCAGAGCGAGGCGGGGAGTGGTGGGGAGGGGAGGGGCGGAGCGGAGCGGGAGGGGCAGGGCGAGGCGGGGAGGGGTGGGGGGAAGAGCGGGATGGACAGAACAGGTGAGACTGGGCTGAATGGGTGGGGTGGGACGGGGTGGGACGGGGTGGGACGGGGTGGGACGGGGCGAAGCCTCTGGCACGTGTGCGCGTGTGCTTGCGAGCAAACACGACGCTACCGCTGCTTTATGGTGTGTGGCGAACGCGTAATGGCGTTGCTCTGCATTCATATGCGTCATCCGTCCCGCCTAAGGTCCCCCTCGCGCCGCCAGTGACCGCACCGCCACAGCAGAGCTCCCGCCCACGCCCACGCTACCCCCCACCGCCCATGTCCCCGCCCTGGAACGATTCTCCACGCTCGCTACATTGTTTCCGTACGTGTTCCAGATCTGTGCTTATTCAACACATTTCTTGCTTCATTCCTCCCACTTACGTTCACTGGGACCCATCCACTGCTGCGCGTCTACCAATTAATTACCAATTAATTATTAATTAATTGCATATGTACTATTTCTGGAGTACCCGTTCTTTCGCTTGCCACACCCCATTACTATAGATGCGTCCTATGGTTTTCTCGTTCTGGTTTAATTCGACCAGACAAAACAAAAATTAGGATCAAAACATTGCGCAAACGATTTCATAAATCTCGAATAGTATGTGAAATGAACTCAGCACAAAAGTATAAGTTTTACTTCCGAAGCCAAATGTGGCAATTTTAAAATAATTATGTGTTTCATTTGTTGTATCGAAAATTAGTAGATGCGCATGAACTAGCAAGAAGTTTGACGGATAATTCTGACTTTAGCTGGATGCAAAGTTCATTAGCGAGTACGATTGGATGGGTAGTTGAAGTTGGATACGGGCGTTAGAAACAGTCAGTATATAATAAACAATAAGCGTTTTGCTGAGTTAATTTTTTCTAATGCTAGAGAGATACAGGAGTGTAGATTCAGTAATATCCTCGTATTATCATTTTACACGATGCCACTAACGTACCTTATCGATTTACTATTTACATTTCTTTACCCTCTCTATTTACCTGCATTGACACTTCGTAACTCTAATTCATTGTTGACAAGGCTCCGACCCTCTGCATTAGCATTTATATCAATTAACTTGAGTATATTCCAGGTCTAATTCCCACCTATTTTTTGTCAAGAATTTTTTGCGAACACATAAGTTGCCTACACCATGTTTCGGGCAATTTTGTTACTTTGGCTAAAGCCCTGCTGCTACGACCCTTCGCCCGATGAAGTCCCAATGACCGTTCATCGTCGTTCATATAACCTTTAAATTCTCGAGCAAGTTAATCTGTTACTCCTC
>JAHLJT010003656.1:9689592-9831649 GCA_031308135.1 Acheta domesticus | reverse complement strand
TGCGTCCTATGGTTTTCTCGTTCTGGTTTAATTCGACCAGACAAAACAAAAATTAGGATCAAACATTGCGCAAACGATTTCATAAATCTCGAATAGTATGTGAAATGAACTCAGCACAAAGTATAAGTTTTACTTCCGAATGTCCAAATGTGGCTAATTTTAAAATTAACCGTTTAATTTGTCTGTATCGAAAATTAGTAGATGACGCCTGAAATAGCAAGAGTTTCGAAGAATACTTCTGACTTTAGCTGGATGCAAAGTTCATTAGCGAGTACGAGTTGGATGGGGTAGTTGAAGTTGGATACGGCGTTGAGAAACAGTCAGTATATAATAAACAATAAGCAGTTTGCTGGAGTTAAGTTTCTAAGGCTAGAGAGATACAGGAGTGTAGATTCAAGTAATATCCTCGTAAATTTCAATTTACACGATGCCACCTAATCTACCTTATCCTATTTACTATTTACGATTTCTTTACCTCTCTATTTACCTCATTTGACACTTCGTAACTCTAATTCAATTGTTGACAAGGCTCCGACCTTCTGCATTAGCAATTTATATAAATTAATCTTGAGTATATTCCAGGTCTAATTCCCCACCTATTTTTTGTCAAAGAATTTTTTGCGAACACATAAGTTGCCTCATGTTCGGGCAATTTATTTACTTTGGCTAAAGCCCTGCGGCTAACGACATTAGCCCGATGAAGTCCCAAATGATCCGTTCATCGTCGTTCATATAACTTTAAATTCTCGAGCAAGTTAATCTGTTACTCCTCCTATTAGCCATATTAGGGCTTAAACCCAGACATAAACATACTCTGAAGAATGAGTGGATTTAGAAACTTTCTTTTTCTTCTATAGAATAAATTTTAGCACACAAAACTGACAGGCATAAGGGTTAACACTAGGGCTCGTACTTTGGGTAAATACATGTTTTTCCACTTTAATTTTAAGCGTTGAAAGTTCAGCGAAAGTTCAAGGAAATTCAAGTAGTGCCCCATGATTTCTATAAATCAAGTTGCATATCACCTAAATACGAATAACATAAGTTGCATTAAAATTGCATATTTCGCTCAATTTATATGAATAAATGAATATTTTGAATGCTTTTAAGTTTAATACTTTAGAGATTTTGGATAAATGGTGAAAGATGTACCAATTTGCAAAGTAATGGTTGGTCACACATCACTGTTACCGTGGGACTTCCCGATTGAGTGGAGTGAGTCTGGTTCACGACCTGTTTAAACGTCTGTGGGGCTATTTCTAACTCTATTCAGGTAATGACACACCGAGCGATGACATACCCGTATGCTCCAAACACAAGCGGCTTCCCAATTTCCTCAGATTGCACAGGTTGCAAAATTTGCAGTGATAAAGAGAATATCACGTTTTACATCAGACTTCTCTCCATCTTGGTTACTGGTTTTTCATGTAGGTAATAAATAAATTTTCGTCGTTTTTAACACATATTTTTCACTGTTTAAGCACATTAAAATAGTTTCCAATGTTTGAACACCTAGAAGTCCGAGCCCTCGTTATCACTATGTTACCCCGATCCGTTCAATTCGCATGAGTGAGTTTCAACTAACACTTGAAACCGGAGATCGTCGCCCGCACAGCAGGGCTTCAGAAACATCCGGCGCCCCCCGCTCCCGGTGGCTACCTCGGCAGCCCTATTCACCGAGATCGACGCGTTGCACATGCCCTGCAGCCAGGGTAGGGCGCTATTTAAATACTTGTATTTGAAATATGTATTTAAAATACATTTTGAATTTGAAAAACTATATTTTTAGGTTTTTTGTCATGTATTTTATAGATGTGTTTAAATACATAAAATAGATGTATATAAAAAAATAAATACTTAATTGTCACCATTCCCGTCACCTTGTTGGAAGCTGTACGCTCGGAGAATGTACCGCAGTCATATGGAATCAACACCCACGGGGTGATATGGAATCAACACCCACGGGGTGTTGATAGAATCCAACAAGGTGACGGGAATGTTGACAATTATATATACATACAAGGAGCAATAGTGCGCTCGTGAAAACTGTTCAAAAGGTTGGTTGGCTTAGAGCTTAGTGGTCAGAGCAGCTGGGCGTAAATCAGAAGGCCCGGGTTCGAATCCCGGTCGGGCCGACCAAGTCTTTGAACAAATTTAAAAATAAATACTTTAAATACAGATGAAGAAGATGAGGATAGTGTCTTTTTGTTTGATTCTGCTAGTGAATGGGCCTCATTGAAACAAAAATAAAAGCTCCTTTCAGTTGATGAATTTGAATTCTCTTCATTTTAAATGATAAATCTAAAACATTAAAAATATTGAACAATTACCCGAAGATAAAAAAAAGGCAGTTATTCCTTATAGCGCTAGTTAACGTTCATCCGTGCCAGTTGGACAACTGTTTTCTTTAGCGGATTTTATACATTCGCTAACTAGAGGTTTATTGTCTCATGATTTGTTGGAAAAAATAGTCGTTTTAAAAGGAAATTCCATTTATTTGAGTTGGTCATATTTTTAATGTCGTTTAATATTTACGTTTACAGTTACTTATTGTTCATAAATTTATAGATACTTTTAGATTTACCATAGATAAAAATGATTATAAAAACTTATAATAGAAAATTATTGTATTTACTGTATTTTGAGTTTTTGAAGTATTTTAAATCCATATTTATTTAGCAATTCAAAACTTAATGTATTTTGAGTATGTACTTAAATACTTATTTACAAAGTGTTTTGGTGAAGTATTTAAATACTAGATCTAAAGTATTTTGCCCACCCCTGCATGCAGCGCGCCCCGCGTCCAGAGTAAGTCTATACACGCGCGTGCCCTGTTGCTAGCCATCTGTCGAGGGGCGAGGTTCCGCTTGAGTATCAGATCCACTCACCGCCTCCGCCGCCGCCGCCAGGTGGCCTTGTCCCGACCCTCACTGGCGTCGCATTTCACAGAGGCGGTCGTGCTCTGGCTACCACCAAACCCAGTGCTCCACGCACGCCGCATCAAGACATATTCCTGATCCGGGAAGGATAGCTTGAGGCCACACTACGGAGGGATGTTAAGCAAGGAAATTAATAATGAAGTACGACCAACAAATCCATACTGATCTTACGATAGCGGCAAACAAATGGGATATTTTAATTCCGGATTTGAAGAAAAAAATGTGATTGCTTATAGATGTAGCTTTGTCACGCGATCCGAACTTCGTATCCAAGGAAGCAGAGAAACAGTGTACATATAAGTGATGGTAAATCGAGATTAGCCAATTGTAGGGCGTAAAAACAAAGGTCGCACAGAAAGTTATCGGAGTTCTGGTATTTGTTCAGCAAAATTTATGTAAGAACTTGTCCGAAATTCCATGTCGTATGAAAGATTGGGAAGTGCTAGACTTCATTTTATTCGAAAGTTCCCATATTTTGGGCAAAGGATTGTAAAGGCGCCGAAATTTTCTGGATTTGTTCCTTAAGAAGATGGTTTCAATCTGGAGTAGATTTTATAACCTAACATCTTTAGCAGTGAATATATAAAATAATAATAATAACAATAATAATAATAATAATAATAATAATGTACTTTTTGACTGATTTACGTAAGCAATTGTTAATCACAACGTTAAATCTCTACCTCTCATTTTGTACCTTTAATATCATTAAGGCATTAAATGCCAGAGCGCTAAACACGAATCTAAAATGAATAACATTGATAGACATTTGACACAAACTAGTGGTGCTACAGAATGGCACAGACTTTCCCCATTAGTTTTCTATTTCCTTGGGTCTTCGCTAGCTATTCGGAATTGCCACAAACTCTTTCCTCCCAACTGTCATCTATCACCGCCAAAAGTACATTCTTTTGTCATTTTCTTAATTTTTCGGTTTCCAATTGGCAGAACGGAAACATTAATTTTAGAATATTAAAGAACACAAAAACCTAGCCGTAAATGGCAATTTTCTTTTAAAAATGATGTGCCGTTTAAGAGAAAATGGCGTTTTAGCGCTACTAAAAATGTGAAATTTGAAGCTCATTTTCACAGAAAATGTTTGAGTTTTCAAAATACTTTATCTTAAGTTATTTGAAGCACTTACACTCACAAATATAATAATGTTTACAAATTGCTGGTAATGTGCAAATTAAAGATGTGAGAGATCTTTCAAAAAAATTACAATTATGTAATATTTAAAAAAACAAAAAATAACTCAAAATAAACTTTACGCTATACTAAAGAGTGTAATTAGCACTATCCGTTACAAACGTTTCAAGAAAAAAATTGCAGCCATATATGAGAAAATGGCGTTTGAACGTTTCTGAAAATGCGAAATTTTGAACTACTTTTCACAGAAAACGGTTCTGTTTTCGAGAAACTTTACTTGACATTATTTAAAGCACATGTACTCATAAATATAATAATGTGAACAAATCGCCGCTAATGTAAATATTATCGACGTAAGAAATATGTGAAAAATTTACATTTTTGTAATTTTTGAAAAAACCAACCTATAGAGCAATACGGCTTTTATGTCATCTGAGAGAGTACATTTACCACTATCCCAAAGTTTAAAGAAAAAAATTGGAGCCGTTTTTGAGAAAATCTTGTTTTTGTATTTTTTTAAAAATTGCACATATTGCTCGCAATATTGGACGAAAACTACTAAAATTTTGAAAAACATTTACATGACCTTTATGAAAGAACTTAATATGTACAATAAATTTTATTTGAAGAAAAAATCTCTATCTTCAATTTTGTAGTTGGAGAAAGACGCCGAAAAAATTCAAACTTTCACAATTTTCGAAAATTCAGAGATATACGTGAAAATCGGACCTATCCTTGCCATCCTTGCCACGTTAATAAGTGTATTTTACTCTATTCATACAAGAAATTTGAAGAAAAAATTTGGAGCCGTTTTTGAGAAAATTTTGAAAATCCCCGGGGGGCTTCATATAAAGTACCCCCAAATTTTGAAGAATCTTTTTCAAAATTTCAAAGCTTCGACTAGAATCAGATCGACCGGGGAATATCCATTTTGGAAGAAATCGTACGTATGGTTTAGGCGCTAGCAGTGTTCACGGACAGACGGACAGACGGACAGACGGACGTTTTCCTTTCAATTGGTTTTTCGGTATCAAGGACCCACAAAACGGGGTTTCTGGCTACAGCACGTCTTAGGGGATTTTTTTCTTAATTTAGCAACTGGTTTTATCCACTTTTTCCTTTTCACGGCCCAGCAATTAAATTTTTTCCGCCGAAAAATGGCCATTTTTTCGCGCAGCATTACATAACTTCCCCTATACTGCGTATATCACTCCGTGTATACGTACGTATACAGGAAAGTAAAAAGTGAGGCTTCGATATAACGTATGATCTTTTGTTGTACATAAAATAAAACTTAGTGGCCAGTATATTTCTACAAGAAACAGATATTTGTAACAAGCATTTAATGGACTTTTACCTCAACATGAACCGAGTCATTATCACCATTACCAATGTATTGCATCAACTATAATTCAGAAAACTTGAAACATCTTATTTTATTAATTCATACGAATAATATTTTAGGAAATGTTTACAAATTGTATTCAAATTGGTCAATGGTATTCGACGATATTCTGAAAACTTTTGATAACCAATTATTATATCTAATATTACCAAAATTATCTAATGAAGGTACTACCTGCATTATTAAACGTTCAGAAGTGGAAAACAAAATAACAGGATTTTTTAAATTTACAACAAGCATATTAAGACTTAACAGAAACCTGCGTAAAAGCATTTGAATACACCCCTTTACTGCAGAATTACATGCTTGTCGTTAACAAGCAATAACTAGAACAGAAATGAAGACGTATTTTCTATCAAGACTTGCACTTTTCGTTCACCAATCAGACAACTCTTCGACCGACTGAATGCAGAGCGCAGTCCTCGTTTTTTTCTCGAATTACAAGCTAACCATTTCGGCAAACGCAAGTGTTACTCAAACAATGGCAAATGGAATCTGCGATTTCCAATTCCGATAGGAAGTGAAGGAAAAGAAAGAAAAGAAATCTCCAATGCCGAAAAGGATTTTAGCTCCAAAGTATACACTAATTAAGTTACGATTGAATGCACAATTCGGCGTTTGTGCTGATGAATGTTAACGAAGGGCAAGGAAGCCTTAAAGAACTCTGCGGATGTTCCTTGACAGAGTGAGCCAAGACACCGATGAAAATACACGCAGGACACCAGCAGTGCAGGGCATCAGCAGTGCAATGCACGTAGCAGTGCACTGAATAACAATGGATAGCAATTCAAATGAAAACCACTAACTGCAATTTTAAACTTTAAGTTCGCTGATCTTATTACATATCTAAAGGGGGTACGTTTAACATTTCCGTCGCTGGATCTATACTTCGGATTTTATAACATGGCGCGTCAAGGCCTGTTTTCACGATGGAATTTCGCGTCATTCTCGGTCGTGCCGCTAGATGCCGCTATAACATCGTACTGCTTGATATCATCGCGATCATGCGACGTCTAGCAGCACGACCGAGAAAGACGCGAAATGCCGTGAAACATTCCATCATGCAGGCAGATCCCGACGCGCCAAGTTACGAAAACCAAAGTATATGTACAAAAGCAAAGCCTGGACACAAGCAAATTCTTTAATTATTTTTGACATGTTAATACAGAGTGTACTGCATTGTTTAATGTGTTTTATTTTTACATTAACAGATACGAGAATGATCATTTTGGTGTTAAATTTAACACACACATACACTTCGGCTGCGGTAGCTCAGTGACAACATATTTGTCTCTGCAGAATCGTTGACGGTCATGTGGGGAGTGGATTTTAATGAAATGTCATTTTTTCCTTTTCAAATTAGAACAATGCCGTTTAGTATAAAAATTAATTTTTTGTTATGACGAAACGAAGTCACCCATTTGTATAGGTCATTTTTTTTGCATTTTTCGTCGATTGCAACTAATTAGTCCATTTTTTACTTTTTACGGCATTTTTACGCATTTTTCGCTGATTTCACCGATTCAATCATTTTAATCGTACTTTCTACAAACTATATTTACGAGCTGCAACAAATGTTCACCCCCGAATTCCTAAGTAGTCTATTCTATTTCTTCACTCATATATTGTAATGTCGGCCGCTGTGAGTACTATGTAATCTGCGGTTCCTGTGACGTCTATTAGCGTCATTGTCAGTTAGACCGATTTCGCGATAAAGGTAGAGATTGTCGTC
This sequence comes from Acheta domesticus, assembly GCA_031308135.1. Taxonomy (NCBI): domain Eukaryota; kingdom Metazoa; phylum Arthropoda; class Insecta; order Orthoptera; family Gryllidae; genus Acheta; species Acheta domesticus. The sequence continues at coordinate 9,824,424 of JAHLJT010003656.1, read as the reverse complement.
TAAGGAACAGTCCAAATCAAAAGTTTGCTAGCTGAGTTCGCTTCAACAAACGGAAGAAGCCTCTATTACATCAGTAACATATCCAACATCTTGATTTGTTCATCTGATGTGGTTTTGATCATATTTTTACGTCATTTTTCTTTGTTTCTAGGACACTTTTTAAAAATAATTAAGAGCATTTTATTGATAATTTTTGGCAATGTTTTAGGTAATCAAAGTCGTCAAGGTCATCATGCTTTAGGTCAACCCCCTAGTCATATGTATCCAAAATATAGTAATGCTGTATTTTGGTAAAGAACAATATAGTTTCCTGCCTTGCTATTCTAACGTAACATCCGTCCACGATCGTTAAAATTATTGTATCGGAATGAGTGACAGAAACCTACGATATAATCAAGTTAGAAACAAGAATGAAACAATCTAAACACACAAAATATCATTAAATGAATCAGGAATGTATCCCGCGATCGGCAGAAAATCCCTTAAAACACTAATAATAACCAACGTTTTTATAAAGCAAATAAAAATCTTTCATCGCCTTGATTTCATTTCTCTAAATGCAACTTCTCCAGAATGAACGTCCGCTTGAAAACCCAACTCTTAACGTCGTTGCGACTCTGCAAAAGCAATGTTCTGTGGCAACAACGCGAAGGTCTCTCCACTTTTACAGAGGACACACATTCGCCAGCACAGCGACCGACAACAACAACCGTAACAACACGAGCGAAGCGGCTATAGACCCGGTTGTGACGCAGCGACACAGAATGAAGCAGCACTTCACCCGCTAACAAGCCCACGACATACACAGTTAACAAGCTGCTGGACAGGCTTCGGCCGAGCGCCGACACAGCGGCCCGCCAAAGGCTAAAAGCCGCAAGGCTGTTGCTGACAGAACTGCGAAGACTGCACTATGACGCTCTCTCCATCTCCGATTCGTTCGATAAATAACATCCACTGGCTCTCGCAGTTTTGTTTCCAAGCTGGCCTTACAAGCCACGTGACACTGATGTTCGTTGATCATTCCGTATCCAGAATTTAAAAACAAAATCATATTCTATCTACAAAACTCTATTGGAATATCGCAATTTTATATCATAACAAAACATGCAATTTTTAAATAAAATGCATTATGTTAATTTGTTTATTGCTGGTATGTGCATTTTATTTCATATGTTGGGGCTATTACAATATTTGAATACGATCACATTTTTCACGCGTGTTTATATCCGTTTACAAAATGCGTGCAACATTTCATTAGTATTTTTATATTTATAAGTGAAATCCTAATTTTAGTCTCCGTAGCTTACTATGTCACTTTTTTTGCAAAAACCACATTTTGCCTGTAAATGGCAAGTACTGCTTATATTTTTTGATCGCAATTTTTACCCAATATTACTATTTAAAACATTAAGAAATTATTTATTTATTCAATGATAGTGATTCCGGGCGCGGCAACTTTTAGGGTCATTAGTTCCATAAGTGTAGTGCATGATTTTGGCTCGGGAGGCAGCGGTGGTCTTTCCCCGCTGGATGGCGAGATCACGCGCGAACCTGCCGTCGGCTAGCGGTGTTTTCCTCAACCAGGTATCTCCCACCAACGGGGCACCGCCCCAGCCGGGACACGTTCTGAAATCCCGACCGGTCTCCCAACATGCATGGTAGTGTAGTGCATGTTAGTGTAAATGTGTGTGTAACGGGTGACGATAGGACAAGGAAGAGGTAGGAAAGATCGCCTGAGGTCCGTGGCCCGTTTGTTAGAGTACGGTTCCTGTACTCGCCTGGTGTTGATCGGAGAAACCACGGAAAACTACCGACCAGAGCAGCCAGCGGTTAGAATTCTCCTCCACATAGAGACTGAATTCGACCTAGTTGACAAGCTAGTGTCGAAAATCCTGCCGCCGTCGGGACTCGAACCTAGGACCTTCCGGTCAGAGGGACTACAGTGACATCGGATGATGCCTTGAGCCATCTCCCCCGGTAAATTATTTATATTGCGTTCCTCATCCTATGATGTATCTCAGGTGCGGGAAACTTTCATTTAAAGGCAGCGCAAGAGCCGATATCCTTCCTCGGAAACCACATTAAAAACCTGTGAACTGCAACTCTTTCCTACTTCAAAATTATATTTTATCATGTTTTATAATTTCTATAAGGCTTAACGAAGGTAATAATGTCGTCATATATTTCTTTATAAAATAAATTTTCTTCTCTTAGTGGGGCACCCATAATGTTTTCTGAGGGAGAGGCGGCTAACGGTGTGTAGTGTTACGCAAACTTTTTCGTTTTCTTATATTTAATTTTTAATTTATGCTGAATATAAAATATATTTTTATTTGTTGACTTATAGCTAATATTCAAACCGCTAACAATTGATAGGTTTAATTAGATTCTTTAGAAATGAAAATTAATAAAATCTGCATTTTTAATACATATCTGTTGTACATAATGCGGTTCTGAGGGACTGAAACCCCATGACCTCCCCGACCCTTGTGTAGGCTACATTTATTACTTTGTTGAAGTAAACAACAACTTTATTACCATATTATTCGCTTGCGCTTTCATAGTAGAAGACAGCTTCTCAGAAAGCAACTGTAAATTACCTAACTCTCTGTTTAACTTCATTGTTTTACGACAAAGCGCGCATTGCCTTGTAATTATTTATTGGAGGTAATTCTGTTTCCTTTACCATCAATTACGTTAAGAAAATACTTTATTAAGATTTTCACATAAATACCTTCAAGACTTCAAAATTGAGGTTATGAAAGGAAAATTCAAATCTCTTCCGTCTTGTAATGTTATCTTTGTGTAGGTATTTACCACTGCTCTTTCCCTTAATTCAATGTAAACATCAAAGAACAGAGAGTGGTGTCTTGCTACAAAACAAACAGAAGTATCGCATACACATTTGATTACAGATACATTTTAATGCAAGAAAAGTAATAATTACTAATGAGGGTTCTTTTGGGAATTACTCCACTCAGTTTTTACTAAAAAAACAGCAGCAGCAACAACCAGCAGCAGCAAAAATACTGCTATTCGATGTGTGGAAAATGAGGTCCAGAGCAGCAAAAAATTGTATGTTTGGAAACAGCACACCTGAACACAAACTTCTTCCCTCCTCTTCCCAGGACGTTAACCGTGACGTAAGCAGTGACACATTGAAAGTGAAATTGTAACACAATATACGAAACACTACATGCAAAATAAAATATTTGCATTTTATCCCAAATCGACTCTGTTTCACTGTTTTTGTATTTTCCCCTGTATTTTGTATTCTTCTTGGGTAACTAACGAAAGCATTAACGTAGTACCTGTCACGTGGAAAGAGGTATATTTCTTTTCAGTCAATTTATTTGTATTTTCTTAATTAATGATATAAATATTCTGATCGAAAAAGTGAAATAGTAAACCGGTAGGAGAAACTAAATGTAATCGAGTATATTTCAACTTCTGCACCGTTTGAAACACTTCAGAAATGCATATTTTTTTAGGAAAATGAAAAAAGGATGGATTCTGCCCTGAGCGCCTGAAATCACATTAAGAAACGGATTAAATAATTTAATAATTTAATTCTTATTAAAAACCATTTTTAAATATTAAAGGATCAAGTTAAATATTTTAGTAATAATTACAATTTTTATATTTAAATGGTTTCACCTAGTAATTTACTGAATACAGCGTAACTTGCAGCTCTCCTTGTTCCGAATCATTGAGCTCAACTCAGATAAAACTCAACCTCACTGTGTCATTTGTTCACGCTATCTGCAGAATACGCTGCTCCTACCCTGAACTCTCATTGAAAGAAAAAAATAAAATCTATATTTAAACTATACGTTAACACCTAAATAATAACAAGCGTTACATTATCACTTCTAATTTGGGTAAGGGTTACTGACATAACGGATTATCGTCCAAGACGGATTATTCAAGAAAATTGTATTTTTTTATGAATACCCGTGAAAAATATTAACATAAACAGGAAGAATAAAAATATTCAAAAATTGAATGACGTTTATGACATTTGAACTCTGAAAATGAACGAACTTTCCACATAAAATGTCTGCCTTTGTAAAGACATTTTTATTAGCTTGGTCGGTGTTTATGAGATGAAATGTGGCATTGTAGCAAAAAGAATTCAAGAGTTGTCACCTGACGGAGGATGGTTCGTTGCAAGACGCAGATTGGGTTTTATTTTATATGATTAAAGTCTGGTAGAAATAACTCACATTTCACAAAAGAACTTCAAACTAATTAAGGTACGCATATATAATACTAGCGGAAAAAATCAAAGATGCACATAAAACACATCCAAAAACCAAACAAACTGCGCATTATCAGAAATATTTGAAGGTAAATTTTCAATCTGAATTCATCTTAGGTTGACGATTTAATATTTAAGTTGGGAAAGTGACTTGAAAAGTACAAATTAGTTTTCGATTTTAAGATACGTCTCTTATTCTATCTACTCAAGTACGTTAAGCACTGAACTTCATCTACTCAAGCACTGAATAAGATATAGAATGTGGGAGACCGCGAGAACCGGAAACTACAGACTTAAAATAGCGTGGCATCCATGAATAGAAAACCAAATGGGAATCAAACTATTTTTAAAGAAGAACTGCAAAGACTGAAGTTATTTCCTGAAACAGACAGGCGCAATACTCACATGTCTGTTTTTATTGTATTGAAAATTATAAAAATGTTTTTAATATGTCAGAGAATCAATGTGCTTACAATGAGAATATAGAGAGGCTATGACAGGTTTCTCAAGAAACAAATTCAAACAAAGCTCTGAGAAAAGACTGTCAAATGAAAACTAAAATTTCAATTTGCATTTTCTATTACATTTTTATCGTCATTTTTCAAAATTCAAATAGAGCCACCGTTTGGGTGGCGTGTCTTAAAATAATATAGTAAACCGTCGTTAGCATGAACTCATTTAACGCGAAATTTGCTGTAACACGAACAAAACTTCGGTCCCAGCAAAGGATTACGGTAATACAGATATTTATAATACTCGGATAACACGAATTTCTATTATACGAACTCCGACAAATTCGGTTCCTTGGAATTCGTGTTAATGAGGTTTTACTGTATTAACTTACCTATTGTACATAGAGTATTTTTAAGGAAACTGAACTTGGTAAGGAATTAAACAAGTTCATAAATCTCGCGTTACACTTGTAATGTTTCTCTTCTAAATAGAGTTCTGGATAATGAATCACAAAACATAGCAAAATAATACGTAGTTATAATGATGTAGATAAAATATTTATTAAATTACTTCTAAAATTATTTTTGCTATGATAGTCATACCGATGTTTTATTCTTTTATATCCCATAGTCGGATTTGTTTAAGAGAATATTCCGTATAAGAATAAAAATAATTAAATCATACTTACAATCAATTATAAATATCTTTATAATTGAAGCGCAACATCAAAAATGGTTAGGTATATACAACCGAAACCTACATGTAGAGTAGTGTATAAACTCTTATCTAATTACCATCGTCAAATAATCGCATGAACAAATTTGACTTCACAGTAATTCGTTTCAATTTCTGTTTCCGCAGTCATTACTTTCCATTTGAATAGGGTTGGCGTTTATCGCAAGATTTATTGCAGCATGACCTAGCGCGTGACTCCCGGCATACATCAAGCCACAACCTGCAATTTAGATCGCAGTGTTTCAGTGATTTGTATCTGCATTGTGCAAGGTCCTGTATTCCCTAGCCCTTCATGCTCAAGACGTACTAGGTTTTACAAAGATTTATTTTTATTCCTTGGTACAACCAATGAAGAAAATTGCCTATGCACTACGTGATGCACGTCACAAACTCACCATTGAAGTATAAACAAATGTCTCAAAATAATCGTCAAAAATACTTAAGTCAATAAACAAGTAAAATCTCATGTCACCAAGTTATACTCTTAATTTTTAACATAGCACTCCTCTTTGGTAGGATAGTATCCTCCATTGGTGTTTGGCAGGTACACCACATCTCGACTGCTTCAGATCGTCGACACATCAAACAGATCGAGTCGCTTAACAATCAGAATTCAGCAGTCCAAAATTGTATGTAACTTAGTTATATGAGATTTCTCACCACATATTTATTGTCAAAAACTAATAAGTCTTGACTCCCCTAGATGACCTAGTAATTTGTAACACTTTTCTGACTACACACAGTCGGTTGGCAATAAGAAAAAAATATATCTTTCAATCTGTTGTAATTTCTTCGAGATATTTCAAAAGAAATAATGTCGACCAAAATATACACATCAGACCCAGGAAGGCGAAATTAGTAGGTGAAAGGTCTGTTGTGCTTAATTCAAAGAAAAAGTATGTTCGAAGTCTGCATTAGCAACACCACCTAGGTGTCTAGATTGGGTTGGTATTAGTCATGATTACTTGTACGGGCATGCCTCTTTAGTGTGTTTATACTTCATCGTGTGTGCTTAACTTACAATCCCTGTTTAACCGAAAGCGTGAAATTCTCCCCACTTCCGATTTAAGTTCAGAATAAAAATTTCGTGGCAAGCGGTATCCGTTCATGTGATCCGTAGATTGCTTCACAAAGAAATAAAATTACCGAAAATAACAAGCAAAAAATTTCCCTAATTTTAGTTCAAATGCCGCAGCCGTCGCGTTCCTTTGAGCGTTTCAGCCGCTCTGCCGACCCGGAAAAACATTCGTCAGCAACATGTCCCAAACAACCGCACGCCGCCAAGAGAAAACGTCTCCTGACTCAAATTCCGAGTCGCAGGTATTTGTCTCAAACTCAACGATGGCGGGGGTTGAAGAAATGTGGGTGGGGCGGGACAGGGGAGGGGAGGGCTGACGAGTCGGGGTGTGGTGGGTTAGGGCGGGGTGGGGTGCGGCGGAGTGGGGCAGGAGGAGGATGACAGAGCTGGACAGGGGTGCAAAGGAGGTGGACGGGGGAGATGGATGGAGGGGGATGAAATGGTGTGGCGGGATGGAGTGGAGACGAGCGGGGTGAGGAAGAGATGAGTGGGGCGTGTGGTGAGATGGGGCGGAATGAGGAGGGACTAGGTGTGTAGGGGTGGGGCGGGTGGGGATGAGTGGGTAGAGACAGTGCAGGAGTTGGGTGAACCGGGGGGGGAGTTCGTAGCGGGAATGGCGGAGCGGGGATGGATGGAGCGGGGTGAAGCGGGCCGAAGCATGGTTGAGCGGAACAGAGCAGGGTGGGGTGAGAAGGGCGGGGCGGGGAAGGGCGGGGCGAGAAGGGCAGGGTGGGGCGAGAAGAGCGGGCGGGGAAGGGCGGGGCGGGAAGGGCGGGCGGGGAAGGGCGGGGAAGGACGGTACGGGAAGGGCGGGGCGGGGAAGGACGGGGCGGGGAAGGGCGAGGCGGGGAAGGACGGGGCGGCCGTGACGGGGCAGGGCGGGGCGTGACGGAGCAGGGCGGGGCGGGACGGGGCGGGACGGAAAGGGTCGGGGCGGGACGGGACGGGACGGGACGGGGCGGGACGGGACGGGGCGGGGCGGGGCGGGGCGGGGCGGGACGGGACGGGGCGGGACGGGACGGAGGGGGCGGGGCGGGGCGGGGCGGGACGGGGCGGGAAGGGGCAGGGCAGGGCGGGGCGGGATACGGGGCGGGGCGGGGCGGGGCAGGATGCGGGGTGGGGCGGGGCAGGATGCGGGGTGGGGCGGGGCGGGGCGGGGCGGGATGCGGAACGTAGCCGTTCTGCGCCTGTGGGCCCGCCTCCACCGCCGCGCCGTGCCGCGCCTCCGAGATGTCGCGCTGTTTATTCCGTTTGCTCTAACCGCATTTCGACTTTAATGAAAGAGCAGCAAACGCCTTACACTCTGCTCGCCTCTAATTAGAGGCAGCGGGATAATGAGAGGACGCGAGTTGCGACGCGGCGAGGACGCGGAGGTGGAGGAGGGCGCGAGGGCGCGAGGGCCTCGGGGGGCGTGGCCGTGCCCGCGCGCCGCCCAATCACGAGCCAACACGAAAACACGCAGAATAAACACGGGCCCTCTTTCTTTCGCTGTGTGACGCTTTGCGCCACTCGAGGTGCCGGGCTGTGCGAGTGGGTGGGAGGCGAAGGGGAGAACGTCGGTGGAAGGAGGCGTGTCCGACGAGGCTCGGGGAAGGAACAAGAGAGCGAACAGATCGAAGGAGACGGATGGAATATGGAAGAAAAGTTAAGGAGTCTGATGTCACTGCAGTCCCTCTGACCGGGACGTCCTAAGTTCGAGCCCCGGGCGGCAGGATTTTCGACACTAGCTTATCAGTTACGACGAATTCAGTCGCTGTCTGGAGGAAAATTCTAACGGCTCGCTGTTTTGATCGGTATTTTTCCGTAGTTTCACTGATCATCACCAGGTGAATGCCAGAGCAGTAACCTAACAAGCGGTCCACGAACGGTACGCTATCTTTCCTTCCTTCTTCTTGTCCTATCCTCGTCCCTTACACACACACTAACATGCACTGCACTACCACACATGCCGAGAGACCGGTCGGGAACTGAGAGCTTGTGCTGGGGCGGTACCACGCTCGTGGGAGATACCTGGTTGAGGGAAACCCGGCTAGTCAACAGTAGGTCGGCACCGGATCTCACCATCCAGCGGGAAAAGATCACCGCCACCTCACGATGAAAAAACACACATTACACTTACAGGACTAATGACCTCTGTAGTTGACGCGCCCGGAGACACGAACATTCAATCAATGAGGCGCGAGTTGGACAGAAAAAAGTACACAACAGAAAAGGGGAGGAGATACATGTGAGATTATGGGAACTGGGAGGCTCACGGGACAGTAGTGACGCGGAGGAAATGAAGAGGCGGTATAAACCGATGGCGGAGGACATTACAGAGGAACGTTGCGAAGGTGAAACACATAAAGGGGAGTACGACGCCTGAAATGTGCGGATAAAAACACGTCGTAACCCGCCGCTGCAAAAAATGGGAAGAACACAAATTAGAATTCATTAGAAAGACAAAAGAATTTAAATAATGGGAACCAAAGGAGTGAGTGGTGGTATCTGCAGAAGACAGCGCAGGAAAGGGCAGTATTAGGGGTTAATAATATTAAGTAGTTAGTACTAATTAATGGCTGTAATATACTAGTACCGCTTATCAGTGTTTTCTTCATATCATATATTTTCTTCGTAATCTTGCAGAATCAATAAAAATATTTTTCCGTTAATTGTAGTAATTTACGTCTAATAACTTTAATTACTTTATTTTTAAAACATATTAATTAGTTAATATTTCAATGTTTTAGGATAGGACACAAAAAAGGAATTATTTCAGCTAACGTTGAAATATGTAAAAATTAAATAAATGTCAATGTTACGTAACATTTAAATAAATACCCCCTACCACAATGTAACGCTGCCTTAGATGCCCTCTTTAGCGTTACGTAATTAATGGACGAACCCTAATAGAAATACTCAGGTTGCGGTTGAACTAAGAGTAGAGAAGGGAAGGGAAGGAAAGGAAAGGGGGACATCTCCGAGGACGCAGGCACACGCACAGACGATAATACGACAGAACATCAGGCGAAAATGCTAGCAAGCGAGCGAATATTCGAGCAACTGTTTTTGCGCGGATGATAACGTCGGCAAATTAAAGCCCCCGTTGCTCGACGTATTCAAATTATAAACGGTGACACTGCAGAGAACGTGCAACAGAACCGAGACTGGAAGTTAACGCCAGAGAAACGTTTCGTTTCTGATTTTCTGACAGACGAGTTAAGCTTCGAAATGACGGCAAAATGAAACCGAGTGTGAAGAGAACCGTTAAGCAAGATCTGGAAAGTATCTGTGGAAAGAAAATATATTACTGAAGCACATTAAACAAAATATTCTCTCACTTCACGAATCACAATAAGCAATTTTAAAAGCTAGATATTCTAAGAAATGTTCCGCCAACGTTCATAAATTTCTAACCAGTTAATATGAGGAAATAAAAAGAGAAAGGGATATTGTTTAATCTTCCAACATTTAGACCAAACAACAGGTATTAGCAATGGTCGTGTTTCTGATTCCAGAGAACATACACAAAAATGTCTTGTACATTTAATGCGTTGTCTCATATTTATTAAAATTCATGCGACGTATACGTTTCTTTGAAAGTATTTATAATTTGTTTACTATAACTTTAGAAGAATGAAGCGCAACTCAAAAATGAATGGAAAGGCAATTAATTTATTATTATTATTATTATTATTATTATTATTATTATTATTATTCACGAAAATTAAAATATTTAGAAATGAACTTATGAATTTCATTGAAAGATACGCGTCTGCTTCAAAATAACAAAAGCTCTCTCTGTTCGAACATCAACTTTGGATTTACAGTACGAGGGACAGGACATGCGAATGAGCACGAACCCTGTTCTACCCCCTCTCCTCTGCTCCCTCCACCCCGTCGGAGTCCGCAGCCATTGCATCAGCAACGACGAAACGCAAGGCCAACGTCAAAAGCGAACAAAAAAAATTGGAACGTCACCAAAAAAAGTACGTTCTACCCATACAACTGAAGTGCGACTTTTAGAACCACCAAATTATAATGGCAATTTCATTTTTACACATCAAATAGCACTCCATTTGAATTTGTGCCGCTAAAAGTCGGCCGTAATTCGCTTTCAATAGATGGCAGAATCCTTCCACCGATACCGGAGCGCGCGCAGATCGTCAATTTGAGTCTCCATCAGTTGCTATGGTTACCATAAATATTCCCGGCCGGCTGTAAAGGCTGCGGGGATTGCAACAGCATGGTTCAGGGCGACTCTGAGCGGATGGGGACGAAAGGCTGAGGGTAAAAATTCTACTGACATTCGACATTTCCCTTGTGACGATGTGGAACAAAAGCAAAGAGGACTATAGTACTGTATTATATGTTGGATCCACATATGAGATGAATATGTATTCAATTTGTCTTCTCGAAAACATGGTCATTATTCAGAGCTAACTCTAACCACTTAGAAAATGGTTCAATATTGGGTGATATCTCTGTTAAGAGATGTTGATTAAATGGACTGTGAACACTAATGATCAATGTGAATATAACTAACGACGTCAATGGTAACAACCGATCACAAATCCCGATGGAAACAATTGCTTAATTACACTTTACATGCATTACTTATAATACTTAATTATCAGCTGTGATTGAAACTATTACACATTTGGTATTTGCCACGCAGTAAATCCGTAAAAGTGAAATATGATCATTATGAAATATAAAATTACCAAGAAGATTTACAACGATCTAATATAAATTAAATAAATAAAAGTGAAATACAAGATTGCAATTTTTATCCCATCGACACCAAAAACACTGGAAAAACGTGTTATTCTGCATTACCCTATTACGGCATTTCGTTATTCAATAAACATTAATTAAATATGAATCCACGCAGGCAGAGGAAAATTAATATGAATTAGACTTCACTCTCTACAGAATTCATTTATTCTACAAACCCTGTCCAGTGAGACAATGCGTCAATTCAGGAGCTTGATTAACCACTCAGATAACCATCTCCATTGCCGGAGTATCAGCACATCGATTACCGAGGATCCAATATCATTAAGGTTGCGATATTATCACCCCTAGACAGCCCTTCAAGCACTACGTCCGTTTCACCGGAGGATACACGAACAAGGGCAATATCGATCGATTACATTACCCGTAGCGTCACCACATTAATTCTTCAATTTAATTGAATGCGAATACAAATTATATGTAACTACTGGAGATGAATTTATTTTCAAAGTCAATGTACAGAAAATTAAGAAACAAAAATGCATGTTCTGTGAAAAACCGATTGTTTGTAACATAAATTGACGGGTTTTGGCCAACAAAAAGATGAGCCATACGAAATCAACTATTTGAGATACTAATTTCTTGATTTTGGCCTAGGGATGGCTTTTCCTGTTACTGTCAAGCCCTCAATTAAAAATTTCAATAATTCCAATACTTTTCTAGTTGAAGTGAACACGACGGACACTGACAAAAGTTTGTCTGGGATACCTTTGGTCAGAAAATAAATATGCATCATTACTTGTTCTTTGTTTATCTAATTTGCAAGTATATGCAATGTTAGAGAATATAAAATAATTACGATTTTTCTGGCAATAATTGTAGAGTTGTCGAATTCGCTATTTCCTGAATTTCAGGTGGAGTACAAATTCCATTGTCACTGTCATTGGTTTCAACATTCATTTTCTGTTGAATGATCAATGCGAAAAGTAACGATAAATACGAGAATAACAATGTCTAGGTTACGTACATGAAACTGTGAAATCATTCACTTCTCTACCGCAGTTCTAAAGATGCGCCTAATTGCACAGAGGATACAATTCTGTCCGTGGACTCCGAAAATTCTGGCATGCGATTGGTCGACAGGCCGTGGTTTCCGAACTGGAATCCACGAGATGTGTAATCTATGTCATTCGTCGACAAAACTCGACAAAGTACAACTTTGTTTTTTAAATAGAAGTATATATTTTTTTCTCCAGCATTCTAAAGTTCTTTAAAAATGAGGGGCAATGTTTTAAATATTGTTAATATTCGAACAGTATTTTTTGCAACAACGGTGCAATTAGAACTTGGTAAACGCCATGCTGCAGCGCGCAAGTACAGCTGACCTTGCTGACATCGCATACGCGAGTCGACGCTCCTTGTCGGAAATAGAGAAATTTAGCGAACTTTTTAAACTTTTACTGGTAATGTTAATGACCTCGGTTTTGGACATTCACAAGTTCTATATGCGCAAGGAATAAGGGGTGTTCGAAATCACATAGCGGTTGTGTCAATATCTCAAAAAATACAATCGGTACTAACAAGAAAACGAAATATATTTGCCCCATCATCTGCAACAACATGACGCAAATAGCATCTCGATACGTCAAACCGTTTTCAAGATATTTGCTGTGGCCAACTTAGGTGGTTCACCCTGTACAGCAAGAATACGTGTATTATTGAACGATCGTAGAGAAACACAGCTCCAATTACATCGAACAGTTCCATGCAATGCGAGTACACATTGTTTTCAATAGTTTCACATCATTATTGTTGGCAAGCACCTTCATCACGCTACTACTCGTGGCGGCAGGAGAACGCTTGAGGGACTACTTTTCTCCAACCCGACAGTACGCGCAGGAAGTCTCGGAGGTGTCGGCGGAAGAAAAGAAATTTCTCGTTTCGAGCCCGACCTGCTAGAAATGTCGTTATATATTTAGCCGCCTCGAAGGTTTCAACTAGGGGTCGCCTCGGGGTTAATAATAAATGCCCCGCGCGCCCCCAGAGATGAGCTCGCGGCGTCGGCGTCAGCCACTGGCTCCGCCACCGTCACCTCCCTCCCCCACGGCGCTTCCCCCCCTCCCCGGCCGGGACCTCGGATTTCCCCGAGGCGCCACACGGTCCCTGCAGAGCTCCGAGGCCAACCCCGGGCTCGAACCCGCCCCTCCCCATCGCGCCACACACACCTCCTTCGCTCCTTCCTCCCCGCCGCCCGCTGTTACCGGCAGAGGTGGCTCAGGGCATCAACGGATGTCACCGCAGCGCCTCTGACAGGGAAGTCCTAGGGTTCGATCCCGACGGTGACAGGATTTTCAACATTAGCTAGACAGCGGGGTCGAATTCAGTCGCTGTCTGGAGGAGAATTCTAGCGGCCGGCAGTTCTGATCGGTAGTCTTCAATGTTTTTTCAATCCAATCCAGGCGAATGTCGGAGCAGTGCCATAACAAACCGGCCACCGATCGCCCACAACCTCTTTCTCGTCCTTGTCCTTGTTTATGTCCTATTGTCACCCCCCTTACTAACATGCACTACACTACCACACATAGCGACAGACCGGTTGGGGTAGTGCCCGCTGGTGGGAGATATCCAGTTGAGTAAAACCCCGTTAGCCTACGGTACGTCGCCGGATCTCACCATCCAGCGAGAAAAAGATCACCGCTACCTCCCTCAATTCACGGAAGTTGTCACCTTTCGCGGAAGTTGTCAAGAGAATCTGACAACTACAGATGTACAATAGAATTTATCACCGGTTTTATTGAAGGTGGGGAGGCCAAATGTTGTTTCGAAATGGAACTACGACGAGTGTAATTATTAGATAGTTATTTAGATTATTATTTAGATAGTTCTTTTATGTTAGATACGAATTTTGAATGGTGAGTTTTTGGACTGATGGCCAACGACGATTTTGAAAGTAGTTACAGTTACCTTGGTAGCCTAAGCAAGGAGACGATGCTCTCTGCCTGGTCGTATCACAGCGGATCATGGTCACTTAAAATTTTAAACATATTTCACTTCCATCCCGCATGAATCAATTGTGTTTCGAATATGGAGCATCCATTAGTTATTTCCATTTAGAATATTAAGTGTTCGCGTCATCGATAACGATATTTATTGAACTTCAATAAAGTAATTGAATTATTAAAAAACTTGACATTATTTCGAAACAAGTTATTTATGGTTAAATTGACGACTACTCTCCCCATCCTCCTCGCCACGCCAAGCTATATCAGGGGCGGATCCAGTCGATCATTTGGGATGGGGGCACATCGTAGATTTTTGTTAAATAATAAACATATGTTACATTGTATATTATTCAAGTACCGTAGATATGATACTATACAATGTTATTGTTTAAACAAGTACACAATTCGAACACAAATGAATATTTAAATAAATTTTGCCAAATAAAGGAAGGTAAACGAAAACACTAGGTCTTGGGGGGGGGCATGGGGGCCATAAGCCAAAGGCCTTAGGGGCCGAAGTCCTAGAGTTTTCGTTTGGGCAGGGGGCGCGCACCGCCTCGCCTGGATCCACCAGTGCGCTATATACAGACATCTGCACGCGACTGTCAAATTTCTTACCTCGACATTTCCGCCCCGGGCAAAGTCGCCTCCACCTCCCGCCTTCGCACACATCCACCACCAAGCACCACCACACAACACACAGCAACACAACGCACGTGTTTCTTGGTGCGAGAGCGCACCGCCTCGACCGCATTATTTTCAGTAAACAGAACGCGGAGGGAAGGGCTCGCGAAGGGGGCAGGGCGGCGCGGCGCGGCGTGGGCACGTGCCGGGGTCCGACTGAAGCACCGGTTGCCGCGCGGGACCCGCCGCCGGGTCACGTGGTACGCCAGCTGCGAGGGGCCGCGGAAGAGACGCTTAGCTCAAGTCCCCTCGCCACGCCTCGCCTCGCACGCACTCACCCACGCCCACACCTGCTCCCTCACGTACCCGCCCCACACCGGCCACTTCCCTTTTACTTTCCCATATACCTACGTACATGCGGAGTAATATACGTAGTATAGGGAAAGTTATGTAATGCTGGGCGAAAAAACGGCGAATTTTCGGCGGAAAAAAAATAAATTGCCGGGCTCTGATAACGAAAAGGTTGTTAAAACCAGTTGCTAAATTAAGAAAAAAATATCCCCCAACTCGTCGTGTGGCCAGAATCCACGTTTTATGGTTCCTTGATAACGGAAAATCGATTGACAGCAAAACGTCTGCACATCTGTCCGTATGTCTATGAACAACGCTAGCGTCTAAACCGTTCATTCGATTTTCTCCAAAATTGATATTCCCCGACAGATCTGGCTGATGTCTAGGCCCCTGAAATTTGAAACCGATATTTTAATTTTGGGGGTACTTTACACAAAGCCTCTAGGACAAAATATAATTTTTGGCCAAATTTCGTGTCAAATATACGCAATTTTTATTTTCTTTAAACCATTTTTTCTTAAATCCGCACAATATTTTTTTATTAAATTGGGACCTTAGATAGCATAAAGGAAGCTTAAGAGAATGGTGCAGGTTTCATGTTCGTTGAAATGCCCGATTTTGCAAACTTTTTTTAAAAAATTAACCAATTTTCGGCCTCTTCCTACAAGTACAATTGTGAAAATACAATTGTTTTTCTTAATGAAATGTGCTCATTAAAACCACAGTCATGAAATATACTAATTTTAAACAATATTATGCATAATTCTAATATGCGAAAATGGACAATATTCTTTTAATATGTAGGATTAGCAAATTTCAATTTCGTAGTTTTGGAAAGGGTTTGGAAGTATTTTTTCGGTATTTAGAAGATGTCTAATTTGTTTTACTAATCAGCAGCTCGGACGCATTAACACTTAATATTTTCCAATAAACGCCAATCAACATTTTTAAAGTCAATTGAAATTTCTATGTAGTTAAGAATTGCGTGTCACTAATTATATTAATCCATATGCAATCATCTCATAATAGGAATAGTAGTTCTAATTGTTCCCAAATTATTTGTCAATCCTATTTTATACATCTGTTTATAAAAAAACACCCATCTTTAGTAAAGTGTGATGATTCTAAAATCGGAAAATAAGTATGAAATGAATACAGATCACGAAAAGATAAAAAAGAAAATTCATCCCATTTCTCATAATCGCAAATTATATTCGAATTGCGCGCAAAAATACTACAGGGAGACGTTACACTTACTTATTCCAATTCATTTTCACAAAAATAATTATATTACATGTTCCACAACATGTTGAACACTTTATTTTGCAAAATTAAATAATTTTACTTTGAATTCTTTGGAAACAACTGAAAAGAGGTTTTGAAGTCATAAGGCCGTGTTGCTATTGGTTGGTAGGTGGCGAGGTTACCGCGAGTCTCAAGCTGTTACGTATCTGCACTGGCTGGCGAACCATTGCCAATAAATGATGCCGAGACCGGGCACAGCTGAGTAGTGTAGCGCAACGTTCTAGTCACTTCAGGCTTTCTGATACCACTGGTAAGTTACGAACATTTCAATCGCTTCTTTCCTATAATTAGGATATTTCTTCATAATTTATTTACAGTCGTGTCAATACAAAATTTACTAGCGAGTGTAATACTCCTTGTACAACATCGTAGGATAAATTATAGAAATTATGAAATATTTAAAAAAAGAATTTAATTAACTATTTTATTTTCTATTTTCGAATGAAAACCTTGTAGGACTAGCATTCAAAAGATTACTGCAAAGCCTCTCGCTTAATGTATTTGCTTAGTCCGATGGTTATATTTGAGTAAAAGCTTCAAATGTTTTCATAAATTTTACACTTCAACTTGGCCACATCTCAAGCGATATTTGTTAGTCATAACTAAAGATGGTTTCATTTCCATAGAACGATGATTTCTCAAGGGTTTTAGTTGACAGCGAAGGAATTATAAAACTCCCGTTCCCAGAACCACACCATGCAAGAGCAGCTGTCGGCGAGCGGCCCCAGGGTGCCGCCCAACACCCCGGCGAGCGCGCCGTCCCCGGGCGTGCCGCGCGTAGTGCTGACGCAGGCGACGCCGACGGCGACGCCGCTCCCGTCGCCGCCCGCGCCCGCGCCCGCGCCCGCGCCCGCGCCTCCGGCCGGCCCCCGGACCTTCGCGGAGCGCGCGCTGGCGCTGCCGCTAGTGGCGTGCGCGGTGGGCGCGTACCGGGCGGCCCGCGCGGAGGGCGACGCGCTGTCGCTGGGCATCCTGTGCTCGGAGATCGCGGTGGGCGTGGCCACGCTGCCCGCGCGCGCCGCCGCCGCGCCCCTGGCCGCGCTCTGCCCGTGGCCCGCGCGCGCCGCCGACCGCCTGCTCTGCCTGTGGCTCGACGCGCTGGAGACCGTGGTGCCTTGCGTCAAGGGGCCGCCGCGGAAGGTAAAGCCACGGCCTTGCGACTCTCCTTCAACACCGGAGACAAAGCTGCAGGGTGCTACTACTAGAGTCGCTAGTGTCGCCGGGTACAGCTGCAGGTTACGCTCGCGAACGTCCGCACAAGAAAATTGCCTAGTTGTCTTTACCACTTCTTTACTTTCTTTACCGCTTTCTCAAAAGATAAATACAAAAAGCGTCTTCTAAATGTTAAATTGTTCACAATATATACATATAACAAACCCCTGAAGAAAGCGCGAACATGGACGCTATCTTTTGTAACTACGTACCTGCTGGTCTCGCAAACCTACGCAGCAGCAGGCAGACACGTTTTTAAGTATTGGCACCATTTCGTATTTTACTTGCTATAAAGTGATACAACAGAGCGCGCCACTCTAGCCCCATCACGTTATCTGGGAGTTAAGACCCTGGGTAAATTGCAGTGAGTTAAAATGCGTGGAGCGCCAGAAACATGTTATCGGGTGACATGCAGCCAAAAATCTAAGGTTTAGACATTTTTGGGATTTCGAACATTTTTTAAATATTTATTTAAGAGACTATTGCAAATTGTTGCAAAATGCTACTTTGGTTTTTCATCCTTCATCTGCGAATGTTAAAAATGGCAGTATTTTTGGTTACTCTAGTTTGCATAAAGGTTTCGTTGAATTAATCTTGGTTCTCGGATTTCACTTAATACTTCACCAAAGTTCGTTCTTTAATGTGCTTTGCCCTACAAAACTTTATCTACTGGGACTACACTGAAAACGTTTTCTTTACTTGTTAAGATATCAAATTGAATTCGACGTTCATTTCTGAAGGAAATGGTAAAGCAAATTTCAGTCGGGAATCTCCACGCGCTCGTGTTGCGTAAACCATTTTTAACACTCGGTGAGCGAATTACGATTCGTCAAGTAAAGAAAATATAAATTTTATTACTATAGTAATATAAATTATATACTTATTAACTTTGCTTTTCAAAACTAAATTAATTTCAGTCAGTGCTAGATCACTTTCTTATAAGCATACAAAGACGTCGTGAAGACGATCGCGAATAGTTGATGTTCCGCACACGGGGAACTAACGACAAACAGTTTCACGCACGGCATGTTAAAAAAAAAATTGACTTGAAATGCACTGTAATGTTTCAAAATGTGTAATCTACTCGTATTTACTTCAAATATTTAAAAGTTGAATTTAGAATACTTACCACTAGATTTTCTGGCAGAACTGCTCTAATATCTAAACAAGCATGGAAGGAAAAGTGATCTCCCCTTAACCTTAATTTCATTACTACAGCGTCTTGATTATCCATTACTTTCTGCTGACGGTCGCATTCTAATTTTCAGATGTGTCGCCCCGTACGCATTTGCTACAGAACTTCACGTGGAAAAATCCGCTCTATACCAGGTCTCATTTGGATGTCTACAAACGATCTACTCAACACCACATGTGGGGAATTACTGATGTCTTCAGCAGAAAAGATTATGCTATCATACGACGGTTACATCGACGTTATCCTCCCGTCTCCGGAGTCGTCAGATGGTACGTTATTTTTTCGCTTAGCTTTGTAATTTGGAGAATGCTAAACGACCAATATACTGGAGTCAGGTTAACGGGGCTTTGTCAATGGGAGAAAAAATAATTTAAACAATGGTTGTTTTGAAACGTTTCGGAAAAGGCTTCCATCCTCAGGGCTATACACAACCGAGAGAAAAGGCACAATTAAATTAAGCTACCAAAAATATATAATTTATTACATTATATAACACTTACATTATATAGCAGATTTGTGTACATTAATTTGATATTTGAAAGGTAAACAACTGTATATATGTATGTAGTTTTATTTTCACTGTATATAGATGGTGTATGTTACTTGATATTTTAGTAGTTATATGGTCTTCTCTCTAGATTCTATATAGCCCCGAGGATGCAAATATTTTTCGAAAAGTTTGCAAACAAGCATGGTTGAAATTCATTTTGCTCTTGCTAACAGAGCCCCGTTAGCGTTTCTTCTAGTTTGTAAACCCTTCGGCTAATTACAATTTTAATTTTTCAGCTTACTGGTTCCAACGTCTTCTCTCTGCCCTTGCTCACCTGCCGACGAACATTGCCCGCCGTGTACACGACATCTTACGCGGCCTCGTGGATCATGTCGCACGACGCGCCCAAGAAGCCAAGGAAGCGGCGGCAGCAGAAGCACTGGCCCA
The DNA here is from genome assembly GCA_031308135.1 of Acheta domesticus. NCBI lineage: Eukaryota > Metazoa > Arthropoda > Insecta > Orthoptera > Gryllidae > Acheta > Acheta domesticus. Next base: position 9,804,555 of record JAHLJT010003656.1, on the reverse strand, counting down.
GGAAATCGCTCGACGACACCACTCGCGTCGCATTCCTAGCATCAAACTATTTCCTACTGAGTAATGACCTTTCTGTCAACAAACTACGAAATATTCCAGAGCAAGGCTCGCAACTCCTAAACTTCAGATTTTTTATAATAACTTTTTATGATTTTTTAATATTAACATGGAATTCACGTATTTATATAATAAATTCATAACTTCATGGAGTGTTGGTTCTCAAATCCAGTCCCTTATCCTTACTAAGAATCCATTTGCAAGAGCTGGGCCTACACTATTATTAAATTTTACTCACTACAGCGACGTTAACTCCTTACGGACTTGCCTTTAATTTTTTTCCCTATAGCATTTCCTGTACTCTTGAAAGCTAACAGCCCACTTCCATGCTCTTGTAAATAAAATGCCACAAAAATCGCCAGCTATTATAGAAATATTGACATGAATTTCTAAATTTTAATATTGATAAAATTGAATTAAAAGCTAGTGTGATAAATGGAGCATTGCAAGCTCCAATATAGAGCAAAAATATAGGTTTTGCTTGTCAAGAAATACATATTCAATTGTACATATTCAATTGGAATGTGGAAGAAATGAATCAGAAATTGGAAGTTCTTTACGTGACTCCCTTTTCAAGTCGGTTAGTTAGCTTTCTTTCTGCATGTACACGAAACATTGCAAATAAAATTTTACGTTCGTTAAATTACAAACTTTGTCAGAATTTGTTGTTACATCTTTCACGGAATTTAATAAGTTGCAACTCGAATAATGAATTTAGTGTCTAATAGGAATATTTCTAAGAATTAACATTACAAACATCGCATGAAGTTGAAACGGCCACAAAGCCCAGTTTCATTCTATAGTGAGGGAGTGAGCACACGTGATTACTATTGGGTCCAAGGGAGCCCGCAGTTGCGCGGATTCCATGGTTTCGGTCGGCGGGTGTGCATGGAAGGCCCGATAGCCAAGCCTACATCCCGTCGGGGCACGCCGCTGGCAACTCTGAGCCCCGCCGCGCCCCGCCCCCCACACCGGAAGTGGTAAATCGAGAAGCACCGCGGTGGCGCCCGCACCCGCACGCGGGAACAATACGCCGCCGGGCCCTGCCCCAGCGCCAGCCGCAGCCCCACCCACCCACTCGCAGCGGCGCCGGCGGCGGTGGAAGTGGCCCCGGGGGCGGAAAGGGTGGGGGAGACGCTCTGGGGGCGGTGGCGGCGGCAACGGTGGCGGACGGAATCTGCGTTGGGGGAAGCGGCGCTGGATTGATTGGCACGTCAGCGGCTTTGGTCATAATTCCCGTTAGTGTAGTGAATGCTTCTAGTACCGGGAAACGGCGGTGTTCCTCAGTCTCTGGATAGTGGGATCCGGCTCCGATCTACACGTCTGTTTGCGATGGCTTTCCTCTCCAGGTATCTCTCCCGAACGGGACATCGCCCCAGCAGGGACAAGGTCTAGTGTTTTTGTCACGTGTGGCAGTGTAGTGGATGTAATTGTGTGGAAGTGTGTGCAATATTGTATGGACATTTTAAGTTAGTTTTTTAACTAAATGAAAATCGAATTGCATTATTAAATTAGGGACAGCAGATATATAAATAGAAGTACTGATTAATGAATGATGTAATAAGATATGGGAATAACCGTGGTTCACCTTGAAATGTGAACATTAGTGAAACAAACTCACACATGTAACATAATAAATGTGCAGTATCAAAATGTAAAACATTTAAATGCTTAATTGCTGGTGCGTGTCATTTTATTTTATCTTACTTGATAATCGAAATTTGTAAACATTGAAGGAATACAATGTGACTAAATTATTTTGATGATTTGTTATCGTTTTACCTTATTTCAACAAAAAATCTTTAAGTATTTCATTCGGAAGTTTATTAAAAATGCGTAGTAAATAATAATAATAATAATAATAAGAAGAAGAAGAAGAAGAAGAAGAAGAACAACAACAATAATACAGCATATATTTATGTAATGGAGTTTTAGTAGATATACTGTGATTGTAATGTAGGTACGTTAGTTCCATCAAAAATATTTTTGTACTTCATTGACCTCTAAACCATACTTCAGAAATCAAGGAATTGTAAATAAACTATTGATATACTTTCTCTCCTTAAAATAAAAAAAAACATTAACAAAAGCACCATTTCAGAACATTCACAATTTAGTATACTACATAATTGAAACAGGTGTTGGTAGCAGATAAATTGTCATTAACATTGTGGTGTCAATAACTCCTCAAAAATTATTTTTTTTCTTTCATTTAATAAGTAGAATTGAATATAGTTGTGAAACCCATCACAAAATCAATTTCCTTGTTTGCTTACATTTACTGACATGTACATATTTCTAACTCTGGGAGCATCAATCTTGATTGACGGAGGAAGAAGGATCCCTCCGGAATGCTGATACAATCATTCAATCATAAACCTCATACATCCAAATTCATGCGCATAATCGAGATGTGGAGGTCACAGCCGCATGTTTATTTTCACTGTGACCAAAAAATGTGTTCGTGGCGACGGGAAGACGAGGCTTTCCAATCATGTGTGTGGACATTTTTCCAACAGATCCACGGACGCATACATCTCCAAAAACCCGGTCATCGCGTGGTTAACACAATCGTCACGAGAGGCCGTCACAACAGGGCGGGGCGGGGCGGGGAGCGAAGCGGTCCAGCCACGAGGGGACGGGACGGAGCGGGACGGGACGGGGCGGGGCAGGCGGGGCGGGCGGGGTGGCTCGGGGCGGGGCGGCTCGGGGCGGGGCGAGGCGGGGCGAGGCGGGGTGAGGCGGGGCGGGGCGGGGCGGGGCGGGGCGGGGCGGCTCGGGGCGGGGCGGCTCGGGCGGGGCGAGGCGGGGCGGGGCGGGGCGGGGTGGGGTGGGGTGGGGGAGTGGGCATCGGAAAGGGGTAACTCCGGCGGCGGTGGCTGCGGTGACCACCTCTCGATATAACCGGCGCGGGCCCACACATCCGACGTTCATCCATCTTTCATGACGTTCTTCCTGCAGGCACGTCACTTCCGTTTAGAGGCGTAAGCGCCCGCTGGGGCGTGATGGATGGAACTGGCGGGGACCCGCCGGCCGAAAGGGGCGGGAGGAGAGCGTGGGGACACGAGCCAGAATGGTGAGTGAGGGGCGGGGTGGCGTGGGACGGAGCTGGGAGAAGCGGGGAGGAACGGGGGCAGGGCAGGGCAGGGCGGGACGGAGCTGGATGAAATGGGATGGGGCGGGGCGAAGCGATGCTGTGCAGTGCGGGGCGGAGCGGGTAGAAGCAGAGCGGAGCGGGGCGGGGTGGAGTGGGGCAGAGCGGGCCGGAGCGGGGCTGAGGGTGGCGGAGAGGGGCGGAGCGGGGCTGAGCGGGGCGGAGCGGGGCCGAGAGGAGCGGGGTGGAGCGGGGCGGGGCGGGGTGAAGCGGGAATGAAACGGACGAGCAAGGCGGTTTTGCAGGGACACGCAGGGACAGCACCGTTCACCAACCGCCCGGGGCAAACCAAAGTACAGCGATCAACACGCTCGTCGCCCGCCCCCGAGGCCGTCAACTGCTGTTCATCTACACCAGGGCTGTCCAACTTTCGAGGGCCCCAACCAAAACCTTCAATATGGTCGCGGGTCATTGTTTCACTACTCGGACGATCCACATCTGACTTCCCCGTTTTGTTGATCTCAGCAGTTTGCCTGACTTCGCTGAAACGGGGGAAGAGGGGAACGAAACCATGCGTGATATCATGCCGTACCATGCATTACGCAGTAAAACACATTGGGATGCCTTTGAATTTAGGAATTCACTGAAAAAATACTTAAATCTAAACTTAACCTATTTTTACATTAAAGAGGGAGTTGACCCAGGCAGGGCGCGTGATCACAATGTTCTCGCTCGACATGGATGCAAGGGGCTTTCAGCAAACTGAAAACCTTTTAGGGGTGCCAAAGACTGTAAACCTTTCAAGGGCCACGTGCGGCCCGCGGGCCCCGGTTGGACAACCCTGATCTACACGTGTTTGTGGTGGACAAAACGGGTTTTCCTCCGGAGGGCTTTGCTCTCCAGCCACGCCTTCACGCACATCACTCACCACGTCACTTCTAATTTTGCATCATCTTTTTCATCGCGTTCCTTACATAGTCACGCACATTAAACTTGAATGCTGGAGGGTAAATGTCTATCATCCCGTCAAATCACGCCGTACTATACGATAAATAAATAATAACAATAATAATAAATAATTTATTTGCCTCCTGCCACACTGTATTCCGAGTAGGTTGGGTGCCAATGGTACGAACAGGTTACTATGTCAGTCATACTACGTCAAAATTCAAGTTATGCACATTCAACTCTCAAGATCAAGATATGGATCAAGATCTATTTACACTATCACGATCAAGCAAGAAAAAATTCTCAATATTTAATTTTAATGCGACTTTAAAATGTGCCCAGAAGAAATACAACTACATATACCTCTCTGAATCTTCGAAACTGAAGGGAACCCTTCCTGGACCTTCGCCAAGAGCCAGATTTTTTTTACTCAAATCGTTAACCACATTGCAAAGTGACTAAAAATGTGTTTCAAATTAAACTTCTTCAGGGCATTTAATTTGTGCATTAGTGGTGAGGTGTCCGGTTCGGTGTGCGTGGCGAGATAGACCGACTTTTTGCATTTTAAATGTTATGTGGCTAAACAAAAATACCTTTTGAATCAATCGCAAGCTAAAATAAAGGTCTTAAAAAAATCATCCGAACTTTGATGGAACACACGGGTTGAAGGTACGCACGAGTTCCTACCAAAGCGTACGTGGGGAAATCTAGGCGTAGAATTCCTAGTTACAGAGAGAATATCTAGGGAACGGGCGCTATCATTTAACATCCTCCCTCGGACAGCCCCTCAAGCAAGAAACAAAAATTGAGGAGAAATGATAACGGAAGTCATTGTAGGGGTTGTCGGGTATATTACAAATGTTTTCGAATAGATTGGTGGCTCTTTACACACCCAATTCCGCACATTTCGAGCTCTCTATCAACGTTTTTGTAAATGGCTGAATCGGAGGCACAAAGTTGTGCGCTGCTCAATATTTCTAGGCACTCTACCTGCAATTGTACATTATGAAACGATGATGTACTGATGGAGATTAATACACGAGTGTGATATAACGATACGAGCGAGGAACGAGCGACTATCGTAAACTTCACACGAGTTTCATACAATACATTTTCTACGACTAATGGTAACTTTTATAAGTTAAACTTCTCCATTGAATCGTTTCCTCGCAGTCGACATGCAGGTTTCAGCCAAGGCCACCTAGCGGACACCTCTCTCTCTGCTCTACCCCCGCAGAAAGCTTTGTTTTGCCAGACCGCTTGCGTGGGAGTACAAAAGTTGCGGCAATAATTTTCCGACGTCACCATTTTCTCATTTTCTCTTATTTCTGCAAATGTCGACACCATCAGAAAGAACCATTATTCATTAAACATTTGGGTCACCATTCACAAAGAACTGGCCGGTTTTTAAGGACAGCAGCAACATATAACACAAAATGACTTGCGTTCAGATCTTAACGTCTCTAATCTGTTCTCTCCAATAACTATCATTGCGCTGGTCAAATAGGATCAAAGTAACACTACGATTCAATTTATTTTAAATAATATTCCACGTTAAAAATTAGTAATAATAAAATAAATTAAAACTGACAAGCAGAAATATTAAATACAATTTTAATGTACACAATCGAACGAAACTTTTTCTGTATAGATTCTCAGTGATTACTGAAGTGTCAACATTCGGTTTGTAAGCTTCTCTGTGATGGGTCGTAATGAGTATCATTATGCAAGGGGTTGCAGCCATCAAATGACAGAATTATACCACGGAAGTAGAAAAAATTGTTTTTGAATAGATTGGTGGTTTTTTACACACCCAATAGCGCACATTTCGAGCTCCGTATCAACTTTTTATAAAATGGCTGAATCGGTGGCATGAAGTTGTGCGCTGCTCTATGTTTCTAGGCACTCTACCTACAAAATACCGCCTCTACCAGGTGTGTACCCCCACCCAAAAACGTCTGCATTGACTGGCTCGCCGGCCCGCCGCCGGTGGGCAGGGCGCCTTGAAGTAGCAGCAGCGGGAGCTGTTGTCGCCGGCGAGATTACGCGTGTGAAATAGCTCGGGCGAGGGCCGACGGTCGGCGACCCGGCGCGTTATCTGCGCTCTGGAGGACGGCGAGGGCGCGGGCGAGGACGGGCAGCGGTGGGGGTGGGGGTGAGGACGGGGCACGAGGAAGAAGCACACGCGCGGGAGCCGTAAGAAAGCTCTACGGTCGACGCCTTCGACCCCTGGGAAAGGGACGCCAGAAGAATGAGCTAGTAGTCTGGGAGGCAGCGACACGAAATTTGAAGTGATCTGCGGATGACTAATTATTTTTTCTACTCCCATTGCATAATGCTGTCATTTGATGGCCGCGACCTGTTGCATTATGATATCCATTTCGATACAGATTTCATTGTGATACAGGTACTCGACCAGTCACAGAGTAGTTTCAAAACAAGTATTGAGAATTAATCATTGAGAACTTTTTCGGTAAATCTTTCATTCGGTTGTGTACATTAAAATTACATGTGATATTATATTATGTTTGTCAGTTTTAATTTATTTTATTTTTAGTGGATTATTATTTAAAATAAATTGGATAGTAATTTCACTTTGATCCTATTTGATTAGCGTTCACCGTCATGGGGGAAAACTCATGGAGGAAAGCAATGGAAAGACGTAGACATCGGTTATCATGGACCCAAGTTTGTTGGGAGAGACTGGATCGAGTTCGCGTTAGGAACTCTTTCAGATGTTTGCGCGTCAAGCTAATTAGAAAGCCTTGAAACTCCCTATCCCTCCTCTATTTTCTGTTTATTTCATGATAAAATATAATTAAGAAAGAAGATTAATAAAAAAGTAAAAAAAACAAATCAAGCATCTTAAGTAATTGAGTTCTCCAGTATTTGTATGTTCAACAAGAAAGGAAAATTAAAATTCTGCTTCCCGACTGTTTATTCTTTCCATTGCAAAACTCTCCAATTTGGACAGTTTTGTGCTGGCCGGGCGGGGCCGGGCGGGGCCGGGCGGGGCCGGGCGGGGCCGGGCGGGGCCGGGCGGGGCCGGGCGGGGCCGGGCGGGGCCGGGCGGGGCCGGGCGGGGCCGGGCGGGGCCGGGCGGGGCCGGGCGGGGCCGGGCGGGGCCGGGCGGGGCCGGGCGGGGCCGGGCGGGGCCGGGCGGGGCCGGGCGGGGCCGGGCGGGGCCGGGCGGGGCCGGGCGGGGCCCAGCCAACAAGTGGGACGCAGATCGCGGCGTGGACGCAGACGGATTCGCTTCTTTCCAGCGCGCGGCCGGGCGGGGCGGGCGGGGCGGGCGGAGCGGATATTGGAAGGCGGTCGGATATGGGAGCGGATGGGGAAGTGCGCGGGGGGTTCCGGGGTCGTATAATTTTGGTATACATCGCGACGTTTCGGGTGATTTTTCTCGTTATCCGCGGAAGTCGTTTTATTGACTTCAATTTCCACGGCCGTGGCTCCAGACCGTAGCGACGATTCGGCCGGGGGAACGAGGAAAGGGGCTAAGGAAAGTGTAAACGATGCAGAAGTCGATGCAGATGAAGGAGTACGTCTTGGCATGTGCCAGATTGTTCAGGCGTTCAATCTGCGTATTTTGTTTGCATTTCATACACCACGACTGGGGTGGGAAAGTTGCACAAAAAGATGGACGACAACTCTTCTCGTAAATTGGACATTTCTTCGGATCTGCATTTTGCCGGTTGCCACGGAGAATGAAAAACTGGCAAATGATATATCAAGGAACAATGATTTGGGTTTGTGTACATTTTGTTACCGTTTTAAAAATGTCTTTTATGAAAAACTAAAGAAGTATCTGATGAATATTTCCACTGAAAACTATCAGAGAGATGTTATATACTGCGATTTTTCTTACTCTGCCTCTGAAGGCCCGTCTTCACAATGGACATATGTCGCGCCGCTATTTCGCCTCTTTCTCAGTCGCGCCGCTAGGTATCGTGTGATCGCGAGCGTATCAAGCAGTGCTTGCGATCATGGCACTCCTAGCGGCAGGACCGAGAAAGACGCGAAATGCCTTGTGATATTCCATCGTGTCTATAGGGGGTTGAGATGCAGAGTTAGAAAAATCGCACTATAATCGAAAGATTCCAATTACGTTCTTCTTACTTATGAATGTGTGCTGAACGAAGTGGAATCTTCATAATACAAAAGGATTGCAATACCGTCTAGGGTGCTAAAACAGTAGGAATTTAATCACCCTCAGCCCCACAAGTCCTGACTTAAACCAAACTGGGATTTTCGTGTGAACATTAGGGTTTCCAACACCTTTATCATGTCGAGGACATTTTAATTAAAGAAATGACTGAAAAGCTGCTCGATTTAGGTGAACTAGTAGAGTTTTATCTGCAGAGGAACAAAGAAAGCGTGTATATAACGGTCTTGCTAGTTTCTTATTCTGGCATTGTACACGCCGGCTTACTTAGCTCAGAGCCACAATTGCAGCAGTCTCTGCAACTACTTTGGCCGGGAGGTTAATAATAATAATAATAATAATAATAATAATAACTCCACCTAGGGAGTACACGACCTTGGAGTTGGTGGTGGAGCTTGAGTACCCCCATGAGCCTTAAAGCTATGTCAGTGGTAGCCTAGCTACCGGTAGGGCCTCCCTTGCTGAATAGGTCGAAGGTGAGGGGTCAGACGAAGAAGTACTCCATTTTGAGGAGAGTGGGAAGTAAGTAGAGAGGGAAGGGTCATGAACCTTTGGACTTCCTGTTGTCGGCTCATAGAGGGTACAGGAGAGAAACTGGGTTGGCACACCAGGCCACTGATTAGAGTGGAGGCCCGAACCTTGCATTAGCCAGCGAAGGAGGCTGCCTTCAGCAGTCAGTGAAAATCCCGTAGGGTTTAGTAATGCCGACTGGCGATCGGAGGGACCCCTTGCTGGGCCCTGCGGGGGGATGCCCCGAGGCCACTGTGGGTCGCAGTAACGGATGGCAGGAAACAACCCGAGGGTTAAGTGTGATCTGTGAACTCGAACTTGCGTCCTGCGAATCCTCAATTCAAACCAATGAGCAAAATGGATAGAACAAGCAATTTAATGAATCTTAACGTGCCTTGTTCTACCAATGTCCCATACCTGCTCAGAAACCGAGCTAATGTCACCTTGTCGACGTCTGGCCATCCCACGGGTGTTAGTCCCAGGGACCCAGAGCCGGCAGTAGCTCGAAGCCATCGTCAGAGATGGACCCGGGATGAATTAAAGGAGGTGATGTGGTGCTTTTACTATGCAAAAGCGAAAAATGGGGGCTCAGAAATAGAAGTTTTCAAGGTATGGAGAGAGCGGAACCCAGATATGAGACCTACCCTAGACTCAAAGAAGCTTGCCAGTCAACGACGATACATACTCAGCAGTGGAAAATTCACAGCAGAACAACTTGCTGACATTGAGAGAAATGCGGAGTATGTACTTCGCTCGAACAATCCACATGACGAACACGTAGAACTTGAAAATGATGATCCCGTGGAAGGTTCATCGCTTTCCAGTGAAACACACGTCAGTGGCGAAAACTCATCTGGCAATGATTTACACGATAAGGACATGATGCGAAATCTCCTTCGGCGCGAGATAGAAAGAGTTAGTCAACTTCCGTTTGAATCTCGCGAACCGTTGAGGAGAATATACGAAAATGCCAAAGCTAAAAGAGTGATAGAAACAGTGAATTCTGTCTTAAATGAGGTGGTGGAGACCCCAGGCAGAGATCTAGATATTACTGAAATCAATCACATCATATACGCAACTGGATATCTAGTATCTCAGATAATTTTGGGGCCAGCCAAGAACACCGACGGCCGACAGCAAAACAGAGTAAACAGCTCTGTACCCCCATGGATGAACAGAATTATGAAACGGATAGCCGACACCCGGCGTGAAATATCACTCTTAGCTGAGGCATCTTCTAAATCAACGCACACCTCCAAAGTTCAACGAAAAATATTCAATGTTGAACAAAAATACCAAATTGAAAATGACATCAGCAGGCTAATGGTAGTTGAGAATCTAAAAGAGAAAATTCAAGCATGGGCTCAACGAATAAGAAGGTACAAACGTAGAATAGATTTCCGTGTACAGAACCGGTTGTTTGAAACAGACGCGAAGAGATTCTATCGCAATCTGACTCAAAAACCGAATGGCAAAGCTGTTACTCCTTCAAAAGATGACGTCGAAGCATTTTGGGCAGGAATCTGGGAAGAGAGCAGATCCTACAACAAAGACGCATCTTGGCTTCAATTTGAAGTTGATGCTGCCGATGAACTTGTAGAAACAGTGGAAGATGTTCACCAATTCTCGGAAGAGGACCTCTTCCAAGCAATTAAGAACATGGGAAACTGGAAGTCCCCCGGGATTGATAAGATCCAGATTTATTGGATTAAGAAATTAACAGCAATACATTCTCATCTAGCAAAGGCTGTTAATAAAATTTTTGAAAACACAAAGGAAATCCCGGAATGGCTCACACGCGGCATCACGTATTTGCTACCCAAAGCGGGAGACAGCTCTTTGGCGAAGAACTACAGGCCAATTACTTGTCTGCCAGTACTGTACAAAGTTATAACTTCAGCCATAGCTGACAAAATGTATAGACATCTAGATAAGAATCATCTAATGCCAGCTGAACAAAAAGGATGTCGTAAAGGCTCTTATGGCTGTAAGGAAATCCTGCTACTGAATAAAGTCATCTTGAATGATGTAAAGAAACGGAAACGTAATTTGAGCATGGGTTGGATTGACTACCAAAAGGCCTTTGATAGTGTACCACACGATTGGATTTTGAAGACCCTGGAGATCTATCGATTTCATCCTAGACTTATTGAATTTTGCAAGGCTAGTATGAAGTCGTGGAGTACCAGGTTACTAATCCACAGCGGAAAGGAAGCAGTAGAAACCAGAAGTATTCAGATTAACAGGGGTATTTTTCAAGGAGATTCACTATCCCCTCTGCTGTTTTGCATTAGTTTGATCCCACTATCGAGACAGTTGTCGCAAGCTGACTTTGGTTTTAAGCTCCATGGTGATGAAAGGCCAGTATCACATTTGTTTTACATGGATGATCTGAAAGTGTTTGCCAAGAATGAAGCGATTCTCTCCCAAATGCTGTCTGTCGTGAATGACTTTAGCAATGACATCTGCATGAAGTTTGGTCTTGACAAGTGTGCAAAAATCACTTTAAAACGAGGGAAACTCACAACGTCTGAGAACATTGAAATTGATACGCACACTGTGATTCAAGATCTTGAGCCAGGTAAAACTTACAAATATCTGGGCATTGAAGAATGTGAAACCATCTCGAATGACAGAATGAAAGAGAGAATTCGTAGGGAGTATTATAGGAGAGTGAGACTGGTCCTGCAGTCCGCTCTGAATTCCAGGAATAAAATATCTGCAATAGGTAGTTTGGCGGTACCTGTAGCCGAATACAGTTTTGGACTAGTGGACTGGACTGAGCAAGAAATCCGCACCATGGATCGAAAAACCAGAAAACTGCTAACAATGCATCATGTTTCCCACCCTCGAGCTGATGTACATAGACTTTATGTGGCACGTAAGGAAGGAGGAAGAGGCCTGAGACAAATTGAGGCCTCCTGGCACAACGCAATAGTCGGGTTGGGGAAGTATGTAGTCAGCCATCAAGACGACCCTCTAATGAGGCAGGTCATGAAATCTGACCGAAGAATGGGAAACAGAGGCATTGTTAGTGTAGCAAGAAACATTGCGAAGAAAACTAGGCAAGACACGTCGAATAACACAGACACTGAACTTCTGATGCTGCTAAACATGAAGTGTGAGACACAAAAAATGTTAAAGAAATCGTGGAGAGACAAACCACTCCACGGACAATACCTAAAAAGAATGGACAAAGTGCAGATCAATAAAGATCAATCATTTATGTGGCTTAAAAGGGGAAGGATGAAGCCAGAATCGGAAGCACTTGTAATAGCTGCCCAAGATCAGGCCTTGAGAACACGACATTATGATAAAGCGGTTCTCAAAATTTCCCAAGATGACAAATGCCGCATTTGCCTGGAGCAAGTAGAAACCATTGATCATATTGTCTCAGCTTGTCCAATCCTAGCAAAGACCGAATACCTTAAAAGACATGATAGGGTGTGTAGCTACCTCCACTGGCAGATCTGTACCGCCCTCGACGTTCCAAACACATGCCCCAAGTGGTACGAACACTCACCGAAACCGGTGACGTCTGTTGGATTGTGTACGATATTGTACGACCAACAAATTCAAACTGATCGCACGATAGCGGCAAACAAACCGGATATAGTTATCCGGGATTTGGCGAAAAAATCGTGTTTACTTATCGATGTTGCTGTACCTTGCGATCAAAACGTCGTTACCAAGGAGGCAGAGAAACGTCTTAAATACAAGAGTTTGGAAATCGAGATCAGCCGAATGTGGGGCGTAAAAGCACAGGTCGTCCCGATAGTTATCGGAGCTCTGGGATTTGTTCCGCAAAATTTGAGTAAGAACTTGTCTAAACTCCCAGGTAATTCAAAAGACTGGGAAGTGCAAGAAATTGCTTTATTTGGAACAGCCCACATTTTGCGTAAAGTATTGTAGAGGCACTGATAGTCACCGAATCTGCTCCTTAGGTGGCTGGTTGCAGCCTGGAGTGGATTTTATATTCAGCCGACTCATAAGATCTTTAGTCGTGATGTAGTGGAATAATAATAATAATAATAATAATAATAATAATAATAATAATAATAATAACAACAACAATCTTCGCAAATATTTCCTTCAGAAAATGACGGTTGTGCATGAAGCAATTTGTGCCACGGACAAGAATTTTATCCCACTGAACCTGAATCTAGCGGACTCTGAGAGACCATGTATCACCAAAGAAGATAGGCTGAGTGAGTGGACCCAAAAGCGTTTGCACGGCAGGTTTTCCGCTGAGCTGAAAGGGAACGGTGTGAACATGGGATCGTCAGTCTCCTGGCTAACAAAATCTGGCCTCTTTGCTGAGACAGAAGACTTCGTCATCTCTATTCAAGATGAAGTAACTTCCACTCGCAATTACCAAACGTATGTGATTGGGGATATGAGTGTAGAGGACCGCTGCCGCCTTTGCAATCAACCCGGCGAAACCCTCCAACACATAACGGGCGGGTGCTCTGCTTTGGCACAAACAGAATACCTGAGTCGGCACAACGACGTTGCTGCGGTAGTCCATCAAGCTCTGACTGCATAGTCAGAGATGGTACAGAAAGAGGTCCCATACTACAAGTTCAAGCCGGATTCAGTTTTGGGGACGAAACGGTGGAAGCTCTTGTGGAATGTTGCAGTCACCACTGAGCGAAGAAGCGAAAATATCAGGCCTTGGCTATTGAACTGATCGACATGTGGTGGTCAGTGTCTGTTGATGTAGTCCCTGTGGTCATCTCTACAAATGGACTGATCTCTGAAGAACTAACTTAATCGTCTGCAAGGCTTGGCCTTAAGAACTGGCACATTCAAACTATGCAAAAGGCTGTTCTTCAGAGTACTGCACGCATCGTGAGAAAGTTTTTATAGATGTAACTTCACATCGAATCCTGACCGCCCGAGTTTGCAAGCAAAGCAGGCACCTTCGTTCTCCAAAGGTCCCGGTATCTGTTGTAGTACACCTCGCTAGGCGAGAGACTTACAAATATTATAATAATAATAATAATAATAATAATAATAATAATAATAATAATAATAATAATAACAACAACACAATACAAGAGTTTGGAAATCGAGATCAGCCGAATGTGGGGCGTAAAAGCACAGGTCTGGGATTTGTTCCGCAAAATTTGAGTAAGAACGTGTCTAAACTCCCAGGTAATTCAAAGGACTGGGAAGTGCAAGAAATAGCTTTATTTGGAACAGCCCACATTTTGCGCAAAATATTGTAGAGGCACCGACAGTCCCTAGATCTACTCCCTAGGTAGCTGGTTGCAACCTGGAGTAGATTTTATATTCAGCCAAGTCATAACATCTTTAGTCGTGATGAAGTGGAATAATAATAATAATAATAATAATAATAATAATAAATAAGCTCTGGTATTTTCTCTGCCAAAATTCGTGTAAGAACTTGGCTAAACACACAGGCAATTCAAAAGACTGGGAATTGGAAGGAATTGCTTTATTTGAAACAGTACACATTTTGCGCAAAGTATTGTGGAGGCACCGAGACACCCTAGATCTGCTCATTAGGTAGCTCGTTGCAACCTGGAGTAGATTTTATATTCAGCCGACTCATAACATCTTTAGTCGTGATATAGAGGAATAATAATAATAATAATAATAATAATAATAATAATAATAATAATAATAATAATAATAATGGTGGCTTATTATGTGGCGAGGTTCTCCTAGTCCCGACAGTAGCGGATTTTTGTTACTACATGGTGGTGTACAGCTACGTGGTACAGCTACGTAGGTAGGTCAAATTCAGCCTGTATCTGGAAGAGAATTCTAGCGGCCGCTGCTCTGATCGGTAGTTTTTCTTAGTTTCTTACCACAACACCAGGCGAATGCCGGAGCAGTACCCTAACAAATCAGCTACGGATTATCATTTCTTCCTCATACTTGTCCTTTCCTCTCCACTTACTCACACAGACATGCAATTCGCTCCACACATGTTGAGAGGCCAGTCGGGAGCTTAGACCTTGTCCCGGCTGAAGTGATGCAAAGCCGAAGAGCTGAAGGAGAGAATTGCCCCGATAGTCGACATATAGAGCGGCGCCGAAACCTACCATCCAGTGGGGGCGAATCATCGCCCCTCCAGAGATAAGACATCCACTACACTAACAGTGTAACCTTAGTAGTTGACGTGCGCGAAAACATTATTTAAGCAATTAATTTCGCTGTGTACACGTTAGTCTCTGTTTATAAAACTTGGTATTTGTTGAACAGACGAGTTTTCTTTGTTACAATAAACACAATGCTTAATTAGTTTTGATATGTTACTTGTGAAAAAGGAGATTCTCAGTTACTATTACTAAAATTTTTCGAGCTGTGTAACGTTGAAACGAAAAACTGGTGTTGTGCAGAGTTCGCACTGGATGGTTAAGTAGTTCCAACATAACTTCTTTTTCTTTTTCTTTGTCTCCTGTGCACAATTCGCTGAGTGAGGTTTGTCCGGCCAACTCGTTATGAGGCAGCATTGTTCAAATGTTTTTTATTGTTTTTTAAATTTTATTGAGTTTCCAGTCTTCGACACTTTCCATAAAAACTTGAAACCATTTAATTAAGGTGACAAATATTCTCACACGCCTTGCGTACGTGATTCCAATGACGATATAGTATATACATTGATTTTCTATCACATAATATCTGGACTAGTGATTTTGACGTACGAAGTGTCAAAATATGTAAGTAATCGTTCTAAAGAAATCATAATAGCAGAAAATAAACAATGAGAAATGTTAATTTCACAATATACAAAAGATATCTCTGCCACACGATATATTTCAATGCAACTTCACATTTTCAATCTGAAAAAACTATAATCTATATTTACAGATGTTTCTCAAGTACGTAAATATTGCACGTTTCGTTTGACATTGATCGTAATTAATCGATACATGTTAGTAATATTTTTCAAAATTACATGGTACGTTAGCTCTGCAACCGAAAGCCATGAAGGAGCTTATTTGTTTTTTCAGCGCAGACTAGGTTTCTTTTGCTGGATAATCATGTTACAATAAGTAGGGACGTATTCTCTTACAAATGTTACTGTGCGTTTAACAATGTTGATCTCTGGATCGCGCTCCTGTTAATACGAGCAGAACATTTTTTTCAGTTCTCAGATGGTACGAAATGTTGCAAATGTGCTTTAGAACATCCACTTTTTTAAGCTGAAATGAACGACTTGTTGTTGTTATTATTATTATTATTCCATTACATCACGACTAAAGATCTTATGAGTCGGCTGAATATAAAATCTACTCCAGGTTGCAACCAGCTACCTAAGGAGCAGATTCGGTGACTATCAGTGCCTCTACAATACTTTACGCAAAATGTGGGCTGTTCCAAATAAAGCAATTTCTTGCACTTCCCAGTCTTTTGAATTACCTGGGAGTTTAGACAAGTTCTTACTCAAATTTTGCGGAACAAATCCCAGAGCTCCGATAACTATCGGGACGACCTGTGCTTTTACGCCCCACATTCGGCTGATCTCGATTTCCAAACTCTTGTATTTAAGACGTTTCTCTGCCTCCTTGGTAACGACGTTTTGATCGCAAGGTACAGCAACATCGATAAGTAAACACGATTGTTTAGCCAAATCCCGGATAATTATATCCGGTTTGTTTGCCGCTATCGTGCGATCAGTTTGAATTTGTTGGTCGTACAATATCGTACACAATCCAACAGACGTCACCGGTTTCGGTGAGTGTTCGTACCACTTGGGGCATGTGTTTGGAACGTCGAGGGCGGTACAGATCTGCCAGTGGAGGTAGCTACACACCCTGTCATGTCTTTTAAGGTATTCGGTCTTCGCTAGGATTGGACAAGCTGAGACAATATGATCAATGGTTTCTACTTGCTCCAGGCAAATGCGGCATTTGTCATCTTGGGAAATTTTGAGAACCGCTTTATCATAATGTCGTGTTCTCAAGGCCTGATCTTGGGCAGCTATTACAAGTGCTTCCGATTCTGGCTTCATCCTTCCCCTTTTAAGCCACATAAATGATTGATCTTTATTGATCTGCACCTTGTCCATTCTTTTTAGGTATTGTCCGTGGAGTGGTTTGTCTCTCCACGATTTCTTTAACATTTTTTGTGTCTCACACTTCATGTTTAGCAGCATCAGAAGTTCAGTGTCTGTGTTATTCGACCTGTCTTGCCTAGTTTTCTTCGCAATGTTTCTTGCTACACTAACAATTCCTCTGTTTCCCATTATTCGGTCAGATTTCATGACCTGCCTCATTAGAGGGTCGTCTTGATGGCTGACTACATACTTCCCCAACCCGACTATTGCGTTGTGCCAGGAGGCCTCAATTTGCCTGAGGCCTCTTCCTCCTTCCTTACGTGACACATAAAGTCTATGTATATCAGCTCGAGGGTGGGCAACATGATGCATTGTTAACAGTTTTCTGGTTTTTCGATCCATGGTGCGAATTTCTTGCTCAGTCCAGTCCACTAGTCCAAAACTGTATTCGGCTACAGGTACCGCCAAACTACCTATTGCAGATATTTTATTCCTGGAATTCAGAGCGGACTGCAGGACAAGTCTCACTCTCCTATAATACTCCCTACGAATTCTCTCTTTCATGCTGTCATTCGAGATGGTTTCACATTCTTCAATGCCCAGATATTTGTAAGTTTTACCTGGCTCAAGATCTTGAATCACAGTGTGCGTATCAATTTCAATGTTCTCAGACGTTGTGAGTTTCCCTCTTTTTAAATTGATTTTTGCACACTTGTCAAGACCAAACTTCATGCAGATGTCATTGCTAAAGTCATTCACGACAGACAGCATTTGGGAGAGAATCGCTTCATTCTTAGCAAACACTTTCAGATCATCCATGTAAAACAAATGTGATACTGGCCTTTCATCACCATGGAGCTTAAAACCAAAGTCAGCTTGCGACAACTGTCTCGATAGTGGGATCAAACTAATGCAAAACAGCAGAGGGGATAGTGAATCTCCTTGAAAAATACCCCTGTTAATCTGAATACTTCTGGTTTCTACTGCTTCCTTTCCGCTGTGTATTAGTAACCTGGTACTCCACGACTTCATACTAGCCTTGCAAAATTCAATAAGTCTAGGATGAAATCGATAGATCTCCAGGGTCTTCAAAATCCAATCGTGTTATTATTATTATTATTATTATTATTATTATTATTATTAAAGCTATAACATCCCTATCCAGGGCAAAAGCCTCCCACTCTCTGCTGGGGTAGCTCACAAATAAGAACTTACCAGGTGAGCTAAAACCTGGAGAAGTAGAATTGTTTTCCTATTAAATCATTTACCATTCTGTTATATATATATATATATATATATATATATATATATATATATATATATATATATAGTGCATAAGTTCTTAACAATACCTGTGATTTTCCTGTAGCACCACTTTCACAGTTAAACAATAGTTTCGTTAGACATTGTTTCACATTCATCTTAAAATGTATTATTCACACTTATATATATATATATATATATATATATATATATATATATATATACAAATATGTTCTTTCTATAATTTATTTTGTCACTTCTTTCCACCTTACCCTGAACGACTTATTATATTCTTCTCTAATAAAACGACAAAAATCACCGTCAACCAGTCCAGGGGTGCAGGGCCGGAGCCCGGCACCTTAAATCCACGCCTTCTATTGTGTCCCATCACTATCTCGCAATCCCAGCGCTCCGCCGCGCCGCGCCGCGCCGCGCCGTTGACATGTCGCCCGGCCGTGCAGTTGCCTCGCCCTCGCCCACGCCCACGCCCCGCCCCGGGCGACAGCACGTCCGCCCAGCGCGGCGGAGATTTGCGACGCGGCCGCGCGCCGCAGCACCGGCGCGGCGCCTGGGCGGGGCGGGGCGGGGCGGGGCGGGGCGCGGGCGGGAGCGGGGAAGATAATACCCCGCGGGCACGCGAAAAAGCGATAAAAACTTGAAGCAGGAGTCCCCGGGTGAGCAAGAAGAGGGTGTTAGCGCCGAGACGGGCCCCGCTTGTCGCTCGGACTGCGCGGAGGGAGGAGGAGGACGACGAGGAGGAGGAGGGTGGGAGGACGGAAGCAGAAGGAACGGAGAGGAAAGTCCTGGGAAAGGAGGCGTCTGCGGTGAGCGCCACGGACATTTGAATTGCCGATGGAAACGTTCGAGATGCGATCTTGTGTGACAAGGGAAGCGAGTCGGGGATAACAGGCAAGAGGAGAAAGGGCGGAACTGGGAAGGGTGGGAGGCGGGGGTTGAGGACGGGGCGGGGGGGGGGGGAATCGTGCCGCCAGAGCCGGACATGTCCTCACGACTGAGGTGGGGCCGGACGAAATCCGTGCCTTGTCTGCGCTTGTCGAAAAGGTGGGCGGTATCTTCAAGGATAAGGTTGCAACTGCGCGGTAACCAAAACATCTGCAGAAATAGAATAAAAGGAAGAGTAAAAGGATTACGGCAGATCAAACTTAACGCAGGATATTTTTTTTATTTATCACACATAAATATACTGCACTTAACCCCTGTTTTACTTTTAAAGAATGCAATATTTTTATTGCGATTGATAAGGCGTCTGCAACCTACTGGAACGCCGAAATATTGGTTCGTTCAAATGTGCAAGACGGAATGTCTGTATTCTTTCTTTGCGAAACAAAACCGTTTTTCTCTATAATTCGGTTTGGCCTGATGTAACTTTATTTATTATTTAATTTCCAGAGAACCATGAATACTTCTGTAACGTAATAAAAACTGTAATGAATGAAAGTACCACTAAAAAATGTAAACCACGTTTAAGAGAAAGAGATATGCTTTTTTTTCTCCAAGGGAACGTTTTTAACAAATAGAATAGTGAAACAATAGTAAATATCACAATGTTATAAAGAATAACAAAACACTGTTCACAATCATGCCTGTTGAAGGAGGCCGACAACAATACAAGTTAATATTCAAGGGTACATATTCTCATTCAACAGACTATATGCTTCACATGAAACACGCTATTTCTATAGTTGACTGGTTCCAACATAGAATGTATTGTTTAAATAGAACGTAACATCACTGCCCAACAGTATCAGCCGTCTCAACCGCAACTCCCTCTGCAGGAATCAGGCCGCTCTGTCAACCAGGCGAACGGCTGCCCGAACGACCGGCTGGCCGGTCCCGGCAAAAACTACCACGCAGCGCTAATATTTTGTTAGAAAATATTCAGGAAACGTTGAAGAAACATCCGGCGGAGCTTTGTACTGGTTTGTGTTACGGAGATTGTAACAATTCACCGTTCGATAAGCACAGCAAGCATTCCACTTGTTTTGCGGCAGGCCGCGCAGGCGATGTGCTGTAGTGGACGGAGGCTGGAGGAAGCCCGGTTGGGCTCCAACCCTGTTCTCAACCAACCCTTGATACACTTATATCCCAAGAGAAGGGCAAAATTCTCGAATTTGTACGTCTTTTGCATTACCAAGGTTTAGATTCATTTAATCGATCATCATTACAGCGAACATACACATATCACATTTACCTTATGTTTACCTGTACAAGCAAGTTGCAAAAACAAAATATTTAAAAAATAGAATCATCTAAAGGTCTTTAAATTTTTCAGGCATATCAACTGAACATATTCCGATGTGACGCGGATATGCATTCAGTTTGTATTGTGGATTCGCTTACGGCCTCATATTATCCAAGGTATCCTTGAAGTACCAAAATGGATTATATTCCTTCCACCTTTCACGCACGAAAAAACGCATTTCACATTAAACAATACGAAAAACTACTTATATTTTAAACACATGATTAATGTGGCTTTGTGCAAGAATGTGATATATCGTTGGTCGTAATAAGAATACCCAAGTGCACATCAGTGCATGTAACGACAAAGTGCTTCCAACATTACTTTCAAAGCAAAAAAGAACTTTCTAAACGTGTATTACGGCACCAACATAATATAGTTTGTTATTTTACAAGATTGTACAGATTTCCAAAACAGAGATTTCCCAGAAGTTCGACAGTAAAAGACAATTTAATTATTTCCCGAAGTTATATTTTATTTCCCCAATCCACAGCTCCCACGCACGCAAAAAACAAATCCGTCCCCGAGAGTCAACGTTATCATAAATCGATCAAAGAGCAGTTACACTGCGTAGGCAGAACATCGATCAGCTACATAAGCGAAATAAAGCAATCAAAGTAATTGAATCAAATTTTTAATCCTGCTACGCCAAATTAATAGTGGGGCGCGTCAGCAGATCCCTCTGCGACGCCCGATTCTCGCCAACTTCGCTGAGCGGTCGCCAACAACGCTCCGGCGAGGCGCGGCGGGGCGGGGCGGGGAGGGGCGAAGTTAAAAACGGAGGAACAACAACGGTATCAATCAAACGCGGCCGGGCAGTAAAAGATAATGTGAATTAATGTCATATTTACATTCGCAGCTGCCTGTAATTTTGCAACTGGACGCATAAAACACGGCGTTCTGATGAGAATGGGGCACGGTTCATTATCAGTGCATCCGGCCCGCGCCGGGCGTTGGCGGCTCCGCTTGCTAATCCACGGCCGCACATATCGCAGGGCAGCCATTGCCGCCCCCCCCCCCCCGTGACGGCCAATGAGACTCCATTTGACGCGCCAATGCAGCGCTCGACAACTGCATTGCCCGCGCCTGAAACCCCATAGACGCAACTCCTCGGACAAAAATTAGTTTACGTTTGTATTGCATATATTTTAAAAAAGACTTAATACGCCTGTAACAAGTAATGCACTTCAGCTACCGGGTCAATGACCCCCATCTCGATCAGGTTTTTGTCCAGTTTCCTTGATCCATTGAGCAAATGCTGAGACGGCCCCTTGTTTTGCTTCTGGACGTAAATGTAGCTTCACTATTTGCACGTTCTGTTGAGCACTCCTTTTGCTTGTATTAGGAGTAGAATTAAGAGTGAGTTACTATTTTGTTAGCAATGCAGAACAATCAAATCAGAGGTTTTTTACCATTGCAATTATGTTTTCTGTAACTCGGAAACGAAAATGTCTAGTGTTTTTCAAATGTTGCTAATCTCGGACTTTTTTTTCCCCTTCTGTACTTCAAGAAAATGTGCGCAGATAGTCTCCTCCCCCATACGTCACATACAGTGTTTAGTGTTTTTTGACCAAATTAATAAATAAGGCGAATTTTTACTTTCTCGCTAGGAGTAGAGAGATGTTATGTAATGCTGCGCCAAAAACGGCGAAAATTGTAGTACTTTTCGCTTAATTTTGCGTGAAAGTAGGGCTAGAAAGTACGTGCTGTTTTGGTACCACTAGTTTTTAAAGGAAATGGAAGACAGAACGAAATTCTAAAGCCATCCTTCGTACGAAGTATTACATGTGTTGTCCGTGATAGATATAAATATATCCCCGTCGGAGCATGCAATTTGACATCTTCATCACAAGTTGCTACACAATCATTATAATTAATAAAAATTTTCGTTATGTTACTGGATTTCTTGTAAATTATCAAAAATCTTGGAGAGAAAACATTCGAATGTCGATAAAACACATTGTAGAATATGAATCACAGATTAGCACATGTATTTAAGTTACTCGTTCCAAGTGAGCAAACAAATTGGTATAACTTCAAAAAAATCTAATTTGCTGTTGATAAAATTATCACTGATTGATTTATTCGTTTGTAACTAACACATTAGCACACAGCTAACATTCATTTCTGATGTTGGTACCAATCAATGCGAGTTAGAGATATTGACGCGACAATAATTGGAAATAATACACAATAAATCACTTTGGACCGACATGGAATTGCAAATGTAACCGTATTGACTGAACCTGGGTTCCTATTAGTAATTACGACAATAAAAGTAATTTTTGTTTCGTTGTTTTGAAGGTATAGATTTATATCCGATTGTTCATTTTATACAATATTTTCCATATTGTTTTTTCTTAAGAAAACAACCCAATATCAGGAAAACATGTAGTATGACTCGGCAAGATGTCTGCGTATTTCAATCCAATTCAACTTTAATAAGTAATATCTTCAATTGTTAGAAATTAAATATTTACTATCTGCTATTAAAAATACACTGAATCAGTTTATTTACATTAATTTCAATGGTATTTATTTTTGTAGTCATATTCATTATTAATGATAGTCGGAAAAGGGTTTTAGAAAGTTTGAAATGTTTTCATTAAAATTTGTCTGAAATAAGAATGACGAATATAATAGTGTGAACTAGCTGACCCGGCAAACGTTGTTTTGCCATATAAATTATTACTAGGATTATTTTAGTAGAAAAAAATGACTAACTTATTGTCAGTTTTTGAGAATGTGGTATATATGAGTTGAAGAGGCATGGAGCGCTGTGAACGATGATGGAGTATACAAATAACACAATACCAAACATTTATATTTTTAATTTATTGTAATTTATTTTTTGAAATGATATACATTGCTAATTATAATAATTTTACTAAAAAAACGTATCAATCCGTCAACTCAATAGAGTGTACAATATTTTTTGTTATCCCATCTTTAGCTAACACAAATAAACTGGATGGTTTGCCCACTCGAGAGCATGCCACGTATAATAGACCGTGTGAAAAACATGGTGTGCTAAAAACTAAGCTACAAACAGACATCGTTTGGCCTTGAGACGTATTAATAGTCATAGCAAATGCCAATCTTAACGGAAATTGAAGACGCTTAAATTGAATTGACACATCTGTGGGTATAATAGGTAGTAATATATTATCACCTCGAAATTTGCCACTTAAAATTATGTCTTCGACGTTTTTTATTACAGCCCAGCAATTAAATCATAAATTATTTAAAAATTACACCGAAATAGAAAAATGATAATTGTGAAATTACAATTAACGCCCAAACAATAAAAATAATGGCCGAAAACTGTAGTGAGTGAGAAACGGCTTATTGTGTGAGAGATCTCATCCTTACTCCGTTCTGCTTATTGGGTCAGAAGCAATGTTGCCAGATGTGAAACTTCCGATTGCGAAGTTTTAAGTTCGAAAATGCGGGTTTACTAATATAATTTAAATAAAGGGAAAACATCAATAATTCATATACTGACATAGAATTCCCTTTTATTAATTAAATAAATGCGATATTGTCTCACTATATTTGTTCTATGTTTGTTCTCACTGTATATAATGTCCTCGATTCACCCAAGAAATTAAAAATATAAAATATCAGTATTTTTGTTATAAATGTACTTTCAATTTATTTTTAATCTCGGTTTTCTGTGAAGCCGAGTAACGTTACTTCAACATTTTTAATTTCGATATCCCGCAAAGTGCATAATTTCTCCGGCTTGAATAAACGCAATAAGAATCCGAACTACGATCCATATTGTTATTTGGCGTATCCAAAAACGACTAACCAACATGTTGTCACCTATTTGTCCTTTGAATCTCTAACAGTAAGACAATAAAGGACGGAGTTCACAACAACACCTCGGTGCTTGGTCATCAATTTCGAATACGGCAATTGGATAAAGCCCTAATGATTGGTAGATGATTTGTGTTTTATTGCTTTCTACTTTAATCGAATAGAGAGAGAGCATTTTGAACATTCAAACTTTGTCAACCATAGTTAGCGGGACATCTAACGATCATTGTAATAACAGAGGAAATTAAAAAAATTGATTTTAATCCACTATCGTGGAAATGCAGATTTTTTTTTGGCATCCTCAACGCTTAATGCGGATTAGGTGTTAATAATCCGGTATAAAATACGGAAATGCGGTATATCTGGCAACACTGGTCGGAAGTGACGCCGGCAGACGCCTTGCGGGGATACTGATCAAGTGATAATTACATCATATAAATCAATTAGGGTTTTCTTTACCTATTGTTGCACTAAATGGCAGTAAAAAACGAAAATCTATATATTAAAAGACGGCAGGAGAAAATAATTAACGATAATAAATAAACCTGTAAAGAACAATCATTTAAAAAATTGTTATAAAATACATGTACACATTTTTAACTGTTCAACAATGAATCTATTCCCCTTTTTATACATGCGAGAATTTAATATCAACTTCCGAAGGATAACTAAACATTAATTAATTAAGGCTAATTAAACATTTCGCAGCAACAAACGTCACAAATTATTAAAACAAAGTTCCTAGTCTCAATGTCATATCTACCTGTAGTCAAATAGTAATTGTTATGCTTTTTTTCTGCTAATTATAGTATTAATAACGCAAATCTAACGCAACAATGTATCGCGGAAACAAACATTTTTCTAGCTGAGCCCAGCAGACATTGTTCTGCCCCTAAATCTCTCTTTCTCCTTCCCTCTCTCTCTTTCTCCGTCTCTGTCTTTCTCCGTCTTCCTCTCTTTCTCCGTCTCTCTCTCTCTCTTTCACCGTCTCTCTCCGTGGTTTTCACATTTAATAGCAGATTCTGCACATCGCTAAGCAGGTGCGTATTATGGAGAAACACCGTGTAGCGGGTGAAATACCGCCCGTGTGAAATACCCACCGTGTGTAGCGGGTTGCCTAAAAGTTTGGTGCGAAATTTTTTTTAAAAAATGGGGTGGACCACCCTTATCACTAAGAGGTATAACAAATAGATAACAACCTATTCTCAGACCTATTGAATATACATATAAAATTTCATCAAAATCTATCATGCCATTTCGGAGGAGTATGGTAACTAAAACTGTGACACGAGAATTTTATATATATATATATATATATATATATATATATATATATTTGTTGCACAAAACATGATATTCAACATATGCCAAGGGCATTTAAAGAAATATTTTAGAAAAACCAGTATTTCAAATTCAGAACATATGACTACGTGTCCCCAACACAGAACGCAATCGCAGACAAATATCCAAATCTAAAACAAAACCAACGCGTTTCTGAAATTCAACGCGAGTTGGTTTCCAAACCAATATTCTGTACTTCCCTACAGTACCTCCGGTAGCAAGTGGTCAAATGCACCCGAAGTACACATCTCCCGATTGCATAGCATACCCTCCGTTGAAATTTGAATTCCTCATTCGCATCAATTATTACACCGTGATAGGTTTGTGATGGTCGAGTTACAGTCAAATTGTGGAGCTGCAACCAACTAAATGAGCGCTGCAGCGTTTTTGAAACTAACTGAAATGAGAACGCGGTTTCAATTGGAACAATGCGCGCACGGTTGCCGTACTTCACGGCTCCTTTGTGAACGCGTGCGCCGGGGGGGGAGGGCGCTGTGTCCGCCGCCCACCGGCTGTGTGCGTGCGGCAAATAATGGAGATGTATTAATACTCTATTCGCAGCGCGAAACTATGACTGCCGCAGATATCCAGGCGCGCTTTCATGTGGTCTAATCGCAGAGAGATTCCGACGTGAACGTTTCTGATCCCTCGTATGGGAATGACTCGGAAGTCATATGTGGAGCTACGTAGGACTGGAAGGTTCGGAATGAAATAACTGAATGCAACCATAAAATGTATTCTCAAATGTTGAAAAAAACAGATTGTTTTTACATTAACCCTTTGCACTCGTAGGGCATGTGTGACATGCCGTCCATAAATGCACTCGGTGGTCAGAGGTTTCTGAGCACTGCGAGGTTCTACAACTCGTAAAGCATTTCGAAGATGACAATGGAAAAAGGCTTGAAGCCGATACTAGACTTTCCCCCGTTTTAGCTCGTTCTCACATTATTGCGTCAACATTGATTAAAAATAGAATAGTAGCCCGGATTCGACAATGAAGACTTTATTTTACATACAAGAAAAATACGTGGACATCTGTGACATGCCCTACGAATTAATTAGGGATTTTGGTTTCACATCTGAGACATGCCCTACGAGTTGTAGAACGTGTCACATTACATACTGCAACGAGCTGGTAGCCATTATTGTGGTGGCATCTCTGACATGTCGTACGAGCTATAGAACGTGTATTACGCTCGTTGCTTACGAATGCACACGGTTAATATTTTCAAAATGCTTGCATATTTTCTGAAGAAACATTTGAACTCTGAACAAGAACAAGTAACAAGAATGGAGACGAGTGCATGCGAAGAGAAACATTCTTGACCAAACACACCGATCTCGTCATGGATCAAAATCACAAATATTACTGAAAAAGGGGAAAAAAATATATACGTACTAACAGGTGTTTCATAGAACCATGTACACGAGTATCACAAGAAACTGAGGCATGTATATATCGTATAATTGGGACGTCATACAATTGACGTAGTCAGATTGGACATGACTATTACTATTAATTAATTCTGAAATGCTCATTTAAAACTTAATAAATTATTTCAATATTCTTTCAGTTCTGCCTACGCTTGAGACAAAACTAATTTAAGTTACCGTACAAGGAGATATACCTGGCTTGTTTCACCATTTTAATTCATTTCAAATAAACATGTGCCGAGATACGCGCTATTGAAACAAAACTATCTCTGGTCTTTATCAATAATTGGTACCATACGTTCGATGGCACTTTTTCCCTTCCCTTTATCTGTCAAAGTTCGCTGTACATTCATTATTTTATAGCTCGTATTCAGAATTATAATCCGTTTGCATTTATGGACATTGAGAGGGAGAGACACAAATAAAATAACAGGATCCAATCAGGTTTATGGAAGCTAACTCAGTAAGTTTAAATTGTTATCACATTCGCAGCAGCTCTATTTCATTTTTAACAAATATCCCATCAATATTGTTGGGATTTTTGGAATGCCATGGGAGGGATAATATAAGAGATGTCTCACTAAATCATGGAAATTCTGGGAAGCAAATTACGACATACAAATTGGTAACTTTTATTTCAAAGCAAGGAGGAGTACGTGATATGCGTAGTACCTGTGCATTTATTGCTCATGATCACTGAATCGTAGGTATAGAAATCGAATAATCTGCACATGTCCAGCTGTAATCAGGGCAAATAAAGGGCCACATTCGACTCATCTCTGTCTGAAGGAGAGAACTGGCCATGTTTCTCGGATTCTTCCAGAACGTGGTTTTTACTTTTATTTTTAGAAATCTATCACCACCGCCGCCATTGCCCCGCCACCGCCACCGCCACGCAACCACCACATCAGCAATTCCCTCGCCACCTTACCCCCCCACGATCAGAGCAGTCACTGCTTTCCCCTCCCCCCACCTTCCGTTCCAAACGCCCCACCTTGCCCCCATGGCCGCCGCTGCCACCCCCACCATCGCACCAATCGTCGTTACCACCGCCACCATGAACTTCTCCCCCGCTTCGGCCAAAATCGCCGCCTTCACCACCACGGCCGCCGCTCGCCCGCCACCACAATCGCCACCGAATGCCGATCATGACCACCCCCACATCACTCCCCCCTCACCGCCACTGCCTCCCCCCTACGACCGCCGCCGCCGCCATCAGAGCTCTCTCGCCACCGCCCCCGCTTCCGTCCCAAACGCCCCACCTTACCCCCATGGCCACCGCTGCCACCCCCACCATCGCACCCATCGTCGTTACCATGGCCGCCACTACCTCCCCCTCCCCCGCTTCGGCCAAAATCGCCGCCTTCACCACCACGGCCGCCGCTCGCCCGCCACCACTATCGCCACAGCATGCCGATCATGGCCATCCCCACACCACTCCCCCCGCCACCCCCTACGACCGCCGCCGCCACCATCAGCGCTCTCCCGCCACCGCCCCCGCGGCCGCCGCGAAGGGCCTGGCAGGCGGGGCCTCCGGGGACCGCCGCACGGTGTGACCAGATGGCGAAAACGTGGCCAAAACCTCAAACGGCTTCGAATTCAGTTACCAAGTTGTACACGGGGGTTTTCAAAGTCGCTGATTTCAAATCTTACCTCAAAATTACGCAAAACAATATGGCAAATCCAATATGGCGACCGAAAATGTGAAAATAACTTTATTAACGTTGTGGCGTGAACGGAATAGACATCTCAGATTAAAATAACAAAGATAGCCTTTCCTTACATATAACTTCATGGGAAGTATAACCTTTCGACGGCATTGCGGCCCATCTGGATTGATGACAAAATATAATACGTATATGTTTAAAGTTATACGCGTACATTTATTCATTATAATCTTAGGAACAGAAAAAAGACAGAATTAATAGAAATATTATCATAATTAATAAATGCTCATATTTAATAAATAACAGAATATAAATAATGCAAACAAATAGTCAATAAATATAAATTATATTTATCTCAACAAAATCTCTTTAACACATCAGTTCGTATATTTCACTAATACAACGTAACATGGCAAGATACACACTCACATAAAGAATTGTTCATAAACCCTCAATCTGCACAAATTTTCAATAAAAATTAGCTTTATTTATAACATATTGAATCACTCTATTCGAAGATATGAGTTATAAACCGTTATACGCACTCTTTATTAGTGCAAAATCTATTAAACAGAACAGTTCGTTTACTACACTCACGCAAAGTACCGCGGCGAGATACACACGCACATACAAAAATTGTTCATAAACTCTCAAACTGCACAAATTTTCAATAAACGTTAGCTTTATTTATAACATATTGAATCACTCTATTCGATGATATGAGTTATAAACCGTTATACGCACTCTTTATTAGTGCAAAATCTATTAAACAGAACAGTTCGTTTACTACACTCACGCAAAGTACCGCGGCGAGATGCACACGCACATACAAAAATTGTTCATTAACCCTCAATCTGCACAAATTTTCAATAAAAAATTAGCTTTATTTATAACATATTGAATCAATCTATTCGAAGATATGAGTTATAAGCCGTTATACGCACTCTTTATTAGTGCAAAATCTATTAAACAGAACAGTTCGTTTACTACACTCACGCAAAGTACCGCGGCGAGATACACACGCACATACAAAAATTGTTCATTAACCCTCAATCTGCACAAATTTTCAATAAACGTTAGCTTTATTTATAACATATTGAATCACTCTATTCGAAGACATGAGTTATAAACCGTTATACGCACTCTTTATTAGTGCAAAATCTATTAAACAGAACAGTTCTTTTACTACACTCACGCAAAGTACCGCGGCGAGATACACACGCACATACAAACATTGTTCATAAACCCTCAAACTGCAAACATTTTCAATAAAAATTAGCTTTATTTATAACATATTGAATCACTCTATTCGAAGATATGAGTTATAAACCGTTATACGCACTCTTTATTTGTGCAAAATCTATTAAACAGAACAGTTCGTTTACTACACTCACGCAAAGTACCGCGGCGAGATGCACACGCACATACAAAAATTGTTCATAAACCCTCAATCTGCACAAATTTTCAATAAACGTTAGCTTTATTTATAACATATTGAATCACTCTATTCGAAGACATGAGTTATAAACCGTTATACGCACTCTTTATTAGTGCAAAATCTATTAAACAGAACAGTTCGTTTACTACACTCACGCAAAGTACCGCGGCGAGATACACACGCACATAAAAAAATTGTTCATTAACCCTCAATCTGCACAAATTTTCAATAAAAATTAGCTTTATTTATAACATATTGATTCACTCTATCCAGTGATATGTGTTACAAAGCGTTATGCGCAATCCTTATTATTGCAAAGTCCTGTGAACTAAATGCTTGGTTAATTTTACTAATACCAGCGTGGTACATACAAGGAAAGTGGAAAATTCATCAGAAAATGAAAACCGCGTATATGAACGCGGTAATTCTCGGAAGAATTTGGTACTCCTTTATGTTATTATATTTAGACTTAACATTTGGTACTAAATTAATTTTACCATCGCTACCTCGAATGTATTCTTTATATACTATTCAGAAAACCTCATTTAGCCGCTTACGCTGTATAAATGTTCGAAAAATGATAAATAAATTAATAACTGAATCTAATTTAAATTAGAAATAATAAACATTTTCTTGTACTGAATTCTGTGAACGGATGACTAATGTCTCTAATGCTTTGTGTGGGGGGGGATATATACATACACTCAGAAAAATATTTTTTTACACTTGAATTTGTACCTAATATCTCTGAATCCTTATTTACTTCAAAGATAATGAAATATTGTAATGACTAATGTTAATAAACACCAGCGATACGTAATCTTTGCTGGTACAGAGGTTGTGAATGGAATGTTTGTTAATTTTAAGTTCCCGCTCGGTAATGCAGGTTGCCATTACGAGATACACACGCTCATGGGAAATTGTTCATAAAACACGAATCTGCAGCGAGACGCAGCCAAACTTTCTTTCAACTGAATAATTATTATACAAGCTAAATTGTCTGTAAATTTGCAGGTGTTATATTGCGTTATATATTACTTTTATGCTAGTTATATTTTATATCACATTACATCGAATATAAATTATCGTAATCCATATTAAATTATCATAATTTTTCTTTTACTCACCACCAACAGGGCCATCCATAATTGAAAAATACAAAAAAATAATTTTGTTGCACGTTTTTATAACTATCGGAAACCACAGCGTACTATCGCCTCTGACGCTAGAAGAGCACTGACCGCTTAGTCCAACTTCAGACTTCCACAGCGCACAGCAGGTACAAGGATTATCTTTCATACTTTCACAACAGATGCACGAAACATTCCTCTTTCGACTGGGATGGTCGGGAGTTCTCAAAATAAATTTTAATATTTGGGGTTTTGGCCACGTTTTCGCCATCTGGTCACACCGTGCGCCGCCTCGGCGCCCCGCCGATCGACCGGGCCGGCCCCCACGGCGTCGCGGCGGTGAGTGAGGCGCACCGCGGGGCACCTGCCCCGCCGAGGAGCACGCGCGGCGCAGGAATCCCTGCCGCCCCCGCCCCAGGAGCGCGCCCCGGATTTAAGACGACGACGCGACTCGGCGCTTTTTTAAGAACTCTACAACCAAAATTTAATATCTGTAAATAAAGCTAGGCTAGGCCCAAAGAGGCCAGCCATGTAATAGTTTTAAGTTAGTATTAAGTGAGTTTTAAGCTAGTATTGTTAAGATAACAGCCCTCTCTAACTCCAAAAGCCTCATCGGCTGGAGCACAATGTATGCCCGTAACTGAATAAATTCCCGCCCCTCCAGGGCAACTGGAGGGGGGAAAATGGGGAAAAAAACTCGGCGCTGCTCGCGCCGTAAGCAGTGGCCTCGAGGGCTGAAATGCGTTGTTTACACAACTTCGCTATGCATCTACAGTAGGGTGTCCCTTATTTTCCGACTTTCAAATTTTTGACCGCTCACCCTCCAATTTTGTTCCAATGCACTTAAAACATGCCTATACAAAATTTTTTTGAGATCGGAGTATTCTAACCCGTGCCGACTTGAGCGTGAATTTGCATGACGGACATGTCCAGAGCATGAATTTTAATCGATCGTATTACTCGTGTTCACAGGTTGCTAATCCAACAGTGTCATATGTTAGTGTCATATGCAGTGCCGAAGAACGTGTGTTTTTATTAGGAGATAATATTAACTATTAATATAAAACACAAAATAAACGGACACAATTGACCATCAGTCAAGTGCTTGATGTTTTATTTCACAACATATGGGAAGTAAAGTGAACAGTTAGGGCAAGCGCTAAACTTGTGGTTGGTGAGAGAATGATATTTTGCGAGAAAGCAAGAATTTCAACAAGAGCTAATCAGCATTGTTCGCAAAATCTTATTAACTTGTACTATTCGGAGGGAAGAAAATTACAAAAAACGCAAACAAGTGTGAAGATATTTTTAAGCATCATGAAGATGAGTTTAGAAATAAATTGAACAATCTATTTGATATTGCACATCCGAATGCTTTACAAATGATTATGTTGAAAGAAGAAAGGATGTTTTTATTTCGGCAGAGAGAGCCAGGATGTAAAAGTTATCTTGAAGGACTGGACGAACATCTTGCGGATAAAGAAGAAAGAGCGAGAGAAAGAACGTTACAAGAAGAAAAAAGATTACAAATTCTTTGATGTGATACAACTGCATCAAACAGTTGACTTCTTGAAGGAGTATACGTCTTTCTTTAAGAAAATTTGAACAGAGCATTATTCTTTCCGTGCCGTCATTACATATATAAAAACATATTTTATAATGTGTATTTGAATGTAAAATACATAATGTAGTAAGCAATCCTGACACCACTCTTTTAGCATTTTAAAAAAAGTTAAAAAAGATTTAACGCCATTAAATTTCAGAGTGGCAAAGAGAATATGGGAATATTCTTTAATGAGTCCGATTTTAAAGAAATGTTGAACTTTTATGAAAGTAACAAACTAAAGATACATCTTCCCGGGCATTGCATCGAACTCAACATAAATGGCAAGAGATATTTAATATTTAAAACGTTTCTGCTCAGATCAGATTCTAAACTATCTTGTGTAGTTAAAAATTCCTTAAATAATGTCTCTCTCTTGATCGTAACTTTATGTCAAACTGTGGCTTTAGGGCAGTGCAGCTGTAAAAGTTCCTTATCTTATTTTATAAAAATTTCTAAAATTGCATGAAAAGATAGATTCCACAATTTCAAAAGCAAGTTTAAAATAATTTAGACACCATATGTAGTACTTATTAGAAGAATTGTCTGTCGTACTCTCTGATGAAGCAGGCGTACAAATAAATATCAAAGTGGTAGCAAGTTTAGACTGAGAAAATCTACACATGGAAGAGAATTTCTTTTTGAAAAGAATTGGATGAAGAATAACATGGCAAGCGCAATTGTACACTGATGACCGTTCTTTAATTATTAATTCGTTAATAAACAATTCATCTTATTCAATTTAATCTTCATTTCAATGAAAACAAGCCGACTCTGTATCAATTAAAAGCAGATACCTATTCTCTTGCCTGAAGATGGGTATTAGTTTTATTCAAAACTGTCCTTTAACCTGGAAAAGCAACTTCATATTTAGAAGCTAAAAGGTTATTTATAAAGATGAAAAGCTGTGAATGACTCCGCGGAAAGACCTATTGAATCAATGCAAGATTTTCATGGACTACTGAATGTAGATGAGGAGCAAAAGCAATTTTTGTTGAGTTGTTCAAGAACATCGTTCACTGTAATCATATTGCAAGAAAGAAACACTGAAAAAAGTACCCATAATAAAAGTTAAAACCAAAACACAGTGAAAGAGTGAAAATGAATTAAATTATATTATAAAATTATATATTAAAAATGTATCAATAGTTTTCCATTGACTTAACCCAGCAAAACCAATGATCCCTAACATTCAAATTTCGCGCTCAAGTCGGCACGGGTTAATATCAACCTATTGAGATGAAATTTTATTTTTGAGTAAATTGGACCCAATAGAAAATATTTAGGGGGTGAGCCCAAACAAATTTGCAAAAATAATTTTTTGGGCAATATAAGGGACACCCTAATCTACAGTCCCCGCAGGGGGGGTGTAGTGTCTGCGTAGGTGGGCACGATCTCAGGTGAAGAGTTGGAGA
This sequence comes from Acheta domesticus, assembly GCA_031308135.1. NCBI lineage: Eukaryota > Metazoa > Arthropoda > Insecta > Orthoptera > Gryllidae > Acheta > Acheta domesticus. The sequence goes on along the minus strand of JAHLJT010003656.1, from coordinate 9,770,370 downwards.
CGATCACCCGGACACTGAGTTTCACGGTGGCACTCACGTCGTTCGTCTCAAGGTGGAGGCAGTGAGTAGCGATGTTAAGTTCCAGGTTGTCGGTTCAACCTGACAGTACACAAGTTGGGCTCCTGGCGCGTCGAAAATAAGGCAGGATGGGGTGAAGGAGACCCCTCGGAGTACTCTCGAATCCATATTTTGAAGTCCGGCGGGAAACTACCTATCATCAGATTGCCTTGGTTACGGCCCGACCCACGTCGCTGGCCCAAAGGCGTAGGCAGTGGGGTGACGGGATGGGGGCCCCGAGCCGCCCGAACCTTCAGTTCAGGTAGTTCAGGTAGCTCCCAGTTGGGGTCTTGGCATCGTCGTGTCAGTGGCCCATTACGCTGGGCAAAGAGGAGGGACTTGGTGTCCCGGCGCATGTGAGTAGCGCGTTGTCACACGACAACAATGACCCCGGTAGTAGCTCGGATAGCTAGTAGCTCTGAGCTGGCAGGGCAGCCTTAGACTCAGGCATTGTAAGGGAAGGTTGCCGTGAGGGCTAACGGCGTTCCGGCGGAGTCCGGGTGTTAGTCTGAAGGCGTACTTGTACACCCAAGGAGGGTGCGAACAGACTAACGCCTAGGAGCCCGCCCCGGGACTTTGATTCCCTAATAAAATACAAGTGCTGGGGGCGTAAAAGCAGGCACGTTCACACATTCCATGCACCTACATTATGGGCCAAGGGCAGGAAAGAACTAAGGATACCTAAATGATATTAGTCGGATTCCTGAAGTTCAACAAGGATCATTGGTTACGTATGTACCAAAGGTCTTAAAACGGTTCTAATGATCGAGCTGCAGCAAGAAGCCTTTAGCCTTTGATCCTGTGGCCTTTGATCCTGTGGCTTTTTGTCACCCGAGATCATTAGAACCAGTTTACGTCTGTGCTACGTACATATCATTTTTAACCTAATTTTAATATGTTCAGATTTACTTATCAACTAATTAACTGGCTCTTAACTTGTCTCAGTTTGTCTTTTTAAATTTCCCTGCCAGAATTCCTTCTCACATTTTCCTTCACGAGAGAATATATTCTTTGATCTGTTTTCATATTTCCCTCATAACCACGATCCTCTCGATCAAGCTAAGTTATGCAGAGCATTTCAAGCTCCGCATCGAAAGCTCTAACAAGCAATGACGTATCAGTAAAAAATAATTGTTATTTACTCTATTTTCATGTCAGAAAATATACAAGAACGCCATTTTTCAGTATTCTATTTTTCACTTATATTTGTAATTACATATATTATAATGCATTGCACAAGATCTGCCACTTATTCGCTCAGTCTGGAAAATGTAAAATGAAAATAAGTTCCTTTAGAAACAAAGGAAACAATAAACACAAAAACAGTGTTGTCACACGTAAGACAAATGTTGTTTCGTTCGGCAACCTCCCGCAGAAACGTCAAATTTCTGTAAAACAGAAAAAAAAGGTGTACTTTTATTAAACGCCCGTGGGAATGCAGATGTCAACACTTTTAAACCAATGTGAAGCAAAATTTCAATATTCACCAGCAGGTACTAACATTCACGAAATTTAATGACATACATTTCAGTGTCCTAATGATATTATCGTCGTTTGTCCATACCGTTTCATTTGCAATGTCATTCGCGTTTACTACACAAATTATGTAGAATTCTACACCACGCACAGCTCAAAATTTCCGATCTGTGTTCCACAATAACTAGAATATTTCAAAAATATGCAAATTGCAGATTAAGCAGCTGAATCATCCACTCATTCCAAAAATTAGTAGCTTGTAACATATACACTAATTTTAGTGGTATTTTAAGCTCGCACAGGAGAAAAAAAAAGTAAGACCCTGATTCTTTCAGTTACTCAATTTTGGTGCAAAGAAGGGATAAATCTGTAGCGAGGTATAGCAAACACTTTTTCAATACCTACTAATTTGCGAAATCTCACAGAATTTTAAAATATATCACAAATATCTATAATAAAAAGCCACCAAACCTCGATATTATGCTAAATACAATGACTGAGATTCAATGTATACTTTTATAATGAAACATTTCATAGTACACTTCTACTGATAATTCATTACGGCTATTTATAAATGTTATTCATTTTAATCGTATTGTTCCGTTTTTTATTACCAGCTAGTGAAAACGGTGCAACATTTTTAAATACCCTACTACGTTTTCCAATATTTAATTTTATCTTGATGTTGGTTCAAGTTTTACAGACATATCGTTGGAATCAATAAATAAATGGCAATATTACAACGATTGTTTTGTTCCTATTTACATTTGCAATGATCCCTCCATTATAAGTAATATTACTCTTTTATATAGAAAAGCAGTTGCCAGTATTTTTTTTATACAGTTAGTGCAAAAAGTGATTGTATTCTTAAAACATTAGAACTGTCTATTAGTACAAAACACAGAATGTAATAAATGTGTTAAGCGTAAAATACAATTGAATATTAAATTTCATGAATTACATGTGAAATAAAAATCCAAAAGACAAATATAATATCTAAAAATTAATTATAATGCGATGGAAGGCGTGCAGACTTGGCGCAGAAAATGATCGTTCAGTCGAAGTAATGAAGCGAAATGAAGTAGCTAACCTTAGATTAATCAACTTTCTATGAACCTATGAAAGTAATTATAAAATTCCAAAATAAGTGCAAATCTTTGCAAAAGATAATCGAACTTGTATATGCGTCTTTTAACAGCGCAATCAATAATTGGTAGGTTTTGTGTTCACGAAATAGAGGGAAATAAGCCCCAAACAGGGAATCATCAAAAGTATTCAGTGAAGCATTTAATCTAAGCTCCCGACATATGAGGTAGTGCAGTGTGCCAGTGTATGTGTAAGTAAGAGGTGAGACTAGGGCCGGGAAGAGGAAGGAAGGATAGCGCGCGGTCAAGGGCCCGTTTCTTAGGGTATATTACCAGGGCATTTCCCTAGCGTTGATCGTAAAAACCACGGAAAACTACCAATCAGAGTAGCCGGCCACCAGAATTCTCCTCCTGACGGAAATTGAATTCGACCCCGCTGTCTAGCTAGTGTCGCAAATCCTGCCACCGTCGGGACTCGAAACCTAGGACCTCTCCGTGAGGGGCATTGCAGTGACATGAATTGATGCCATGACCCACCTTTGCCAGTAAGTGTTTTAGAAATGGGGGAGACAATTATTTTTCTACAAAAAAAAAATAAAAGGAAACAGAAATTGTACAGGAACTCTTAATAAAGAGACAAGGTCGGCCCCGTGGCCGAGATCGCTAAAGTAGTAGTGGCGTAGTGACCTCGGACCGAGAGGTCGTAGATTCCAATCCCGCCTCGGGCATGGTTGTATGTGTTCGTCCTTCACCCCCTATCATCACCATATCGTTTCATCCTCATACCATAACGTTAAATCCAATAGTGGTCGCTAATGACCTAGTAGTTGATGCGACCTTAAATAACAAAAAAAAAACGGAACCAAGAGTTTCCGAAATGCTGGCCGGGCGCAGCCCCTGCGCGAGGCAACGGAGCACGCAACTTTCCCCAGCGCGGCCCGGCAGGCACGCCTCCCCGCGCAAGCGGCGGCGGCGGCGGCGGGGGCGGCGGCGGCGGAAGGCGTGAGCAGCGTAGGCAAACACTTTGTTAGCCGCGCGGCAATCCCGCGGCGCGGTCTCCGGGGCCTCCTAAACGAGGCTGCTGGAGGAGGCGCCGGGCAATAAAGAGAATGGAAAAAGGACGCGTGAGGCAGGTCTTCGCGTGGCGAGCGCGGCGGCGACGAAGCGCTCGTGTTTGTATGAGGCGGGAATAGCACGTCGTTTTAATTGGGATTGAAGCGACCCCTGTGGCGATGAGGCGGGGGGGGGGCAGGACTGGAGCCGGAGGAGGAAGGAAGACCCGTTTTGCCCTGGATGACGTTCAGTCTTGGCTCTATTTTTCTGGAAGGAATCTTTCATGCGTGTTCACGACCATGAAATATACATGCGGATGACAGGAAATCGATGTTGCGTGTATTTTGATTATTGTATTATGTATTATTGGCAAAACGCGTTGATTCCAAGTTGCGTTTATTTTACGATTATGCTTATCATTATTAATAGCACCCCTCGGGTCATAGAGCGCGCGCTCCATGGCGGTTTCGGGTTCGATTCCCGGCCGGGGCAGAAATTAAGCTGTACCTTTCTAATACAAATTGTCTCAATTTCTGTAACAGTAAGACGAAATAACAAGCTCAAGCAGGCTAAAACTAGGTAAGGTGATGGGAATACGTCATGCTGGCTACATGTCTCACTTCACCTCATGCGTGGGTAACAAACAAAACAATGCCGATGTTTGAGAACACCGCTAATTAGAAAAAGTCGGATTAATCCCACCCTAAAATGCAAAATGTATATATTGTTAATATCCGGAGCTTGGCAAACTCTTGTGAACTTTGTTTGGCCGGGCCTTCAATTGTGTATTACTACATGTAAGACTGACGCCGATGCGATATATTAACACAGAATATCAAACAGTGAATGCAATTCTAACAAAATTCGAAATGCTGCCCGTCTCTGATATAAAAAATTACAAGTTTTTATAACCTGTGCGTAAAGAACAGCGTTTTTATTACCTGTGCGTAAACCTGTGCGGTGGCCTGAAGAACTAACCCTCCACCATCGCAAATGTAAAAGAAAGTTCTGAAAAGGCTTCGGTCTCGAAGATCAGGGTTCATGGGCGTGTGACGCATTTCTTTCCGAGCAGTCAAGTAATACGAATGTGACGATACGTAAGCACTAGTATATTATAATAGACAATTATTTTAATAAGATAATATTACTAAGGACAATAAAAACTATATTGTTATAAATTATGTTCTGATATTTCAAAGAACAGGCCATCCCAACTGGGAATGGAACCCGGATCCCCCGATTTACGCCCAGTTGCCCAACTAATTATTCGATAAAATTTTGGTTCTAATGCTTTCGATGAATCGATTTTCGGAGCGATATTTCGGATAATCGCCGCCGTACTTCCTCCACCGCCTGTCAGGGACCAGGCGCCGCATGACGACGTCTCGGTGGTTGGTGTCGTGATTGTCATTGAAGCAGGCCGGGGCCTGGCCGGAGCCGGGGGGGCCAAGGGGATGATTCACCCTGGGCGTGGGGTGGGGGACGGGCGCCTGGGGCGCGCCCGCTGGATGAGTCAGCCACGCGCCCAGCTGAGCCCTCAACGGCGCGTCACCTGGGCGGCCTTCCCGCAAGGCCAGCCGCCTTTCAGCTACGCCCACGCCGTTTTCTGCATTTATTTCCACTTGGCCAAGAAGTAAGTAGGGAGTTTTTGCCGCCTCGAACGTTACGCACTATCGATCTTCTGTTCATGTGCAGTTCAAGTTTCGCATCACTTTAGTGCACCTGCGCATGCGTAGATCGATAGTGCTTAACGTCCAAGGTGGCAAAAACTCCCTAGTGCATCTGCGCATGCGCAGATCTGTAATGCTTAACGTTCGACTTAATAGTACTTAACGTTAACAACTCTTGTGAGTATTGATTAGGGGAGCGTCAACGATTAAGGTCATCAGTTCCATAAGTGTAGTGCATGCTCTATCCCTGGCGGTGGAACAGTACTTATCCAGCTGGATTGTGAGATTCGGCGCCGACCTACAAGCCAGCTAGCGGAATTTCCCCCATTCCGACATCTCCCTCGGCGGGGTGCCGCTCTACTCTGGCCATGCTCTTATTTCTAGCTCCCTAGTTTGATTGATAGATTGTTCGTGATTCCGGGCGCGTCAACTGAGGTAATTCGTCCCGTAAGTGTAGTGCGTGGTTTTTCTCGCTGGATGGGAGATCCGGCGCCGACCTACCGTCGACTATAGAGGTTTCCCCAGCCAGGTATCCCCACCAGTTGGGCACCGCCCCAGCCGGGACAAGCTCTAAGAGCCCGACCGGTCTCCCGGCATGTGTGGTAGTGTAGTGCATGTTAGTGTAAGTGTGTGCAAGGACTGAGGATAGGACAAGGAATGGGAAGGAAAGATCGCGCGCGGTCCGTGGCCCGTTTGGTAGGATATTGCTCCGACATTCGCCTGGTGTTGATCGGAGAAACCACGGAAAACTACCGATCAGAGTAGCCGGCCGCTAAAATTCTCCGCCAACCAGCGACTGAATTCGACCTAGCTGACAAGCTACTGTGGAAAATCCTGCTGCCTTTCGGACTCGAACCTAGAACTGCAGTGACATCGGTTGATGCACAGAGCAATCTCTCCCGGTCCCACACGTGGTTGTAGTGCGTGCACGTATATGTGTAAGGGAACAGGACAGAGACATGCGTGATGGTACGTATGTTACGATTGTTTGGTTAGAAAAAAACGGAAAACACATTAATTCAAATAATTTACAGTTTTATTATAGGCTTTTTAATTACAGTACACAGAAAAATACGTAATTTAGTGGATTTCATGAAAAATATTTATCGGCTTAAAGCTAATTATACTGTGTCAAAAACCTTTTTTTCGCTTTTCACTTTAGCAGTTTGCGGTGCGGATGTTGTTTGCCTAATTTGTAATATTTATATCCGATGGAATCTGTAAGATTTAGTAAAAAAAATGGAGTTGAAGTAACACAAATTTGAATTTCAATACATATTCATAATAAATCTTTTCTTCCAATCCTTCCATTCCTTCAATCAAAAACAATCTGAAAGTGCGGAAGGGCGGAAAGCAACAGTTTTGCGAAGATTGGAAATATTTTTCATGTCTTCTTGAAATATACTTCTATAAGCTTCCCTTTCCCGGATGTGCTTTAGCAAGGGGAGCGCTGCGTGACCTTGTGTGGCGGACTGTTACATCCGTTAAACAGGAGTCGCAAAAAAATAAAAATTATTCAAAAAATGCTTATTTAACATATGACAATGTATATATGTATCATTGGATTTATCTTTTTATGCTCCTCATGACGGACTAAAAAATATGTTCCATTTGACAAAAAACAACAAAACTACTTCAATATCTTTTAAAATACAAGAGATAAAATAGGAATGAATACATGTATGAATTAGACCCATTCCTTCGTGCACTTCCGTGAAAATTGCATTGCAATAACTTCAACCGTTAAAAAACTGCAGGAGGTGCTAAAGTTACATGACTCATCCTGCATAAATATTAACATTCATATTAATAATTAATTACAAATCACCACTATCACCAACCTCTTATTGTTTATGAGACGTTAGCCAGTTTGCATTATCTCATTTATTTTCAAAATATGTTATTTCACAAATCATACTTGTTACTGATATGATAAAAATATCTAATCAACTTCCCAAACTTGTGGAAAATTTGATGAAATGATGTAAACAACTTGTACCGTGCGGCATCCACCTATTTTCCTGTTAGTAATATGGGCCATGCGTGAAATGAATACTGTAACTCCGACCTTTATAATATTCAATCAATTTTAAACGCCTTTTCTATTATTGCAATGTCTTCCACTATAGTCTTCAAAATATAAATTTTCCTTCTTAAGGGAATACCTTGCACTCACAAAACTCAGGGACAATCATTGACAGTGAAAGTCGTTGATTTTGATGACAGTAGGATTTCGAAAATGGTTGTACGCTAAACATGTGCCCACAAAAATATGTCGTCAAAAATCAACCTATTCACCTAGTATTAGAGCTTATTTCTTTGGAATTAATAGCAAATACTTATTTAACCTCTTATCACGCATGCAATGATCCAGCCAGGATAAAACCGAATTTAGATTCTGGTCTGAGGAATGGTTAAGCTCGGGGAATATTTTACAAATGGGGCCCTAGTCTAACGCAAATCAAGTCCTGATTTATCTTTTGATGATTTTAAAATGGTATTTTGGGGGTAGTTTTCCGATTATTTTTCTCCTAGTATATATAATTTGAATCAATTAATTCTGTAATTAAATTCTCGCTTTACGTTGAGAAATGATAAATTCCCCGTCGATTTTGATTGAATGATTAAGCGATGCTTGTAACGGATGTAAACTATTAATTGACTGCCAACTTCTAAAAACCCTGTTATAAATCGTCGAATTTATCATGTCAAAAGAACTAAACTTTTTTTTTTTTAAACGAATGATCTTCATGGAAACAAACTGTTTATTAAATGCCAGCAACACGGTTTCATTCTTCTGGAATTGTAATTTTTACTTTCTCTTTTTGTACCTTAGTATGTGCAGATGACGAGAAGATAGACGCTAATTCGTATTCGAAAACTGGAACGTGTGTATTGATGGAAGTGCGTGTCACGGTGAACTCTGTCACATTTTAGCTGGAACTTAGTGATTATGTCAGGAGTAAATTATGGTTGTGCCGTTGCGGAGATCATCAATGTCTTTAAATTTTTTTGAGATACTTTACATGAAGCTCCCTGTGATATTCTATGAAAGTATTCTAAAAAATGGCTCTTGATTTTTCTTTAAAATTTTGCATTAGAATGAAGTGCATTTATAAAATGATTTAGTTCCGACTTTCATTAACATCTCTACAATTTTGAAAATCGTAAAAGTTCAAATTTATTTTTGAACCTGTTCTAAATTTCTAATATTTAAGTCAAGAATTTCTTTGTCACGGCAATTTAGATCTCTGAATGATGACATGCGTTTTTTCAAATTTGAGTAGTTTTTATTAATAATGCTAAGGGGAGGAAAGGTTTCGGTGTCTCGCATTCCCTCTGCTGTTCATTAACAGGAGTTTTTCTACTCCAATTGTACAATTCTGTCATTTGATAGTTGCAACCCGTTACATAAAGATACTCATTACGATATAGACTTCATTATGATACACGTTCCTAACCAATCACAGAGAAGTTTACACACCAAGTATTGATACTTAATACATCATTGATAATCGTTCTAGTAAATATTTCGTTCGATTGTGTACATTAAAATTGCATTTAATATTATATTATATGCATAATATTATATTATGATTGACAGTTTTAATTTCTTCTATTATTTGTATTTTTATGTGGAATATCATTTAAAATAAATTGGATCATAATTTCATTTTGATCCTATTTCAATAGCTCAGTAAAACAAAGCGACCTGCAGCATGGTAGGGACCGGGGAACTGTCCGCTAGGTGGCCTTGGCTGAATCCTGCATGTCAACTGCCACGAAACGACTCAGTGTAAAAGTTTAACTTATAAAAGTTACCATAAATCGCAAAAAATAATACACTTGTGTGCGGTTTACGATCGTATCGCTCATATCGTAAAATCACACTCGTGTGTTATTACCCATAATTACATCATTATTTCATAATGTACTATTTTGCAATATAATTTTGTTTTCATTATCCGAAAGGGTTGTAACCGAGTACATTTCCATGGTTAGTACTAAATGCGCAGTATAGGAGTTGTTGACTGATTCTCCCAACACATGTGCCTTTTAACCTTTGTCGCAAAGTGTACAATGTATTCTTGGTGACTCGTAAGTTGCTTGTTCTATGATGTTAGTCACTCCGATTTTGTTTGGCCATTTCACACAACGACGGCGACGTAATTATGAGAGATGTTTCCACAAAACGCTGCAAAGTAACTTTAAATAGTTGTTCCTCTTGCTGTAAAAAAAACATGTTCCCTCTGTATACTACGCTAAGGAAATATCACAAATGATTCTCTTTCATAAGAAACCATGGATACAAAAACCGTGTATGTGTTTTACTCGTGGATAACGAATTACCCCCAGGGGGTGCATCAAAGAGAATTAGGAAGGAAAACGTACAAGTTCACAGGTTGTGACATATTTGGATTATCAGGTGAACATGTAGCGCGCAAAACGCATTACACCGCAACACACTTTACTCTCGTGGATAAGTCGTACACGATACGTCCTGCAGCTTTAAGACTAGTTTTTTCTTGCCCCTGTAGGAACTCAAATTGTTTCCTATTCTGTAAACAACAAAATTAGACCTTTTGAGACGTACTATTTCTTTTTTTTTTATGGTTCCATCACTCCCTAGCATGGATTGCCCAAAAATACTGAGATAGATTCCAGTGTGAAGTTCTTACACCGATTGAAAAAGTTCTGTTTTTTTTTTTGAGATTGCATTTTTTGTGAAAAATCGTTGGGTCCATCCTAATACTTTTTGGGAGTTTCGTTCTCCTGGATATTTTAGCTATTTCGAACTGCCCGTTTCATCCGGCCGGGGATGCACTACACTACACATCCTAATAACATTTATTTAATTACTAGTGGACCCGGCGATACTTAGCTATTGTGGAAATCTGTCTTTACTTATCGTGAAATCGGCCAAACCAACAGTGGCGGTAATAGGCTTCACAAGAACTTTAGATCACTTACACTTACAACGGCTGTCATTTCATGAGCGAAAAAATCGAATATGATACTCAAGAATTCTGTTACGTATTTGTTGCATCTCGCAAATATTATTTGTAGCAAGTACTATTAAAATGTTAAAATCGATTAAATCCAAGAAAAATGCTTAAAAAATGACGGGGACAGTTAAAAATGACTCACTAATCGAAATCGACGAAAAATAAAAAGAGATCAAAATCGGCAATTTCCTTTGTCGTAGCAAAATTAATATCTATACTGAACAGCATTGTACTAAAGTGAAAAGAAAAGAAGACATTCCATTCAAATCCGCCCATACACATCACACACTAATTCCCAGGATAACATGTGGTGAACAAATTTGTTAGGATGATTTGGGAGAACATTTGAGAGTACATCTGAGGGGGTCTGTGATGAATATTTGCTGAAACAAGTAGGCGATCATATGGGGAATGTTTTGGATGTTCTTGCGAGGCACATGAAGGAAATAATTGGACACGTCGCAACGGAACATAAAAAGGTGTAAGATAGGTGTAAAATATGCAAGGGATCGTGCAAGCGGAATATAACGGGAGAATCATTAAGGAATCATTACGGGTTCGGTGGAGCGATGAAATGAGAGATTTAGGTCTTTTGGAGATTATTGCCTAGCATGGTGGTCAGAAGCTAGAATTTTATGTAAAATTATGCTCACGCTTTAATGGACCCATCATGAGCCTACAATGCTTCAATGTACTGTTCAGGTTCTGGCCTGAAGCTGAGATCCAATAAGAAGCTATTTTCACGTTTAAAACTATGATTTACAAAGTGGGGAGTGTTCCCACAGCTCCGGCTAGTGCACCACATCACACTCATGTACTTATTTTGTTAAAAAAGAGCAGAACGCAAACTGTGTGAAGACTATCACCATAATGATTGCATCATAAATGAAGTACACAACAAAAATATCAGCATTAAGTAGAAATAATCACAAAACAATGTGAGCAATTATTTCTGTGTGGAAAGTGAAATAGCAACGCCTTTCAGGTAGCCATGAACTGCCAAACCACACATCTCACTCCCCCCTTATAAACGCTTAGTTTACACTATTTGAATAAAATCTTCCTTCTTTTATTTATTTAAAGGGCATATGTGATTGTAAACATCCCTCAAGCCCCATCAAGGGCGCATAACTTGTTCCAAATGGAGCCGACTAAGTTCTTGTACTCAGCGTTTCAGTAATTGTATCTCTAGACTCCCCAAAGCCATTTTCAAACCACAATTGAAAGCTGCCAAATTCTTAAAAATCCACCTATACTACTCCTTCCTTAAACCATTAACCACTACCAATGAAATCAAATTATAATCTTATACATAGAATTTGCGGGGTAAAAACACTCAAAATAGCGTTAGGAAGTTTTCCATTATGTCAATGTAAAATGTTTCTCACTTCTACCAGGTCATATGGTCGATCAGATATTTTTTATATCTCCCAAAATATCAATTTAAATCAGTAATTAAATAATGCTATGTACTAGAGGTTTTAATTGGGCAAAAAACCTGGAACTAGGCATATTAGAATATAAAAAAAACATTTATTTTGAGTTTTCCTGAAGATAAATTGGGTAACATTCGTTTAGTGACAATCGACTGTTCACTAAAGCGTAAGAAATATTCTCTCGTGCATTAGTGAACTATCGATCCAGATGAGTCGGAGGGAGGAGCGTCGACTGTGCTGGAGGTTGAGGGTTCGTACAGGTAGATTTTAGTGACGGAGTATTGTCCATGTCCAAAAATCACTTTACCCCTGAATTCAGTCATCCACGTCCTCAGATCAACTTACGTATAAGAAGGAATGACCTTTGCACTTTGTTGGCCGTCCGTTCAATTCACTCGCACAATGGATTTAACATGGTAAGAATCATAAGTTTCCAAGTTTTGTTAGTTCCTTCTGTTAGAGCAGGGGCAGATGTAGCTTACTGGTTAGTTCGTAATTAAACAAAAAATGAATACTTACGATAACACTGCACTGACGGCAGGCAAATTTCGCTGGGTTCACCAACATTTTGAAGTGGATGAAATTTATCACTCGAACATTGAGAATTTTTCTAGGTTAGCAATCATACTGCACAAGCTACTTTTACTCCATGCTCGTCAAGTGATCAAGTGCATGAAAATGTATTTTCTATGAGTGAAATTGTTGGCAAAATTACAATAATTTAGATGTAAAACATCACACAAGTAAATACCCCTAAGTTGTGCCGCTCTCTCGTGTCTCTACTCCAGGAGGGGCGCAGAAACAGTCATTCAATGTGCGCGTCTTTCTCCCTCCCCGCCGCTAGCCCGTCGCAAGGCCATTCGCCGCTCTGCGATAAAGCGAAAACATTAGCCTTCCGCATCAAGTATAGCCGCAGGGCCTTTCAACTCTCCATCAAAACCGGAGACGAAGCTTGAAGGTGTTACTATAGGAGGCGCTAGTGTCGCCGGGCACAACTGCAGGGTAGGCTCGCCAACGTCCGCACGTGAAAATTGGCTGATTTGTGAGAAATATGAAAAGCGTCTTCTAAATGTTCAATTATTCATAATATATACATGTATGAAACTGCTGAAGAAAGCGCGAACATCGACGCTATCTTTTGTAATACTACGCGTCTGCTTGCGTCTCGCGAACCTACGCACCAGCCGCGCACGTTTCAAGAAGGGATTCGTATTTTAGTTCCTGTTAGAAGGTGCTAGAGGAGAGCGCCTCACTGTAATGGTCTCCACCACGTTATACGGGAGTTAAAAGGCCCGCCCGTGAAACTGTTTCAGAAGACCCCAACGAATAGCGAATGACCTAATTTAATTCACAACTTCCACCGCTCAATGCAGTTATGTTAATTTATAAATTACGCATTCTTAGTTTGGAATGAATATTCATTTTTTTTGACATAATTTACAACGAGTTTTCTCGGGAAGTTGTTTACAAGTGTATACGTGCAAATGCATTTTTATTATAGTGGGAATTTGTAAAGCATTAAACAAATTAACTCTCTCAACTACACCCAAGGGTCAAATGCAACCATTTACTAACTGTACAAGGTCGAGAAATTATAACATTATTAAGACATCACAATACCACAAATTATGTAAACAAATCTCAAATCAAAGACACTCAAACTTCAAAATGTTATAGACTGTATTTTTTCAATTAATAGTACATTTTTACACAACTACTGATGTGCTACCCAATGTATTATTTTCTTTACATCTCTTTCCGTGCTTTTATGTGGGCACTAGTACGAGTTCGTACAAAGAACGCTTAATGCATTTGACAAACAACTGAACAGGCATCATTTTAAATTTCGTTTGATGTATTTTGCATGGTCAATGTTTGAAAATTGTGATGAGAAGCAATGTCAATATGCACTGGTGCAACGCAGTTTTGTTGAGTTACATGAGAAATGAAATAAATTGGTTTCTACCGACGCGGAAAACTAGGATTTCAACATAGAGTTTCCTTAGAACTGTAGGGTGGATCAATAACCAATTCGGAATAATTTAGATAAGAACTAACGTTTAATAAGATTTTAGATAAGAACTAAATATTAAAGAAAAAAATATTATAAAAATTAATAGGTTGTCGTTGATAGGCTGAAGCGTAATAATATTGCAACACATACTTCTGGTACAAAGGAACTATCACAATTTCGAAAACATTACTAATGAAAAACGTTCAGAAGCCACTGTGAAATGATTGCAATATTAAAGTAATACTGTTTTTTGAAATTTTACATAATAAATTAGTATTTCTTTGGCAGAGAGAGAAGTCTAAGTAGATACTGCTATTTATGTGTAAACTTTGGCGCAGTTTACATAAATACCAATATTAGATACTTCGTTGTAAAAGCTTTGAATACTCAACAATGTAATAGATTAAGAACTTCTGTGCCAATTCTCGAACAATGAATCATCAGAGACTTCTTTGGGACAAACGTACAAAATTATTTTTTCTTCCATTTCGATTTCTGCCATGCATTTGATGGAAGTAGTTTTATGTCAATAATGGCCGGAATGTCACTTGCTTGAAATAAAAAAAGGTAAATACTTACCAGAACAGAAATAACAAAAACCTGTATAAAACCTGGGATTAGGATGGGTTTCATCTAGGTATTTAAACAGAACAAAACAAAAGAAAGAAAGAAATCAAACAAACGGGATTTATTGAAAAAAAATAAACAAAAATACAGCGATCTGCAAAGCGCATTATGGAATGAATTCGTGCGCTCTCCAGGGCCTCGTAAATCGGCAGGGCGCGTTTGGGAGCCACCTGTTTCAGGAGCGAGCACAGCGATGCAGGCACCTCTCAGCGCCGCTCTTGCAGCACGCCGGGGGCGGGGCAGGGGGCGGGGCGGCGGCGGCGGCAGAAGCTGGGCCCCGAGCGACTGTCTGATTGCACCTGACAGAGTATCGACTGGAAGCAATGTCACATAATGCACTCTTTCTCCCCCTCCCCCTTTCTCTTCCCCTCCGTCTTCCTCTCTTTCAGTTCTCTCTGATAAATTCACATGACAGGCAGCTCCTTTTTCTCTTTCAGTGCGTGTGTGTGTGTGTGTACAGCAAAGAAATAATTGAAAGGAGAGAGCACTGATGCGATAAGAAAGGTGGAAAGAGGAAGAAAATGACAGCTAGATAGATGGAAGAAAAATTATTTTCTTAGCAGAAGTCGATATCCAGCAAAGGCGGTCTCCGCGAAGGGTCCCGCGAGTGCGCTATTGAGAGCCTTGGAGAAGCCCGCTGCGTTACGCGACGGGAGTGGGGCGGGGCGGGGCGGGGCGGGACGGGGGCGGGGGTGGGGGCCAAGGAGGGCGGAGCGGACGTATGGAAATACAGGGGATTTGTAAGCAACGAGCAGTCCTTTCCCCTCCCTTTAGTCAGCCCTTATATAGAATGTATACATTCCGAATACCGCGCCTCTTATGGATTTATTCGCCCGCATTATACGCAATTCGGCCTAGTTCCCTGCGCAAGGGCTCGTCCCACGTGAGCGCGCTGCCTCCGCTGTCCACCCCTCCCCGGCGACGACCCGGGAACACGCCCATCCAAAAGAAATAAGGAACATTTGCATCCGTGTTAGACAATCCTCCCTTCAACGCTCAATCGCCGCTTCTGCTCTTCCTCTTTCTGTCTGTTTTCTCAAGACTTCGCGGCAGTTTTGGGATCTACCAGTTCTATGAAAATACATTTTGTATATTTTACGGGCACATAAATGATACTGAACTATTAATATCGCTTTCAGAGCAAGAAATATACGCATCTGTCGTTGCGAATCACATTCATTTTACGAATATAAACCATGCTGAGACCACGGAATTCTATAGTTAACTAGAGGTATAGCTCATTAAATGAGCGGTTTCTTTTTTCTCCATTCGGTAAGCGATCAGGCAAAGAAAAGAAACTTGCAAAAGTAAGCATCTCTTTTGCAGATGAAGGATTGAAAGGTTTACAAAATGAAAAAAAATGTCTTTGCAATTCAATGACAATATATTTATCATATAGTTTTTAAACAATTTCTTGTTATATTAGATAGTCTCTTTTTATATGAATGATTAATATTTTACGTGTAAAGAATTTTTTACAATATACCATACATATATGGTAATGAATGAACGTGAATCATTATTATTTTTCCACTACATAAAAAATTTTCCCACTACCTTATTGTTTACAGATCAACAGAAATCAGTACAACCAAGCACTTAGTAAATGAACAAAATGTTCACCAATTCACAATTTCATTTTTAACCACATAATGGATAAATAAAACATTTCCTTAATTTCTCAAAATTCAGAAAGAAACCTCTTAATATGACTTAACTTGCTTCCACACGAAACCTATTTTTAAGAAAACGTAAGACACTTGTTACTGAAAACAAAGTATTCAAATATTATTAATTACACAATATTTCAAAGGTAATCAGTGTAATATTCCTAGTATCCATTCTACAAGCATGAACTGAAATGTACTGAAACAAACATGTACTGAAATCATGCAATTTAGAAATTCCACCAAACAATTACCATTAACCCTCGTCCGGTATATGAACTTTCAACGCGGAGCATCAGTTAATATTCTGTAGATACAAGAAGACTGCGTACCTTCATAATACATTTCATTAGTTTTACCTCCGTTTAACCAATTTTGAAGTTTCTCATGCGTGCTGCATCCTAAATAAGCCGGTACGTCGCCGATTAAAAAAAATATCATTTCGTGGCTTCCAAATGTCGTAATCCTTGGTACGCGGTTGGGGAGGCAGCTCAACCCCCACCCACATGAATACCATTGCACGTTTTCCCTCATTTAAAAATTTAATTGAACTAACATTATTTATATTCTTTGGTGGATACTACTTGGGTTAGATATTAAAAGTGTATTTATTCGCCTTGTAAATATTCAGAAAATATAGATTAAAGTTTATTGGCATTTCATGTTGGTCCACTACAGCTTTCTAAATCACGAATGACCTCCACCCCAACATACGTATATCAAGGCGAATCCCATAATATTATTCTCTAGTAAAGGCCCCTTTACAGCGGGTTAGATACCAGAGAATGTTAGTTAGTTAGTTAGTTAGTTAGTTAGTTAGTTAGTTAATTTACGTGGCGAGACTCGAGCCATCAGGCCCGCTCTTCCGTCTGACCACACAAATTTCGCTACGATCCTTTCACCAACTAGAGGAGAAAGAAGGTATTATCTCGGGCGACGAAAACAGGCGATTTGAATTTAGCTCAGAGGCGTCATTTAGGCTTGGGGATCTTTTACATGCAGGTAAATCTACTAACATGGGACAGCCGGCTTTACTTCCCCTCCGAAGGAAGGCGTACGAAGGATTTTTTCGCCCTTAAAAATCCACGGCTTCGATCGGGTTTCAACCCGCGAACTTGGGTCAGTCCGCTACGCTAACCGTTGCACCATCGAATTCGCGAATGTGTTAGATAAGCATCACGCTTGAAACTCCACAATACATGCACAAACGCAGTATCTACTAACAAAACAGTTGATTTGTTTCTACAGTGCTAGTATCAGTAAGTCGTACGGCATGTATGATTCATTAAATTCACACAGTACTTAATAAGTAATTTATAAGCAGCAGATTTATTTATTAGCAGCAAAGTGGACGTTAGGATATTTTGAATAGATTTTTCAGGTGTTCATGATAGCGACTATACCAGGAAACGTCGACAAGTCGAAATTCCACTTGTTTTTGAAGTTCAAGAAGCCCAAGAAGACACGGGATTACATCAGAAATACGATTGTTTGAATGAGTGCTCATCGTGGTAGTCAACTGAATAAAGGAAGTTGTGTTAGCCTCACACAAAATTCACAACTGAAGTTTCTGATGAAAAAAAAATTTGCAATAAAAATCAACGACACGTTAAGAGCATAGTATGATGTAAGAAAACAAAGTAGTTAGCGGTAGACAAATTCCTGATAAGCTGATTAACGCCGAAAATCCTTACTGATTTCATTGCAACCTAACATTAAAACGTACTCCGAAATTCGAGCACTTGAACTTGACTGGCACTTTCTCAGAAGTAGACAATACAGAAGGCAAGGCAGAAGTAGGCATATGCCAGGAACTAACAAAAGTGGCCAAGGATTCGTTGCCTACTGACTTTGCTCATTGCTATATTCTGATAAAATCATCTAGATTTTAGTCGTTAAGACCGATTTTGTTACATTATTTAACACGTCTTTACTCCGACTAAAAAAATATTGCGAAACTCTTCTGCGATAACTAATCAAATTGTGCACCGCCGTTTCGTAGATAACCTCTTGTTCCTTTGGGTACCATAACCCCTACCTCTTTGCGTCCGACACATCTAAAAAAATATTAATGCTCTTTCACTTGGGGGTATGAATTGATTTGAATGGAACGTTCAAGACATACCTAGAATAGATGTTCAGAAATACGAATTATAAAAAATTAACACAAATATGCTCGTCATATGTCCATAAAAATGGAATAATTTCCGCTCCAGCGACTTTTGTCAGGGATATATTAGGGGATACACTGCCCCTAGCCTCTCCAAACATTCAAAACATTTTAATAAGGATTTTAAATGCTTCCTGGTTCATTCCAAACATTCGGAATCGCAAAAAATTAAATGGGCCTTCATTAAGTGACCACATCCCATGAAGAGATCAACATTTTTATCAAAACTTTCACTCTTCCCCATTTGATCTTCTACATTCTAAGTCGCAATGCTACATACCCACGTATCAAATCTAGATATCCTAAAGACCAATTCAAACCGCCAAACGTCCCCCAAACTGTCAATTGATCTAAAAATTGAAACATCCTTCAACCTCGCTTCATTTAAACTCTGTACAATGTTTACGTTCTTCCGCGTAATAAAAAACACTGCTTATGGATGGCTACACCCCAAAAGCTAAAAACTTCACTGCACAATTCACCTCCTCGACAGACAAAGCGTGTCGAACGAGAAGAAATATTTTTTAAAGAAAGGGGTCTATTAAGAAATCCGCTTCCAGAAGGGCGTAACGTCACGAATCAGTTGCAAGTCTTTGGAATGTCGGAGGCGTCGGTTTATCCCGCGCCGCGCCGCGCCGCGCCGCCCGGCCGGTGAGGCCGGCGACGGCCCGGGCAGCGGCCTATCGAGCGAAGCGGCGCGGCGCCGGGGCCCGGCCGGCACAGCGCCCGGCGGCGGCGGCGACGCGACGCGACGCGACGCGACGCGACGCCGCGACTCCCACCGCTTCGGCGTCCCGCCCTGTACAGCGATTTTTCTAACTTTGCCCCTCGAGGCCCATCTATGTCACGGTAATTCGCATCTGTTTCAGTCGTGCCGCTAAATTTCGCACGATCGCGGCCGTATCAAGCAGTGCTTGAGATCACGCGACTTCTACCGGCAAGACCGAGAAAGACGCGAAATGAGGAGTGATATTCCATGGCGGCCATAGGGGCTTGAGGGGCAGAGTTAGAACAATCGCACTATAGGCTCTGATTAGCCTTTAATCCTTCACTTGGCAAACATCCACTCGAGGAGAATAAATTCTGAGTGCACAAATGCGCATCTAACATATAAGCTAACAAAATTATATTAAAAAGAAAACCTATCGTGCGTAGATAATTACATTTAGTGTCTGAAATACTGGATAAGTTCTTTCTTCGGCCACTTCACTTTACAGTGTTTTTTTTTTTTTTGTTTACACTCTTGCTATTAACAACCACAGTGAATGTATTGCAACACTGTAATACATACGTCAGAGATATATTATCTAAGACCATACAACCATACAAATTCTCTAAGACCAAAACCATACAGAAACTAACTGACCATACAAAAAAATATTCTCGTTATTATGAAAGATACTGTGTCACAAAAGCAACGTTTTTCTTAAGATATGTTGCCAAATTAAAGGTTAATTTGGTAACAGTTACCTGCAGCTACTATCAAAGCTTCCTCTGTAAGTGTCGATAGTTTTGGAAGCAGTTAGAATTAGCAAGTGTTTAAAAGATGTTAATCATCCACGTAGTTTAGTGCAGGCGATGGAGTGCTGAATAGCGTAATACAATGTGAACATGAGCAGTGTGGTGTAGTAAGATGCAGTGCTGTGAATAGAATTGAAGATTAATGTGAAATTTAGACCTGTTATCGTTAATATTTAACTATTATAGCCAGTATGTTTTATTACTAATACCATGATTATTGTTGTCTACCACTAGCTAGATAAAATTACAATTTATAAACTATCTGGAAGTGAAACGCCTACCGAGTTACTCTATGCCAATTGCAGTGTTATTCTATATAAACCAACTCATCATTCCGAATTCGTTAACGAGAGTTTCATTAGTCAGACCATCGATTCGTTAAATACATTGCTGTAACCGTTTCTCTTTAAAAAAATCATTATTTCATACATGTTACTAATTCAGGTTTTGTGAGTGACCCAGTGTAAACACTGATGTCTGAGTTTTCGAGCGTTTCACTAGTACCTCTGAAAGAAATTGTCAAGGGTCTATTTCATTTTAACGATTCAAAATTATGCCGAAGAATTCCTGAAGAGTCTGGACTAATATTAGGCATGCCCTTCGTTAATATTTAGTTCAAATTAATAAATCAAACGAGCATCCAAATCAAAAGCACTTTGGAACAATTTCAAAACCGAAACGTTTGCATTAAAAACCCAAGCATTCAAAAATATTTTTATAAATCGTATTTTCACTGTTCAAAAAAATGACTGACCCAGCCGGGAAACTAACTCGAATTTCCAGGTATTCGTCCTGTTGCTACCACTCGAGCTTCCGAGATGGTCAGCCTCAAGGAGATAAGAGCCACTGACGGATATACTATAGTGCGATTTTTACAACTCTGCCCTTCAAACCCCTATGGCCACAATGGAATATCACACCTCATTTCGCGTCTTTCTCGGTCCTGCCGCTGTATGTCGCCTGATTGCAAGCACTGCTTGATACGGTCGCGAGCATGTGATATCTAGCGGCATGACAAAGAAAGACGCGAAATACCGTGACCTATTGCATCGTGAAGGCAGGCCTTGAGGATCATAGTTACAAAAATCGCACAGTATACATTTCACCACCTTGTCACAGTGGAAAGTTTAACGGGGGAATACGTTAACCGAAAGCTTAGTTGTCATAATTTGATATCTTGATGTAAATTGAACTTTCTAACGCTCGCTCGAAAACAAAAAACTTTTTTCCATAGGATAAAATGGAATGCCCGATTCTTAACACCCACTTTTTATGCCGCCGCCAATTTCTCTTGTGAAGCATCTTTCCTGCGCCACATTTCAATTTTGTAATTTATTTAATTTAATTTTATATTTCACTTCGTATAGTTTTATGAAAAAAATAACATTTCCAGAAGTACAAAACAGTATTAGAATACACCATTTCAATTAAACGAAAGTACTCCACTAATCTTCAGTCAATATCTACATCCAACATATCACTAACACCTTAAACGTTGCTTTAGAGGTTTGTGCGACATTGTTATTTGATAATCCAGTAACTTGTGTTGATGCGTCACGCGCAGTTAGACCTCCATCCATTCCACCAATCTCAGTCCCCTGAATGTTTCTGCTGATCTATTCAGAAGATTCTAAATCATGAGTAAAACACGTTTGTTTTTTAATAAATTAAAAAGCATTTTAGGTGATTTACAGCAACAACAGTGGTGATCAATAGATCTTTCGATTCATCTCGACACGACAAATTGAGTGGCACATTCTTAATCGGTATTCAGAATATTCAGGAAGAAATCTCGAAAAACACGCGTCTTTGGTGATTTCAATGCACCTACGAGAACGTTGGTAAAACGCTGTGATTTGCCATCCTTTTTGCGCATTTACAAGAATCGTTTCGACTTGTTAAAAAGATTTGTGATCATTAAACCTAATTTTATCATGAAAAAACCTGTTGGGCGCGCTTAAGCACCTGAAACGCGTTTTTGGGGGTTTTAAAACATGCCTATGGAAATTCAATCCTCCCCACAAGACGAATCGATAGGCTATTTTCAGTACGATCTTTTTAGAACATTTTCGAAGAAATTTAGAAAAAAAAACTTGTTTTTGAAATTATTATGGCATCTTCAGTGCTGAAACGCTGGGGATAACTATCCTGCCTTTCCGACTCAACGTGAATCCTTCCATCATGTTTTATTATATTAAGGACAGTTAAGGTAAGACGATTAAACGGTTAAGATAACAAACATGTATTGAAACACGATTTTGTTTTAAAAAAGTACATCTGTTAATACTTTTTCATGAAACACACTTTTTTTTAGGATAAACAAGCTAGGCAGCTTTACTGCTTTTAAAATTTCTTTTTAATATGATTTTGCTACGCACAGTTACAAATTGTCAACATGAAAATACCCGTCGCCGAATGCACCATGCTACCCTATGTAAGTAATGTGTTAAAGGTTGTTTTGATAAACCCACATGATGTGCCAAATTGATAATTCCACGATTCGTCTACCATTCTCAAACATTTGAAGTTCACAGTAAACGCTTTACGACACAATATTCATTCCTAATTTCGAATAAAACTTTTTTTTAACTTTTGCGATATAACTCTCAACTTTCGCAGAATGGTTTGTGAAGCGCATGCAAATCTTCGAGTAGGTACGTTTATGAAAAATTAGCTAAGAGTAACTTGAAAGAAAATCCTATGAGCAGAATTAAGAACTCGCGTCCATAACGCGCATTCACATTTAACCCATAGACACTTCAGTGTTGGAAGTTCCATAAAAAGTTTTCAAGCTGACAGATGCCTTCTTTTTTAGACATTTGTTTAACGTGTTCACAACTATTCTGAGACTTTTATAGCGATTCTGAAGTTTCCTTCCATTTCAAGCATCCATACAAAATCTAAACAGCGATTGCTTTTTGCGTCCCAAATCTGTATAGCAAATTTCCGTATCATTGTTGAAAACTAAATTTTCCTGCACTCATAGTTATAATTTTTAAAGTAATTTCACGTCCCCTTTTTTAACTTCTAAATGCACTGCGCAAACTATTATAAAAGATATCACCAGACAAATACATGCAAAATAAATCAGAATTAAAAATTAATATAATCGATCATCAGTCAAAATGTAAGGAGTTTAAAAGGTAATGAAATTTGACTTCAGGCGCAAATACCTGCTATAAACAAATCACTTATTTTCACATAATGAGAATTCACATCAGAATCATTATATCATCACCCCAAAAACTAACATAGGTCTACATGCTATTTTTTTGACACACGTATGGCAATATAAGAAACTGCGACAAAAACGCACTTCACAGTAAACCGTCCCCTAAGAGTAAAAATCCCGGAACCTACGACTACAAAACAGAGAACAAACATTTCGCAAACTAAATATTTCTCAACAACAAGGCCAAGAACAAAAAGAATAAGACGTTTCCGCGAGGAAGATGAAAAGAGCCAGGCGGCGTTGTGGCAGGCGCGAGGCGGCTCCGAGCGAGACGGGAGCTCGGGCCGCCAGATTCTGCGGCCTCAGCAGGACTCGCGCCCGACGCGGCGCGGCGCGGCGCGACGCGACGCGACGCGACGCGACGCGACGCGACGCGACGCGACGCGACGCGACGCGACGCGACGCGACGCGACGCGACGCGACGCGACGCGACGCGACGCGACGCGACGCGACGCGACGCGACGCGACGCGACGCGACGCGACGCGACGCGACGCGACGCGACGCGACGCGACGCGACGCGACGCGACGCGACGCGACGCGACGCGACGCGACGCGACGCGACGCGACGCGACGCGACGCGACGCGACGCGACGCGACGCGACGCGACGCGACGCGACGCGACGCGACGCGACGCGACGCGACGCGACGCGACGCGACGCGACGCGACGCGACGCGACGCGACGCGACGCGACGCGACGCGACGCGACGCGACGCGACGCGACGCGACGCGACGCGACGCGACGCGACGCGACGCGACGCGACGCGACGCGACGCGACGCGACGCGACGCGACGCGACGCGACGCGACGCGACGCGACGCGACGCGACGCGACGCGACGCGACGCGACGCGACGCGACGCGGCGCCGCGCTCCGGTGCCCGTCCCCGGCCCGCGCGGGGACGACGACGGCGGAAACAGGGCGGGGCCCGGGCCGGGGCGCGCACTGCAGGACAGGCGGCGGGGAGGGGACAGCAGCGTTGTCAACGACGTTTTGCGTTTGTCAGCATAGCGGACGCCGTGATAAATTGAACGGTTTGTAAGAGGTGCTGAAGCACAGAGCACACGAAAAACCTCCTCGCATAATCCTCGCTCCTCCCCGTCCTCCTCTCGCCCCGCCCCTCCCCTCCCCTCCGCCGATCCTCGCGAGTCTGTGCCGCCCGCTCATTACAGACGCTTACAATCCGTCCCGCCAAACTAAGCCAATAAACCGTTTCTCACTTGTCTTCATTTGGCCTTGCGCTGCCTGCCGCGCCGCGCCGCGCCGCCTGTCCCCGGCGCTCCTTACGCAAGACGTCGTTATCTTTTCAAAAGAAAGTCTCAGCAAATCGGGGAGCCCAGCTTTCTTTATTGTATTCCTCTAATCAGCCCCAAGGAATTACATGTGATGGGTGTAATAATGGAAACTAAATCGCATTGGAAACTAACAAAGATATTTTATTGGCCTGCTACCGCAACGTAAGGACAATTAAGGTTACTTATTCTTTCAGGCACCGGAAAAACGAAATGCTAGATCTACTGGATACGTGCATCCAAAGGAGAGAAGCAAATGCTACATCTCAATGACGGAAAATACTGCAGATTCCAACAAGCACTAAAAGTTCTATTTTTTATTATTTTTGTAGGTGAGACCAGCTCATTAAGAGAATACAAAAGATCATCCATTACATTTCCCTAAGAACCAACGCCAAAATGACATCACAAATGTGTAGCAGGAGTAAACACGAGTTACCGGTTTGAAGATTGAATGATATTTTAGAATACGGCAAAAAATGCAGAACAAAGACTGATTTCACTACGAAACTTACCCCGTTTTTCGCTTTTCTTAAAGTAATACTAATGATCAAATATATGCAGTATGTCGGCCGAAGCCCTTTCAATTTTTGAAAATATTCTTGTAAACTTTTTATGTTTAAATTCGAAGAGTTTTTTCTATTCTTTGAAATCACTTGAGAATCCATACACAAGTCTCCAATCTCAACGAGAATAATGTAACCAATACAATTGTTAGATTTTGTTCAACTAATGTTTCTCCAGTAAAACAGGCCAATAAAAGGGCGAACAGGAAAGGCAGAAGAACATATGTGATAAAGAGAACAGTAATGAGAACAAGATAAAGACAGATAGCGGAGAAATATATTGCTTGACAGTCGAAAAAAATGCAATTTGCAGATCGCGCAACTCTTTATTTGCATTCTACGCGAAAATAATGTTCAGTTCAACCGTTTCTATTAAAACATATTTACCTCGCCTCAACATTCATCTATTATTTCCTCGCATAACCCGGAATTACTAAAACGAATGTTGTAATTTTGGAAAATCCTCAGTGTGAAGCTTAAAGGAAAAGAGGAAATCGGTTGACCAGCTACTTCGCGAAGGATGACAATAGAATCGTTACGAGCCCTCGACGCACCTCTGCGACCGACACACTTTCAATTAAGGGTGGCACAACATTAAGTGGTATTGTTGCAAAACATTACAATTTAATATACTACAATAACCATGTTATTATAACCAATAAGGATGAACGTCTGTTTTAAAATATGGTGAATAATGAATAAAAAAGGAGCAGAAGTATATCTCCGTGATCTCACATGATTCACTATGCCCTCCACTTACAGGTGATCAAAATTAATATCCTGTTACAGGGCGGGAAGGAAGACGCCGACAGTGCCCTCATGGAACAATACAATATATTGAAGGAAATATAATTTTTGTATGAATAGTTGTAGCTCTGAATTGATAATAACAGTGGCTTTTTCAAGAATATTTTCGTTTCCTTCTCGCACTGTTAATAATTAGTTACCATAGGACCACATTTTAAAAGTAATTACCACGCTGCGAGTGAAAATACTTGCAATACATTTCTATGCTAGTTTTTTACGGAGGATCAAAAAATCTGGTAGTCCGTTATTTTTGTTTACATTTTTATCAACAACGTAAAGCATGACATACAAGTCAAAACTGTTTTTGTCAGGCAATCCTGCGATGTATTTGCTCAGTGTGCTACTAAATAATAACTTGCGACAGTCGTTTTACAACAAAAAGATACTCACATATCACTTAACAAGAAGCAATCTGTAATAAATAATAATATGCAATGTAAATAAATAATAACTTACTATGTAAAAGTAAAATTTCACAATTTCATGCGTTCTATCGATTGTCACATTACTAATCACTGCATTGGAGAAAAGTCTTTGTCGCACTGCACTTTGGGGAGAACGTACATTCTGAATGTAATCTGCAGAGAGAAAACTAAGTTTCAGTAGAAAAATGCTTTTTATTCAAAGGAGTAGTATTTTATTCCATTTGCCAAAAAAAATTGACTAGTAATACGCTTTGTCGAGGTTCACTATAAAACATACAAAAAGAGGAAATTGTTAACCATACAAAAGTTTTCTGATGCGAATATATTATATTTAAAGCTCGGGAAATATCTCTATGATAAAACACTGTTTTTGCCTTACGATACAGGAATTTAGTTTGTTTGGTGCCTGTGGCTGCGCCCACTGATTCAACGCTACCAAAAGCAATGAATAACATCTACGAACAAAACATTTTCCGAGCAATATAATGATTAGAAGGGAATCATTGGGGTATGCCGGTAAATCATACAGCCATTTAATTCATCTAATTTTTGGGAAGAAAACAAAATTTCGAATAAAAATTGATATCTCGTAATAAAATCAACGAAGTATTTTTTTCTCTAAAAGAAACATTTTAAAATTATGAATTTTTCTTCAAACTTTTTTATTTTTCATATTTTTGCAATTCGAGTCCGTGCTGAATGCAACTCAAGATAAGCGAAGGATACGCGAAGTTACCGAAAAGGGCTCATAAGATCGGCAGCAGAGGAAAACTACCCTGCGGGGACCACCCTCCCGAGAGCACCACCGATGAGATCGTGCAATGTAGATGATAATTATTATTTTTACTTGTTTGTCCAGTTTTTTTTTATTTCTTAATGATCAGAAAGTCATCTATTCTAAATTTGGAAATTTATTTTTCTCAACGTTTCGAGGAGCACTTTTCCTCTTCTTCAGGAGTTAGACTAAATACAAAAATACTTTATGTTTAGTTACAATGAAGATATAACACAAATTTAATATTTGTGTACCAAGAACAAATGGACTCATCTTAACCCTTGATTCTTGAATTCATTAGTAATGTTTAATCACTAACTACATTTTGTCGAAAAAGATAAAGTTGCATGACCACTCTCAATGGTGTCAGAGACCAAAATTAATAGAAGAACGGGGAAGGGGACATCAGGTAGATATTTGAATTTTTGAATTTGAAAAAACTGGACAAAGTAAAATTAAAATCCAAAGACAGTCAGAAGATATTGGATTATTAATTATTATTATTATTATTATTATTATTATATAAATTCACGAGTAAAAAATTTAGGTTAACACTAGAATTACGAGAGCAGTCATTTTGACTGTTTTGAAGTTTTAGTTTAATTTTATACCAAGGTTTATTGATTTATTTTTATATTTTATGACTTAATATTTGAAAATGTTCTATAAAATGCCGAAATATAATTCTTTTAGACATATTAGGTTTCGAGATTCTTCTTCAAATTCTTCATGATTAATCTTCAACGACGGGTAGCAGTCAAGACGACTGCTCGTTTTAAATACGATTAGGACGACAAAAAAAATGTTACGAGCTCTTACTGCCAAATCTTTATCCAGACGTTGGATTATCCAAGTATTTTATATCATCGATTTGGCTGGAATAATTCCTGGATTCTGTATGAAAAGGTCTCGAAAAACAATCCACCCTGGCAGTCGTCTTTACTTAACTTGGCTGAAGAACTTCGCATGCCACTGCGACAGACTCGAAACAGTCCAACAGCGCATTGAAGGCACAATAGCACTGCCATCTTTCTAGTGTTAAAAATAAAAATTACTCCAGGTTTCAACCATCTTCTTAAGGGGAAGATCTAATGACTGCCTGAGTTTCTACATATACTAAGCGTAAAATATGGGCAGTTTTCTATAACGCGTCTCCCCGTCTTTTAAATTCTCTGTGAGTTTGGACAAGTTCTTATGCAAATTTTGCCAAAAAAGCTCGGAGCTTCGATATTTATGCCACCACACTCTGCTGCATCTTCGGTTACGACTATTCTCGTGGCAAAGCAGCAACTACAAGCAGACACGATTTTTCTCCAAATCCCAAATAAAGATCAGTGTGAATTGACTGGTCGTACAATGTTCACATTTGAACAAAAGTCACCGGTATCGAAGAACGTTCGTACCACTCTGAGCATGTATTTGGAACTTTGATGGAGTTAGTTCTGCCAGTGGAGGAAATTAGAGATCTTATCTTCGAAAAACATTGACATTTCAAAAATAATTCATCTGCAGCTTATCATTTTAAAAAAAAGTTTGCATAAGATGCTGAGGTCTTCCCTTCAAGAGCAATTTTCGTACAATATAATCGCCATTCGTTCGATAAGCGTACAAGACGATTGAGGCAAAAAGTGTCTCAGTCTCGCAACGAATTTTAATTGACAATATCTATATTTCACCTATTTAAATGCGACTTCAAACGACGACTGAAATATGAGATGTATGTAGTAGTAGATATGATTTAGAGATACAAAAGACCAACATTCCTTCAACTACTCAACTCTTGTTAATCAAATTTTGTCTTACGTCATTAGACGATAAGGAGCACAGTTATATCTTAGAAAAAGAAACAGAAAATTCAACTTTGCATCGAAAAACAAGACACCTAGTACTTTCATCTAATTAGTGATAGTACAACTCCTAAATAGAAAAAGCAAGAAATGAGAGATTGCTTCCAGTAGTTCGAAGCGACAAAATTTCATTCTAAACACTCCAATCCTAAGATTCCGTGGTGCAAGACAAAATGCCTATATGACACCTGTTGTAAGTACTCGTACTTGTAACGTGAGCTTCAAGAGTTCCGCGTGTCCTACAGATGTATTGCGCATGCCGTACTGACACGAGGGGTTTAAACCAAAATGCTCCAAAGAAAGTTAAAATACTAGAAACTAAAATTTAAGTGGTAAGAAAGTTCGCAATGTCAGTATAACTTAACGCACTCAAAGAGCTTGTCAAGACAGGCGATGCCCTGAATAGACTTCTTAAGTTCCCCCATTTTCTGCAAATTTACCACGTCCTAGTAACACCAAATATGTGACATTTAACTACCGTCACTTTGAATTTCATCTCTTTTTTGGGGGGGGGGTATTTCGTACCATGAATTCGGGATTAATTCACTGATTAACACAGATTACGTATTATCAGTAATATCAAATGGTAATTAATACCTACAAAGAAAATGTGCCGACCCTGAAAAAGCATTTCTTTACACAATTCGAGATCTCAATCTTCTGAGTCTTTCTCAATCAGCACAGTCTCAAATCTCCGGCGTACTGATACGGGAATCAGTGCGAGCAGAGTCTGGTGGGAGGGGAACGTAGATTTAAGACAATTAAAATGGCATTAACGAGTCTTGAATGAGAACGGACAAAACTGCAAGCGATTCCAGTGTAGACAGCAACAAAGACCAATTTGAAAATTTGTCTTCAGCACTTGAGAACTCACAAGAAACACCTATCTACCTAGATTACCTATTTAAAAGAAGACATTTTCACTTCATCAAAAGCTATCTGAACGAAAATAACCTAGCATCGATGCTTCTCGTTTTCATTATTATTTATATCATTATCTGATGAAATAACGAAATAGCGATTTCCAAATGAGCCTATCTAAATTGTTTACAAATGACTTCTATGTAGCCTTCAACTTAGATCCAGTAAAAATCTTTTTTCTCATTTACGAAAGTCACTGACACACGACTTTTATTTTCAAGTTGAAATAAATGAATGCGGTGAACCTTCATCTGCTCGAACCCCGTATTCTGTAAATTAACGTAGTTTTAACGGTGGTTAACATGGTTCTAATTTTAATAAGAATCTAAGATTCTAGAATGACATTAGTAGAGTTTCATGAACCAAATGAATAAAATTAATAAATAATGTACTAATTGTAATTATTATTAATAATATAAATTATAATTATTTATAATAATTATTATTTATTAAAATAATTATTAATATCTGTACAAATGAAAAGCTGTTAACGTACTAATCTGTCACTGTACTGCACTGCACTGCACTGTTAGTACACACACTGCTACTAAAAAGGACAATAAAATTTGAAACTATTTTATTGGAGATTTTAAACGCATTCATTCTAAGGGGTTCATTTCCAATATTGAACAAAACATGGGACCATCCTTTATCGAAAACAAGTTCAACGAAATCTGTCGATAGTTCAAAAATGAAATACATGCAAACTTGCCACTGTCATTGCTGTAATTTACCACAAGAAACTCGATTATCTTCAAAATGAGAGTAATGATGGTTTTCTTCGCTGCTCCCGAATGAATGCTGTTTTCCGATTCAAGTCGGGGTGATCGAAAACAGAACAAGTGTTTTCCACACTAATTTAAATGAAATTTTAATCGTGATAAATAGATCGTGGTTATCTCGAGTAAGTAATTCTAAAACACGAAACCGTCGCGCTTGTATAAAGAAACAGTTAAATTGTTCATTGTTTAATTCAACAATCGGATCTACTCGGACTAGTGTTCTATCCAGATGCAGAAATCAAAGAAAATCACGAGATACCACTTAACAATCATACCTTTTACACGAAAGGGGACATCAGACTAATAAAATGAAACATTTCAAAGGCATTAATCTCGCTTAACAAATTTGCAACAATTAGTAACTTACATATAAAATGGTCAAATCTGATTGCAACTTCTCTATTTTACAACGGTTTCTCTCAATTCACAACTAGTACTCTAAAGCAGCAGAAAATTGTGTCTGTTTATGCATCCCTCAGATATTCTGCCGGCATGGTATTATGTCATCAACTAAACGTCAAATGGCGGTATTTACATTTTAATTTCTTAATGGAAAATTTTTAAGCTAAAAATGTGATGTACGAAAAAGTTCTCCTTTGTCCTGCCCGTCATATCAAAGTCATAATCACAAAAACTTGTAATACACAAATAAAAACATAGTATAATGACAGACACTTGTACATTTTACCTCTTTTCGATGTGGATGCGGTTTGTGCTGGCCCCGGCACCTCGACCAGAGACAGAAACAGTCCACAGTATATCCACAACATTTTTTACGTCTTAACTGCATTTTTCACGGCCATTATGCAATATCAGGATTCCAGTTTTCAATCAAATCACACCGGTTTTCCCCACCAAACGCTTGGCCCCAACACTATCGACCAAAGCAGCCGACGCTTTGCGAAGCTCTGAACTGAAGTTCAATAAAATTTGGAACATTCTCCATGCTGCCATCTGGTAGAACTCCCGTTGAAGCTTTGAATAAGTATGAGAACGTCCATAGACGGAGCGCCTGTATGTGTGATCCAGCGCGACTGAGATCCTCACTGCGCAGTCGTACAGCAGCTGTGTAGAGAAACAACGTTCGGCCATTTTCAGTCTACCAATTCCACCAATAAAATTTCTTTCCAGAGATCTTCAATAAACCAAGATGTCTTCACTCGAATTTTTATTACGTACTCTTATACCCCGTACGCACAAATAAACGTAAGTGAAGTGTTTTGCCCTCTGGTCTAAATATAGACGTGAGTGGTGGGAGTTATTAGCGTTAACATATCCCTGTATTCTTTTGTTGTAAATTTAGTCCTTGTTAAGTGTTTATTTGAAGACTGTACTTCGTTGTCGTCCACATAACTTTGTAAATTAGTAAAGTTTCGAAATTTCCGGCAATAATTAATGCGATGCA
Organism: Acheta domesticus; assembly: GCA_031308135.1. Taxonomy (NCBI): domain Eukaryota; kingdom Metazoa; phylum Arthropoda; class Insecta; order Orthoptera; family Gryllidae; genus Acheta; species Acheta domesticus. The sequence goes on along the minus strand of JAHLJT010003656.1, from coordinate 9,738,538 downwards.
ATTTTGTAAGGACGCATTATGTTAAAAATTAATTGATGTGAATATCCCACACCAACCCACATCAAGTTACTATGTAGTTAGCTACAAATAAAGAATTGAAGTAGCCAGTTTTCTAATATTAAAATTATTTTACCTCACAAAACAAATTAGTGCAAATTCATTTATCATTTGAAAACAATTCCAAGACCTCTCACTGGAAAGGAATTCTGGTGTGTTACGCATTTAGTACTTCACATACTACTTAAACTTGCACATAAAAATAAATAGCATTGACCATAAAAATGTTTAACCTGTCAATTTTAAAAATTAATTGCCCATTTCTACTTTTAATCACATTCAAAGAAATCCATTCATTTTTTCATTATCTCGAACTTTCCGACTGTATTTTATTTATACTAATTATTCAGGTTTCTATTCATACAACACAGAAAGCATGCTACTCGTCAATTTTACATAGGTGTTAGATTTCAGAACTATTGTAGCATATCAGTTTTTTAAATTACAATTTATATCTACTTGATCTCATTTATTTCTAACAGTACAATCTATTCACGCAGTAATGACCCTTCATCAATAGTAGGTAGATCAAATAGTTTTCTACACAAAATTAACATGAATTGGTTTAAATCTATTCAACTACTGAGTCAAGAAATACAACCCTACTCCTTTATTTAGAAATTACACCTGGTCACAGTTGGGTATGTATCAATACTTCACATCGCCAAAAATTATTAACAATGAAACATTTTCAACTTTTCTTTTGCTCTACCAATTGCACACTGAATTTCATTTTACAATTTTTATCAGTGAAATCTAGACACAAAAAATAATCATCTTTGTACTGACAAAGTTTTTATTAACTTACAATCTACAAAATTACTTATTTTATTTCCAGGGAAGTATCTTGGCAGTTACAGGAAATGTTTGATACACCACTCATAGTTCAAAATAGTTTCACTGTGTGGTACCTGTTGTTGCACTACTATTCGACTGTTCAAACTGCGATTTATGCTTCATTAAATATCCTGCCAAAAAATTAATAGGGTCAGGTGGTCTTTCCTTCGCCAATGCAGAGAGAGCTTGTAAGAGAACAGGTACAACAGTCTGATCCAAATACTGTCGAGCTGGTAACGATTGTAAGTCTACACGTGGTTTCTTGCTGGGAGGCACTTCATTTTTGGGTGCTGAGGCACTTTTATCATTACTTGCTTTTGGCCCTGCCTCATTAACACCATTACCCCCAGTAGTTTCAGCCTGGCCATCGATTGCAGGGATTTGCTCGTTTGCAGACATTTTGTCAATTTTGGATCACAATTCAACCTGAAAAAGATTCACAAGTAATTAGGAACATAATGGCAAAATTTTTGTTTATTCTTAACTGATGTGTAATTGATAATGAAGCATGAAAGTTTCAATCAAGATAAATATAATGTGTCTTAGGTGAAATGTAATACATTAATATATTCACAAACTCATTAGATAAATTAAAAAACGGAAAACAAAAAGATTTGAGATTAAATAGAACAAGTGAAAAAATCTGATTAATTTTGGTAAGGTTTGCAAATACAGCCACCCCTCAGAAAAAAAATTGGCCTATGTGCTTACATAACGACAATTGAAAATAATTAACTTCATATTAAATGATAATCAGAGGATTAAAATATTAAAATGACAAACAATTTTTGTTTACGCAATAAAAACAAAATGAAATGGAATTTGGACAAAAATGAGTTTTTAGAAGTTTAAGGATAAAAGTGCATTTCTAAGGTCAACACACTATAACCAAAACAAAGCCTATTACATTTCTAGAATGCACTCTAGAGAAACACGAACAATGTAACAGCAGCAACAACATTACATGACACTTTCAGCTGGCATCACAGTTTTAACTAATATTTCAACTTCATTTCTTTACTATGAAATGCATCCTTTAAATTTTAAAGCATTTTGGTGCTAGCAGTTAAGTCCTAACCTCTACTTTCTCGGCATCTTTAGCAACTTCCTTTCTCAGTATATAATCATAAGTCTAAAATCCTAAATATTAATATAAATAACATATTGTTACATTAAATATTGTCTTATTTAGATATCAAATAATCATCCACTTACTCCACTCTAACAAATTAGGCAATCCTTTTGCTTCTCATTCCAATCCATCAACCAAATTCAGTAGTTTTTATGTTCACGATTCTCAGTAAACAAAATTGATTACAAGCAATTCATTATAAAGCAGAGCTAAATTTATACAGATGAATTGTAAGATACTAACTTATGAAAGTTGGTATGTTGCATTTTATTGCAAGTTTGGGTTACAGGTTACTAATAAAGTTGACATATTTGAAATGCCAATTTATCTATCAAATCTTGATGTTTTATGTGGAGGAGATGATTCATTTTTTGTTACTTCTGATGTGTTTCCATTGGAGGGTTGCTCTTCACACAAAAGTCTTTTAAATTCAGAGTTAGAAATTTCTTCCCTGTTCTTCATTTCATGCAAAATACTACGTTCTCGTGTTAATGATCGATGAAACCTTCTTAAAAAGATCTTAAAGTCGTTTTCATTTGTGTTAGGTGGAATGACACAGGGTACTATTTTCTTGGGTTGAAGAAATTCAATAATATCAGCTAATTCACTGAGTGATGAGTGACACGAATATGCAACTTTAAAACTGATTCTTCCTTGACTCTCCATTACAATGTCATCTGATTTTTGTCTGTTACGAAACCACATTGCTGAAGGTTTAATAGCTCGCACCAAACCTTGCTTTTTTTTTTCTTTCAAAAACCGGCAAGGTTCTCCTTGCACTCCACAAGCATGAACTTGAGAAAGACCTGAACTGGCAGTAATAGCTGGTTCAACTTCAGGTATATTTTGATAAAGGATAAAATGATCAAAATTCACATGCACTTTTGTTTTCAAATTTTTAAAAATTTCAACAAATAAATACTCTGAACCATGTTTTGCTGCTGTTACAATATGTACATAATGTTCTGGACTTTGACTAATCCAGTCTGCAATTAACTTGCACAAACTTCCAGCACTATTTTTACGAGGTGGAAAATATTCATAACTAGTGTCTAAAAATGTAGTATCCAAATACAATGTTTCAATAGATTTTGCACTCCCATCACAATTTAGTAACTGTTTCATTTTTTGTATATCACCTTCCATTATGCGAATGTCACCAGTGTACAAAATACGCCCACAAACACCTTCAAACATAAACATAATTGATCCTGGACAATGTCCAGCAGGTATTGCTGTCACTGTAATATTTTGTGCTTGTGAATAATGTTCACTTGGAAGCACTTCAATAATTGTTTCCATTAGATAACTCACAATCTTGACAGATTCTTTAACTTCCTTGATGGGAGTATTCATTAAAATATGATAAGAAAGATCAGAACAATAAAGAAATATATTATCCTTTTTTAAGTGGGCCAAGAAACTATCTGTGCATAATCCCTGCATGTGATCGGCATGGCAATGGCTTAAAAAGAACACTGTAGAACTTAAATTATATCCATCAAATCTATCAATAGATATGTTAGGAATTTCTCTAACAATTCCATTAAATGTACTCATATTCGATACTCAACGTACTTCTCTCTTCTCTGGTCTTCTCCATAAAACTTAAGTATTCCTTGACTGATCTTGGCGGGCGCTGCACCTAAATAACCTAAATTACTTTCAGGTTGCACTACACTCAGCAATTCTATTTTTACTTCAGTGAACGACTACAACTTCGCAGAACTTTGGTTTCAACTATCACTCGTCCAAACAAAATTTTGCAACTTAGAAACGCCTAAGAGTATCACAACTGACAACAGGTAGTAATGAAGTTCTCAACCTTCTCAACATACACAAGATTTACAGATACTTTGCTTTGATATAGCACATGTCATTGGTGTTCGACGATCCCGCGCTAAAAATTATGAATACGCAAAACGTAACCGACATGGGCCAGTACTTAAAATAATGTCCCAAAGGGTTTAAATTAATCTCGTGAATTTTAATAAACATGAAAAAGAGAATAGGCAATTGCTGATTCAGACCGATTTCAATACATTATTTTTAATTAACCTCAGTTCAATATTATATAAAACTTGGTGGCGCGTCCAATCACTCTCAATTTGCCATACACGTTCACTTTTTTTCTCATTATTTAAAATTTTGAACATGCTGAAGAGTAAAACTTACTTAAACAAACTCATTTACTCCAATTTACTAATTTCTACATATACTCGGCTTTCCACAGGAATTCACATTTTCTGACTTCGTGTTTCTTCTTTACGCTTTCTTCTCCCTGTTCTCGCAGTTCTCTCCTTCGAAACGGATGTTGCATATAGCTCGTCACCATCCGCCGCAAGGAACGCCGGTGGAAAAGTACTGAGCACTATTCCGTATACTACGGATATTTTCGGAAACGAAACAACTTAAAAGTTCTCGTTAATTATCGAATAAAAGTATACGTAAATTACTGAATTATTTTTTAGTACAATATATTTAATATAAATTATTTTCAACGGTAATTTTAAATAGTTTATTCTACTTTTGTGATTGTGATTTCCGAAAGTCTCCTTCACATCTTCCACCTCGCGATTGTAGTGGTAAGCTCAAAACTCAAACGGACAGGCAGTGTTGTGGTAGCGTGTCAGGCTTGACAGGGAAGTAGGATATGTGCAGTTAATTAAGAAGTATTATTTATTCCTCGGTGCTATCAAGAAAAGTATTATCTAGTCTATTTTGTGAGTGCGCGAGCAACTTTAGTGCAATAATGGCAGTGTTTAATTGTGGACTGGACCGGCGTTGGTGTAAGGATAGTTCAGCTTTTACCGGCTTGAGTAACGAGAAAAATACCATGCCTTTTATATCAGCCAACGGTTATTACGGCTACTTACCTGTGTATGCAGACGATACTAATGCAATGGAAACAAATGATATCACCGGCAGCATGGAAAATCACCGCGTTGGAACTTTCCCAAGCATGACTGAATCACCATGCACCGGAAATACAATGCAGCATCTTTCAAATCATAGACCGAACGGAAGATGTATAGTCCAGAAAATAACTGCACTCCCCAGAAAGCGAAATTCAAGTGAAGAAGTGGATGAAAACCATAAAAGAATAAAGAAAGAAGGTAATTACTTCATAAGTGTAGTTCTTTTCGCATGACATTGTTTTCCCCTCCTCTCAAATTTGGTGTCTCTTTCAGAGTCACCCTTTGAGGGTTCGGGTGGTTACGAAGTACCACTACTTCAGCCAACTTTCAACAGTGATTATCATTATCCACGGTGCACCATGGGTCACTACGTGTAAACAATAGAGTATAATTAATTCAAGAAAATATATTTCCTTGTTATGTCTCGTTACAGCTATCTTTATTTATTTAACACAGTAACATTTCATGTTCACTCATCACAAGAATGTTCTTTTCCCTTTAGAACCAGAAACAAATTGTCACTCAGTCCATGAAAATGAACCAGAGCACAGCTTGGAAAGTAGTGTGGATTTGATGGAAAAATTACTGAAGCAAATTCACGGCTGTGATATGTATAACTTTTACACTACTGATGATCTTTAACTGGAAGTTCAGTATTTTGTAAGTTTTGTATTAATGTTATTCATGTTTTCACATGAATCTTTACCAATTAGCTGTTTTTCTACTAAAATGTAAGTTTGCTGTAGAATTAATAAACATGTTTTAGTACATTTGTTTTCTTGTATTTATTTGTATATTTCAATTTAATTTTTTGTTCCACAGAAGCTTGAAAGTAATCGCAATAGGTACATTATTTGTCATATTTACTAAGGTTCAAATGATCACAAAACATTTATACAGTCACTGAATCTGTACAAATACTGAAACATACAAATAGTATGCTATCAGTTTGAGGTGTAAACAACAAGTAAACCCCAGTCTGGACAAATAAATACAACAGGAATTAATGTTTGTTTTTTTAACTGAAATGTCCATTATTCTGAAAGATGCACACTTAATACACAGTCTTCTTAAGATTATGAAACCAAGATAGTTTAGGATTTTCGGCCTCTAGTACTCTTCATGAAGATGAACATTGCTTTCTTGCACTGCTGATTAAACATTCACTTTGCTTCCCATGCTTTTAAAACCATGTATCAATATATACAAAACATGTGCATGGGATATCTTCAATAGGTACTAGAGCCAACAACATTTTCATAAGCATCAGGGATTTGAAGATGCATCTGTAAAGAAAGAAAAAATATTAAATGCAAAAATAGTTAAGGTAAAATTTTTTTCTTCAATGGTTAACAATATTGGACAGAATTTCTTACAGTAATAACAAATGCCTTAGATTCTCACAAATAATGAAAGTTCCACAGCTTTGGCATGTTACTTTCTGTTTATTATGCAATTTGCATTGGGTAAAGCTTTAAATTGTGATTCTAGTGAGGAAAATGGCATTCCTGAAAGATTTGAGTCGACTGTTGTAAAAAAAACATTCCCACTGAAATTACTTAAATACAATTGAATGTTATTTGCTTTCATGGACCATCTTTAATTACAGAATGTTGACAAAAATAGCTATTATGTGCAAATCTGTGTATAGGAAGATTTAAAAGTAAAACAAAATGGCAGTGACACCAAGCATAATGCGTAAATTATCTCAAAGTTTAATTTCAAGGATACAGGTAGGCACACTATGTACTTGTTTGTGGTTCAGATAATAATTACGAAGTAGTACCTGAATGATTGGTTTGCAACACTGATGGTCGGTCCTGGCCATCTATTTCATCTGTCAGACGGGTTGGCACTCTGTCCAGGCCTTGTTCTCTGTCTTGTTCAACAGCCCACTCATCTTCTGCCTGCAAATTGGTCAATAACCTAAAGTTTTGCAGTTAAAACAAACTAAATCGTGCATAAAGCTTAGTAGATTTAACCTGTAATTGGGGTGGTAATCATCCATTCATTCATTCATTTTATGAGTATGCTCAATAATCAATTTGCTGTTGTACTGGGTTGCCAAAGTTGCAGGTATCACACAAGAGCAAATGGGAACACTCATGTTTGCACAAAGCATTCTCTAGGAATATATGAGGTAGAAGTAAATGTACAACAGGGGTTGTCCATAAATTAATTAATGCAAGTTTCAAGTATTTTCAATACCTCCTCTCCCCCTTGTAATGCACTTCCCTGTCTCTATGTAATGCAGCATAACGCTGCCTCAGACCCCCTCCCTCCCCCTTTAGCATTATGTAATTTATGGATGACCCCTTATTTTGTTTATGCAAAAATGGCTTCCATCTCTCAGTATCAGGATAAGAAATTCTTCAACAGAGTTGCCACGAGCTTTCACAGAACTTGTGTTGTACCATATTCCAGGCATATCAATATTAATTTATATCGGTCAGTCTTAATCTGATATACTTATATCATTATACTTCTACTGATAAGACAACTGAATCAAATTATTCAGTATATATAAATTGAGAAATAAAATTAATATGTATAATAATTTGTTGGTTTTAATATCTGTTCATGAAATGCTTTCAATGATAGATTGAAAATATGTTTTGATATAATTGAATGCAACTTAACATACAGTAAAAGAGATAAGAGATTCTTACTGTTCTTTACTTTCTTATATATATGGTAGAGCAAAAGTTATGTAATATTGCAAAAAATGAATGACAAGATTTTGATGGAAATATGTATTATGGTAGCATTTGTCTGATAGGGCAAAACAAAGCTCAATCTTTTCTTGAATATTCTTGCTGATCTTTCAATTATTTCATGTAGTGTTTTTCGTATCAGTATCAATTGAGACAGTTATCCAAAATTCAAGATTCATTCTAAAAAACAAATAACCATATTCGCCTCCATGTCAAATATAATTTTTGAAACACATTACATTTTAAAACTTGAGTATTGAAACTGAGTTCATTCTTAGAAATTGATGTGAACACTCAAGTTTTAAAATGTAATGTGTTTCAAAAATTATATTTGACATGGAGGTGAATATGGTTGGTTGTTTTTTAGAATGTTGACTGCCTGAGGATGGAATGCAGAGAGTTCCGAAACGTCTTTTAAGATGTAAATGTATGTAAACAGTTGGTCTGTCTACAAAATACGAGGCATAAATAAAAAGTAAACAATGTTAATTGTTTGTGAAAATTGTACAATTCATTCTAATTCTAATCATTCTATCGTTATTACACATTGGAATATGCACCAAATTATGTCCTGTAATCGTCAATAAACTGTAATGTATAATGTAGTTTCTTTAAAAAATATTTCATCTTATGTAAGGAAACATCACTAGGTTGAAGTTTATATATGACTGCTTACATTAGGGGAGAGAACATCACTTTCATCCGAAATTGGTCTTACACACAGTCTAACGAATTCTAAGACTAAAAAGTTGGAAGATTAGGAAACATTATTCGAGAATATTAAGGTAGAATTCAACTTGTAGTAAAATTAATATTTTGTTTTATCACACTCAAGCCAAGATTTTGTATGTTTTTATCCCTAAGTATCACAAAGAAAATACCTCAGTCTTTGTGTGTTCTTCAATGTCTTCTCTACTCAAAGCAACAGCTAATCCATCCTGGTTCTCTTCTGGCCTCAATACATCATTCTACAATCATATGAAACATATCCCATAAGACAAAAGTACTTAATACAAGATGTCAGTAAAGATAATTTGATATATTATGGCAAATCCATGTGATAATTAACTTTTTTGCTTAATTAAACAGAATTTGATTTGGATTTTAAACAAACAAGAAGATAAATTTCACATTTCTTGCTTATGCATGCTCTCTTTCCTTCTAGAGTAATTTAAGTTTGGTTCATCTTATATCTTTGAACCAGGGAGCTGCCGCATTGAATAATAGTCTCCTAACACAGTTACAGAAATGTAATAAAGCAACAAAAGACTTAATTCCACTAAATAGGTTAAAGTAGATTTCAAACATTCTGTTTGTATGTATTTCTTCAAAACTAATTACGAATTTGAGTTCAATTGTTTGACGTAGAAAAATCTTACATACACTGAAATTTAGAGATTCGAGGGTTATTTCATAAATAACGCACTTTTTTGAGAAAATCTCTTTATGATCTTTCAGTGTAGTCTCCATTCTTCTTCATTACCCAGCTCCAACCAGTGGGAAGCTTTAATATTCCATCAAATACCCCTTTTTTGTTCATTAGACGAATGGTTCAGGAAAAGTTTGCACAAAGGAAGGGAAGGAAATGAAAGGAAGGGATGAGAAATGAAGTTCTCACAGAAGGTTTTTCAATTCTGGGAAAAGTCAAAGTCTGGGGGAGTCATGTCAGGTCTGTAGGGTGCACGTTGTAACACTTCCCAACCACATTCAGGGAACTTTTCTGTTCAGACATTGGCCGTGTGTGGGAGAGCATTGTTGTGGAGAATGAGTGTCCTAGAATTGTCAAGCAACTGATGTCGGGTTTTGGACATTTTTGGTATCAATCATTTGACAGTATTCAAAGTACGGATGATATTGAAATTCCTGTGGCTTCTGAAGCGTTTTCACGTGACACACGACGACCTTTTCCAATAAAACCTGCCACAAATTTCACACTTCATTCATCTGTTGAGGTCCGAGTCTTCCCGGTGTTGCGTCGTTGTTTCTTCTCATACGACCTTTACGAATTCAACTATATCAATGGGAAACTGTGCTACAGACCTCTGTAAGCCCACCACATACTTCGATTAAAGCTTTCTGGATTTCAAACGGCTTTTTACCCCATAAAGTTTCAATTTTAATATACAATCTTTAATCCTCAACATTCCCAGTACTGAGACCTGTGAAGGCTCTATTCCAAAGACCCATCATTAAATAATGAAACAAGTTATTGATGAGGCACTTGTTTCATCTTGAAAATTAGAACTGCAAGTGACGCAAAAACCAATTCCAATGTATCGTTCAGCTGGCGATGTTGCCAAACTGTGCATTATTTATGAAATGACCTCCGTACAAATAAAAAATTAGACATTGTTATAGGAAGAACTCCTTATAAATCAAATTTTAAGTGCCATTTTTTTGAATATCAATTGGGAAAAGTACAGTTCCACTGTGTGGGTAAACACAAGTGGATAGTCATAATACAAATGGAGTCTAGAATCCAAAATTGTTTATTCCTAAAAGTATCAGAAGCAAATGTTTGTATTAAATAATATTTGGTCTGCCTTTAAGAGAAGACCAAAATTTAATATGTTTATGCTGCTAAAAGTTGTTCTTACTTATTGGTAAACCTTTCAATGATACCGGGAAGTGCAATCAAAAGGATCAGGAAGATGCACTTTGTTCAAGGTAAAATACACCCTCACATACATATGCACTGCACCTGCATGATTTCTAGGAGGCCATCATCATCACTGTCCTCGGGCACAATAGCTCCAGCTACATCTTCAACTTGCTGTGGTGAACCTCCGCCAGTGGCCTCCTCGTGATGTGACTGGTCTGCTTCGGCCAAATCACCGTTGTAACCTTCTGCACTCCCCAGAGATTCTAAGCGATTCTACATGGAAAGAGATATATTGCAATCAACATGAGCCAAAATCCCATAGCATTTAAATAAAATGTAACTCTTAAAGCTAATTCCATCCAAAATAATCTTTCAATGAAAATACTTGGAAACTCAACCTTTCGCTTTTTATTATTTACTTTCTCCATCTTTACCCTAATTCTGTATTCCTCTCATTCCTCCACTTACATTTAAATCATGTTCTGGAGCATACAGCCACTAACAGCAGAAAATTTAGGCAGCTGAGAGCATTTTTTTGGGATGCCTCATTATTATTATTGGCCTCTGCTTTGCTGTCATCCAACTTTTTCGCATACCAGTTTTTGTTGCAGGAATTTAACTTTGTTGCTCCCAACAATAAGTACAGAATTGAAAATTTGATTTTCAATGCTTGTCACTGAGTGAGTATGTACAATGTACGTTTTTGTAAGAAATAAAAAATATTTTGTAGTATAACTATCATTGATGTCTCTGAATATAAATCAGATGAATTGAAATTCTACAATAAATACACAAGACAATTTGTACATTATTTTTACTTTCGTATTGAGAAAATTTTTGTTTTCCTTTCTGTATCATAGAGTAACTCACCTAACGGAAAAATATGGTTTCAGTAGCCATGGGAAAAGTTTTGGATCTCACACTACAAAAAAAGCATAAAATGCCATATTGATTCAATATTGTAAGAATACCCAAGAAGAAATTTCAAATTTGGAAGGACTTTTTCAGTCAACAGTTCGAAATATCAATAAAAAATATGCAGGTTGATGGCTCCTCACAAAAAAAAAATATATATATATATATATAACAAAATTGAACTATCTAAAATAATTATTTTCTAGGTTTGCTTCTCAGGCAAGTTGATCCAGAAATTGCAATAGCAGATAGCAAGAAATGAATATACAGGACAAGGATATTGCGATGAAAGATTCCATGCCACTACTTCCTGACTCATGGAAAAGGTTGTTCATTGTTGTTTTTGTTTTGTTTTTTTTTGTTTTGTTTTGTTTTTTTGTTGTTTTTTTTAGATGAAATGATTTAAATTCCGCGCAAGAAAAGTGACCTTGACTGATAGACATTCATTTTCTGTTGAAAACTTGGAGAAAGTATTAGTACTTTCTTGTGAGGCAAAATATTGTACGAATAATTCTAACAAGAGGACAAACAATTAAACTTTTACTGATTCTACAGAATATTGATTTATGTTTTTATCTTTGAGAAATATAAATAATATTCTACTATTTAAAAAGCCTGAGATGCTGAAATAACCTATTTTAGGCACCTCAAATGTGTATTTTAAAGCCTAAAAATCTATCAATTAGTTTCGACTAAAGCCCAGAAGTTCAGCAAATTGCCTTTTTTTCATTGTAAAGATTTTTTGACTTATCAATAGGAATTAATTAATTATACTTCTGGAGCTGTTTTAGTAGATTTTCATTTTGCCTTCTTTGCCCATTTTAGCTTCTGATTCCTATTTTTGCCTATTTCTCCCGTTAACGATCTCGATCAGGCTGAAAATATACCTGGAAGCCTGGACAACATGAAAATATTGTCGTATTTTATCATTCTGTGGAAGCAGAGGCTCATGTAACAAATCTACATGAAAAAGGAAGGTGATAACAGTCAAAATTTTTTATTTTGCATTGATATCAACAGGCTTTGTGCACTAACGAGGACTCCCATCCTACCTTTTTGAGTAAGGCTTCCTATCCCTTTTTAGGACAGAATTCTCTGTATAAGATATACCCAGGACTGGTGATCACACAAGTGCGAAGATTGAAAAACCCAATTCTGTCTTTACTTGTGCCATTTAAGATTCAAAAGGTCCACAATAGCATTACGATGGGACAGTGTCGCATTTAAAACAAATTTGTAGTCATCTTATCGAGCTGTCACGTGGAATCTAGGTAAAAAGAAAATATAGTTTCCTAACATGTATGTACTCTTGTAAATTTTAGAGTTAGAATAAAAATGAATCATTTGGATTATTAATTTTTTTACAATAATTTCTCATAAATGTGATTTTTATTTGTTTTTGGTGGTGGTTTTTTGCACCCCTGTTTTCACCAAAATAACTGCCTTCTTGCATGCCTATTTTAGTATGTCTACCTATTTTACTTAAATTAAGTGCCTGAACTTCTGGGCTCTAGTTATGACCAATACATCAGGTGCTTTAAGAAAATCTTCATGTGAAAGAATTGTTCCTGAACAATGATTTTGTATTGAAGCATGATTCAGTGTCAAGAAGCTTTAAAAGTAACAAACTTTCTCAACCACAAAGGAAAAGGAAAGAACTGGAAAGAAAAAAGGAAACAACAAAACTAAATAAATAAATAAAATTAAAACCACACACACACACACACACACACAAAAGCCCTCTATATTGACCTGGAAAATAGTCTAATTTGAATAATTTTCTGAATAGAGAATGTGGGAGGTAATTAAAAAAAAATAAAGTATACAATTATTACAATCAGAAAGAGTTCTTCAAAAAAATAAACCACACTTGCAAAATTCTTCCATGTTATCAGAAATTATCATAAAAGGAAAAGTAAGCATGCCACAGCGCATCAAATCTGTCAAGAAATATTATCAAAGGAGAATTTACAAAATACTGAAAAATTAATTTCCAATGTAAATAATTTATTGTGGTATGAAACCATCATTTAAAAAAAAAAATCGTTCTCCAAATGTACTAATAATCAACAGCTAAGCACTTTCATGCAAGATCCATCTGTGCATTTACAAACAAACTTTCACATTTTTTCAAAATATCTCAAGTATAATTTGACCACCCACTGTAGTAGTCAGCAACTAAACAAATTCCACTTGCATTCAAGGAACAAAGTACAAGATAAAAATAATTACCTGACAATTTACATCTGGAGGTGGAAAAGCCTGAGCTGCTGATTCCACACTCAACTGCAGTGTATGAACTGAATTTGCAGGTTCTTCAGAGGTGGTTGGGTTCTTACAAGTATCTTCACTTGACTCCTAAGAAACAAATATCAAATACATTCAAAAAAGAATGAATTCATATTGGCTAGAAGGCTATAGATAGGCAAGTTGCTTTAACTCTCCTCTAGTCATATTGTGACTATAAACTTAATTTCAGTACATTTTGATACTTACATCTACTTCTCGACGCACAGTGTCCACAAGTTTTAAGAATGTAAGTTCACTTTGCAATATATCAGTGATAACCATTAGTAAGTCTTCACAAACATCACGCAATCTGTCAACAGTGAAATAATAAAGAATTGCATTTCACATACATCTGAATGAAATAAAATAATATTAATCTCCCCAAATTAATTTTGTAAACTGACAAAAGACTACACAATGTCTATTGAAACATCTACATAAAAAGGAAATAAAGCAAAATAATTAAAAAAATAAATCACCTGTATTGGGGCAAACCTACAAAATAAGTAGTTGTGTGACATAAGTTACAATTAACTCCCAAAATATTAAATTTAGTAAAATCTTTCATTTCATTGATTGGTTTATGTAACAAGGAAAAATACAGTAACTCAGAAAATAAATTTATATGAGCTGTGTCAGTCTGGACCCATAATACCCAAATAAACCCAAATAAAGCACACCCAAATAAAACTGGACTAATTATTGCTAATTCACTGCCAAAATTTCAAATTGATTGTCATGTATAAGCTGTGGATTTTTGCCTCTTTTTTTCCTTCTTATTAAAATATAATACTACTAATGCCTCAAAATGAATATATAACCTAAAATACTGCAATTTTAATAAAAGGATAAAAAATAGGCAAGAATCCACAGCTTAGTCGTGTATTTTCATTACAAAAACAGGTGTCACCTGGTTTGATGTGATGCCTGCACACACACAAATTAAATTCAATCCTTAGCTCAACAGAAACTGCCTAATAATTTATTGCTAATAAATTGCCAATTATGGATAATTGGATATTAAATAAAATTACGATATTTCTTTTCATAATTTTTTGGGCTTACAAATTATAATATGTATAAGTCTATTGCCCAACGTGGTTATAAACTCATTCATTTTCCCTCATCATTTAAATTTAAAAATAATTGCATAAAATGTACTTCTGCTTCAGCTTAATAATCTGAGAGAGGTTGCTTCTTACTCAGGACTGTAAAAGGCTGTATGGGAGGAAAAAATACACAGAGATAGCATAGGGGTGTTCTAACAGGTGGTAAGGACACAAAAGATACAAATACTACAAATTAAACACAGGTAAAACGTCATAGAACATTTACTTATATGCTTTCAGTTCAGTGCTGAAGAATCTGGTAAAATTTCATGTCAATGTGAGTATTCAGCTCTGTGAGCATTGCATGTACAATTTGACCAGTAGCAACTAGTTGAAATGTACACTCCTTTGCTACCAAAATCAATTATTTTCAAATATTTTTATTTCTATTTGTAACAAGAATTTTAATTCAGCTTTGTGGCGAATGACAAGTTTTTTTGTCCAGTTTCTCTTGATCTTTTGAACAAATGCTGAGATGGCATTAAGATTACTCCTGGGCAATAAATGTAACTTCACTTTCTGCACGTTAAGTTTTCTTGAGCTACACACAAGAGGAATGGAGGATTAGTTATTTGTCCACAGTATATTCAAATCAAATCTGAAGATAATTTGCCCAAGTAGTTTCATTACATAGGAGTGAAAATTTATCAGTTATTAAAAGTCCTTTCTGCCTTTATTCTAAATAATGTGTAGTAAAAGAGAGTATAGGGGATCTGTTAACTCAAGATCAATGCAATTGCACTTTCCACCATGTACATATTTGACTCAACATATGTGACTGAAATTGTATGCTCAATAAATATTATTAAATTCATCATCATTATTATTATTATTATTAGAATTATTATTATTATTAATTATAGTAGTAGTAATAATAATAATAAAAGCAAAATAGGCAAGTAACATCTCATACTCCCTTACAAGGAAAGGCCCTTTTCTTTAGTTTGGTAAAGAAACCAAACAAACGACATCGACGTTTCTGTGGATTCTTCTTGGTGTTGACATCCCCTCAGATGTCATGTTCTGGAGCCTAAAAGATCTATCAAGGCCTCTCAAGGGATCTACCACTTGTCTTTACATATTTTTTGTAGATTGCCCTTTTATTCACTCAAAATTGTGTGAAAACTACTAATATTATAGAGAAATCTCTATCTTCAATAATGTAGTTGTTCACACTCATTTTCTCAACAAAAATATGTGCAAATTAACCCATTAATGCCCAAGTTTTTTTTCTTGAAATTGTTGTTTAATATTTTAATATGTAAATATTATTGTTCTAAAAATGACATTACATGAAAATTTGGAAATGTTACGGTGTTCATTTTTCAGAATTTTGATGCCCCATTAATGGGGCAATGGGCATGGATGGGAAAGGTATTTTTATTTTGTAAAAGGAATAAAAAATGGTACATAAATGTTATTAAAATGAAAGGTTTGATTATATAGAATTAGAGAAAGGACAATAAAATGTATTTTAAGAAAAAAAAGAAACAAAAATAAACTAATGTGCTATTCTGTATGGAACGTTTAGACGCAATTCACATGACATTCTACATTGCACTTCATGCATTTTTAAATATATTTTTGTGACAATTTTGCGCACCGTATCTGTGTTTCATTATTAATAAGATAGTGGTTTATCCTATTCAAATACACATCAATTGGCACCCTCTTCTTGCATAACTGTGGAGTTCTTTCTTGCCGAGGACGAATTTCAGTCTATTTTGCGAGGTATGTCTGCACGATCTGTCGGGTAAATTCAAGTAAATCAATATCATTTCCATTCTCTTTAGGCGACATTCTGTAGACTTGCCATGCGTTACTGTACACTTCTTCTGTACACTTGCCGTGACAATAGAATACAGAAATAACATACCTCTCAGAGCGCGACATAATGACAGAAAATTCCACAGAAGCTCAACGCTACATCTCGGCGGTTAAATGACCATCAGACGAAACATGTCGTTGGACTAATCAACAATGCCAACTATTAAATTTAAAAATGAAAGCTTTCAGAAATTACTGTTAACAACAAAAATATAAATACTTTTATGGACCGCCCCATTAATGGGCAATAACGGGTTAATTCAAAATTCTTGTAGTTAATGAGTAATAAATTATTGGATAGTTTTATTTGGGTGTGCTGACATGACTATTCCAGCTTGACTCACCTATATAAATGTAAGAATTTCACTGACCTGCAACCTTGGAATTTATTGAGGCCATCTTCTAACAATGCATCCAATTGTCCTTGAAAGTATCCTCCAGCAGGCTGGTGTGTACTTCCAGGCATGTTGTGCCTGCAATGTGACTGCGTCTGAGCCAACATCAGCTGAACAGCTTGCTGCCGAACTGCATCCAGGAGTGCAGGAGAACATATTTCATCAAGATGTCCTTTCAAAAATGGCAGAAGATCTTCCAAAACTGCTTCCAGCTCCCACTCGTTATGCCCCTGCTGAACATACCAACTATGATTCATCTTAACATTCAACACAACACACATTCACTCTACATTACACCATATGTGAACATTTCTTAGTAAACTGACTGAAATACTATCATAACAGATAACCTCTTCAGTGTTTTGCCAAAAAATTAAAGAATTTATATCTAAAATGATAGATCTCAATTTCAATTTGTTTTCTAGTTTTACTATCAATACATTTTTATAATGCTTGTTCATCAAGATGTCAAACATGGTTTTCAAAAATGTAATTTCTCCTATGTTAACCAGTGTCTGAAAATCTTCAACTATAAGGCTGATTTTTCATACTTTCTCTTCCTGAAAAAACTAATTTTTTTGGAGATAAGCTCCTCAATAACAGGCACAACTCATTTTATTTCTGTAAAAATGTTTCATAAATTACTTTATATTTATTTCAATGAATATTGGCTATCTCAGATTTATGTTCCTATAAAACAACGTTGTTTAACATGTGTTCGCTATATTCATATTTTATCTCAGGGTTTATTAATACCACTTCCTAAATCAAGGGCCTGAAAATCCACCATGCATGTGAGTTTACAGCTAACATTACTATTAATATGAAGGAAATTTAGAATGGCAGCTCAATCTTATAAATATTTTGTTTTTAAATAAGAACACAGAATTTCTCATATTGCAGTAGTGCAAGAATGGCACTACTATTCATTAAATGAAATCTTTTTGTATTTTCTTTCCTCCGTTCAATACACTCGATTATGAACCAACCACAAACTGGCAACTTATAACAATAACTGATTTAAATAAAAACTCATGGGATTGCAACAGCACATACTTTCTCACATTTGTAAATTTTGCAATTTTTGAAAATTCAGAGTTCAACGAAAACAGGACCTGCAGCGTTTTTTAATGCCCTTTGCTCTACCAGAGGAAAAAAATTAGAGTCGATTTTTGAAGCAGAAAAGAGAAGAAAAGAAGAGAAAAGAAAAAAAAGAAGAAAAGAAAAGAGAAAAAAAGAAAGAAAAAAAGAATGGGGACAAAAATGCCTCTTTACTTCAAGTACAATTCATGCAAAATCTACCAGATTAAAAAAAAAAAAATTATACATGACCTTATTTAAAGATATAATTTTTACTTTCTCATATACATATGTATATAAGAGTAATATACATAGTATAGGAAAGTTATGTAATGCTGTGGAAAATAAATTCCAGGATTTCAACAGAAATACACATTTTGGGGCCCCTGATACCGAAAAAGTGTTGTCAAAACGTCCAATTCTGAAAAACATTCTTCAAAATTCGAGGGCACTTTACATGAAGTCCCCAGAAAAATTTTCAAAATTTACCCAAAAACAGCTCCAAACCTTTTCTTTAAATGTCTTGTAAGAATAGAGTAAAATACTCTCATAAAGGTGACATAGGTCTAATTTTCACGGTTAACTCAAAATTTTTGAAAATTGCAAATGTTTGAATTTTTTGCGGCGTCTTCCTACAACTACAAAATTGAAGACAGAGATTAATCCTTCAAATACAATTTGTTCTCCATAGTGAGTTCTTTCATTAAGTTCAAGTAAATTTTGTTGGTAATTTTAATAGTTTTCGCAGAATGTTATGTGCAATATGTGCAATTTTAAAAAATAACAAAAACAAGATTTTCTCAAAAACCTCTCCACACTTTTTCTTAAAACTTTTGGTAGGGATAGTGCTAAATGTACTCTATAAGATGACAAATGCCTAATTTCTCTCTTTTTTGTTTTTTCAACTTCTCTCATGTTGTTTATATTTATATTAGTGGTGATTAGTTCATATTATTATATTTACGAGTTTATGTGCTTTAAATAATATCATACAAGGTTTCTCGAAAACGGAACTGTTTGCTGTGAAAACTAGCTCAAAATTCCGAATTTTCAGGAACACTCAAACTAGTATTCAAATACAAGAGGTCACAGCATCAGACAGATCAATTGGGGAATATGAAATTTGGTGAAAATTCTGTGTATGGTTTAGGAGCTAGTCATGTTCATAGACGTACAGAGGGAGAGGATGCAGAAAACAAACTTTTCGGTACTAACATGCCACAAAACAGATTTTGACTTCACTAGTATTCAAAAAAGGAATTTGAAATTAATTTTTCAAGTAAAACACGTTTTTTCATTAACCAAGAACCACGAAAGGAGATTTTCTTTCAAAAAACCACACTTTTTGCTGCAGCAATACACTGCTTTCTCTAAACTAAGTAAATAGTAAACAAGAAAGTAAAGAAAATAAAAATGTCGAATTTGGCTATAAGATTTTGAAGACATACCTGCAGTACGTTCGGTAGGGACATATCATCATGTGCATTCCATGCAGCATTTCGAGGAGGAGTATGGGCAGAAGGAACAGTTACAGATGCACTTGCTCTCATCTACAAAACAATAAAAGACTAGTTTGTTGACTGCAAACTTTAAATATTTAAGAAAACTGACAAATATTTAAAATACATATTTTAGTATATTGTTCCATATTAAACAAAAGAAAAATGATTATGTAAGTTATAAGTCAAAAAACAAGTTATGGTTGAATATATTCTGTAAGTATATTCAAATGGATATGCTGGAAACAATTCTTCTTGTTCGTGTCGTATGTTTTTTATTCCTGCATGCAGCTATCATTTATTTGACTAATGATATAAGAAGAATCCTCATAAATCATATAGCTGGTTAAGCTGACAAGCCTTTTGTGCTTGCAGTTAACTTAGTGGTTTAGTCCTTTTTATGAGTTCCTGCTTTTCCCACTCTCCCTATTTCTTCCTTTAGGTCGTTAGTGAAGAATTAATATTAAAACAATCTGAATTTACTTCTATTGTCTTTTATTAATTGTTCATTTTTTGTTAATTTTTACTGACCTCCATTTAATTTCTTTGTTTATCTTTCCTTGTTATACCTAGCCGAGGTCTCAAAAATCTCATTTGTACCACTTCTATTCATAGTTCATATCTCTTTATTAGCATCCATATTTCAGACCCATACATTAGATTGGTATGAGCATTATTTTACATATTTTCAGCTTTATGTTTGTGTTTGTCTTTTCCAAAACATCTTTTAATAGTCTCATTATTTCTGTTCAAACCTTGGATTTCCTTCCTTTTTGGAATCCACATTGTTCATCTGCTATGATTTTTTCACTATAATATGTAGTTGATTTTTTCCTTAGAGTTTGAGTGCTGTTGAGATAAATGAAAAGAAACCAGATTGGTCTTTCCCAGAACCTTTCTTGAAAGTGTTTCTGATTGTAACAGAAGAACCCTCAAATTAAATACATAGCTGGTAATGAAATTCTGCTGCATTATTTCTTACCTTCGTATTATCATCATCATCACTTGAAACAAGGCTATCATTCAAGGCTGGTTCTTTAGATTTGCACGCTTTCATATTCTGAAAGAAAACAATTTGTAAATTTGTAAACTAAAATAATGAACACACTATGAAACTGACACATGCACAGAATCCTATTTATGAAAAATTAAATGTTCCATTTCAGTTTTAACAGAAAAGGACTAACTCACCTGATGCATTCGAGAACCTTCAGGCCCTTCACTTGCCTCAGCCAAATATCTGCTTACTAGCTCATGAATAGACTGTAGAGTGCGCTGACGAAGTGGATCTGAGCTCACCATTTGCAAGTCACGAAAGAGTTGAATAAGAAAGTGTGGGCGAGATTCATTAACAGCTATCAATGCAGCCACTTCAGTATACACAGATTCACTTAAAACATCAAAAAGACTGCGTCCTGATCTATGGCAGAGAGCATCTCTATGTCTGTAATGAAAAGACAAAATATTTTAAGGAATACTAAAATTGTGTGTTTTGCATCATACTATCATTTCTCTCTCTCTTTTATGTCATACAATATAGAATAGGGTTGCCCAACTGGCAGTCCATGGGCTGCACGTGCAGTTTATTGCAGTCCACAAAAGGTAATTAGTCAGAAATGAAAGACCCTTGCATCCATGAGAGAACCATGCAAGAACGCCAAGCGCATGCACTCTGTCGGGGTCAACACCCCCTTAATATAAAAATAGGTTCAAGTTGAGATTTAAGAATGCTTTTCTGGTAAAGTCAGAAATTCAAAATCATCCCAATGCGTTTCACTGTGTTATGCATGGTATGGCCTGATATCACACATGGTTCCATTCCCTCTGCTCCTTTTCAGAGCAGCTGGGCAAACTGCCAAGATCAACAATAGAGTAATGTAAATAAGATCCACAACCATATTAAAGGGTTTAGCTGTGGTCCTTGAGTTGTTGCAAGTCTGATACCCCTGATGTAGAATGTCCCCTAAGATTCAGGTATTCTCAGTGATACTGCAGCGTGTACAAATAAAGTAATGTGAACATCAAATAAAGAAATGTTTCAAAAGAAAACCTATGCAAAATAACAACAAAAATAATGTTACTTATTTTGAAATGCAGATCATGTCTTTATTTTCTAATGTTCATATGACCTAGACCAGGGGTGTCCAACTTGCAAGGTCTCAAGAGCCACAACCAAAACCTTTTGCCAAATTGCTCTGAAAAGGAAGGGGGGGAGAAACGGAACCGTGTATGATAACGGACCATGCATAACGTAGGGAAACACATGGAATAATTTTCAATTTCCGAATTTTTTAGAAAAAATTCTTAAATCTAAACAACATGACTAATAACATTCATGGGTCACAATAAATGGCACCTCAGGCCGCCAGCTGGACAGCCCTGACCTAAACAGTACGGAACATTAATGATTTCTTGTTCCAAACGGTTACAGTTGTACACAATCAGAGAACATGGCTTTTCATTCATTTTTCTTCCATTTGTATTTTATTGTGTCGTGGAGGGCCTTGCATCATCCCACACTCACATATGGGGAACCCTCAAATGTGTTAGTATGTAGTTATGGGTTGGTCCCACACACCAAGCCAGTGAATGAATTTCATCGTAACTCCTGTGCACACTTGCTGTAAGACGGCAGTGTTTCAGCCTTGGAAGATCAGGAATGTTCTGAAAAATGTGAGAGCATCTGGGAGTTGGGTGGCAGTGGGGAGGGGGGGGGGGAGAGCTTATGGTCCAGCACCCTGAGCTGACAGGGCAGATAATCACATGATTTGTTCCCATATGTTTTGTAAAGTTGATTGATTGATTTGTGTTTCCGGGCATGTCAACTACTTTGGTCATTAGTCCCATAAGTGTAGTGTGTGTGTTTTTTCTTGGGAGGTGGCGATGATCTTTTCCCCGCTGGATGGTGAGATCTGGCGTCAACCTACTGTCGACTAGCAGGGTTTCCCCTCAACCAGGTATCTCCCACCAGCAGGGCACCGCCCCAGCCAGGGCAAGCTGTAAGCTCCCGACCGGTCTCCCGACACGTGTGGTAGTGTAGTGCATGTTAGTGTAAGTGTGTGTGTGTAAGAGGAGAGGATAGGACAAGGAAGAGGAAGGAAAGATCGCGCATGGTCCGTGGCCCGTTTGTTAGGGTACTGCTCCGGCATTCGCCTGGTGTTGATCGGAGAAACCATGGAAAACTACCAATCAGAGCAGCCGGCCACTAGAATTCTCCTCCATACAGTGACTGTATTCGACCCAGCTGCAAGCTAGTGTCAAAAATCCTGTCGCCGTCAGGACTCGAACCTAGGACCTCCCGGTCAGAGGGACTGCAGTGACATCAGGTTGATGCACTGAGGCATCTCTCCCAGTTTTTGTAAAGTGCAGCCTCAAGGTACTCTCTTGCACTGAATTCCCTTACACATGCATGGATAACGTGGAGATGTACATCATCTATACTTCCAAGCACAAGATTTTTTGAGCAGTAATATTGTATTAAAGTAACTGTAAATGAACTGTATATATGTAGTGCCATGTCTGTAAATGTCTATTATTATCTATGATGTAACAAGTATGCATAAGCGGGACACAAACCCATGACACTTTGGACCAAGATCGCCACTGCCCACCTACCTTACAGTGATGTCGACCATCTAGATTGGTGAATCTTGAATATAATTATAATTTAATTTCAGCTACAGAGTTAGTTATTATAGGTATATAACTTACATATCACCCATACAATTCAAATAATGCTTCTCCATTGAATTTTTAGAATTTGCTACATCTTGCAATTTAAAATCTTATTTATTCTCTTTTATTGTTAATAAAATAAATAAAAAATTTATAAATTGTATCTAAAAATTATATAGTAATTGTTCTTTGTAGAGAGTAAAATTAATTTGATTAGTCAAAGACTGCCTTTTTAATGATTATAATTCTTATGTAAGTCCAATAATTTTCAGGCAGACTCAACATTAAAATACTTTTACTCTCTACAAAGAAGATTCAAAAACCATGAAGTCCTAAAAGTGGTATATAAGAATAAAAAAGAAAATAAACAAACAAGGAAAGATTGTACAATAAAAATATTTTAATGTTGAGTCTGCCTGAAAATTATTGGACTTACATAAGAATTATACAGTAATATTAATTAATGAAAATGGAAGATACTCACTTGCGAGAACCACGGTCCTGTGGAGTACTTGCCACAGAGGAACTAGACAGTGGGTGTTCAGTTGCTGCTGCAGGGGGCAAGCGAGGGTTCTTTCTTTTACAGTTCATGCCTCTCTGAGTTCGATATGATCTAGTACTTGGCCTGTTCTGCCAAGAGCTAGTTCCTCGACCATCACTACTTGACATGTTGTTGGAAACAGAACTAGGCAATGCGCGAGCTCCAATTTGTTGATGTTCAACTTGCATGTTGGCACTGAGGTACTGATTGTTGGGTAATGACTGTGGATACTGAAGTTCAGCCAAATCTGGGATACCACCAGATGGAAGAACATAATTATCTGGTACTGTATGGTAACGCTCAATGTTCAATTTTTCTTTGCGTGAACTGTAGAAAACAAAAGCAAAATAAAAGTAGGTTTTGGCATTATTGAAATAATGAAATGAACATTTAAGTGACATTGTGAACATCACACTGAAAATCCATTTAAGTAACAAAGCCAAATTAGTTTAAAATTACACTAGTTTTTGTATGCAAAAATATACACATCTATACATTAGATCATAAGCCAAAGTAAATTTTTTTTTTATTATTATCTCAATTTTCCAGTTTTCTAACAACAGAACAGATATGTTATTTAAAGAATATTAAAGAAAGTAAAACCTCATCCTACATGCCAATTTTCATAGAAAATTTTGGAGCGATTTTAAGAAAATGGCGTTTAAGCATCACTCTAAATGTGAAATTTGAAGCACTTTTTCATAGAAAACTTTTTAGTTCTTGAAAAAGTTTCTAGTTTAGAAATCATTTACAGCACTTCTGCTCACAAATGCAAAAATGTTTACAAATTGCTGGAAATTTGCATATTAATGGAGTGAGAGATATTTCAAACGGGATGCTTCAGAATGTCACAGACTTTTTTGTGCTAGTTAGTTTTCAAATTTCATTAGTCTGTCCTCTCTTTTTGATCTTCCCCTACCCTCTTGCTAGCTGCCATCTATCGCCACACCAAATACTTTTTTCTTTTTCTAAATTTTCTAAATTTTTCGGCCACCGAATGGTACAACTGAAATATTACTTCAAGAATATTATAGAACAAAACCTTGTCCTAAAAAGGATATTTTCATTGAAAACTTTGGAGCAGTTTTTTTCTATTTCTATTTTTAATTCATATATTCTCTTTTGCCTTTTTAAAAGAATGTTTCAAGAGCAAAAAGGTTGAACATTGAACAACCTGGCAAACTTACACTAGGGTAATGAGGCTATACTCACAGGTTGAGAGGCAATCCTTGATCAGGCATTGGATACGCAGTGTGCTGTGAAGGATGAGGTTGTGCCAAGCCAGCAGAATTTCTCAGTGTATTCCGTGATCTATCCACTAGTGGACTAGGACTGTGAGACACTCCTTCATTACTTTTTGTGCTTGTTGATAAAAGATTCTGTCTTGAATAACTGAAAGAAAGTTAAGTCATTTCTATTAAAATATTTCTAAAAAATAAAAATAAAAAAAAAAAATAAAAAAAATAAAAAAAAAAAAAAACAACAGAAAACAATTCACATCATTAAACTTCATGTGTAAAAAACTAGAGCTACTAGATTTTTACACACATCTTTAAATTTCAACACTTTACTCCCACACTACAACCAGGAACAATTTTATTACCTGATAAAACACAAATATTGATAGAAGTTGCACACAACCATAGCTTTACAAACATGCTATCTCTTTAAAAAATATTAAGTTCAAACAATTGTAACTTTTTGTTAAGGCATATTAGATAAGGAGATAAACAGCCACAAAATAATCACACTGAATAATTAGAATCAAACATAACAGGAACTACGTTAATGATTTCCAACTTTATAGGGTCTGCTGCACCAGGTTCAAAAAAAAAAAAAAACACACCCAAAATGGTCCCGTTAACTTACCACTTGAAAACTGGTATCTGCTTGAAAGTGCAAGATATGAAAGTCATTCAGGCTTTTTCATAAACTGAAGATAAATATCCAGCCACCATCAGTACTACTCTTACAGATAACTACAATTAAGGGATCAACCCAGATTGCATGGTAGATTGGATCAATAAATCGCATCAAGGAATGGAGGCCAGTTCATATACAATAGAAAGCATGGACAATTTTATGACAGCATGATGCGGAAAGCTGCATCATCAATTATGCATCCACCACCAACTGCCATTTTACTGCCCCAAGGCCCAAATCAAAATTAGCAGCCACATGGATATGGGACTATCAACATTACCAGGGACTAAAGGAATGCAGGGATACAGGAAATCTTTTTTGTCCAACAATTAAACAATACAACAATGCAAATAATGTTTTGAAAATTTTCAAGGCAGAAAATAAATTAGGGGAACCTTTTAATTGTTATTTTACTGTTTAATAATTACCCCAATGTCTTATTGCAATAAAAAGTATCAAATGATTATTATCTCAAACAAGAAACAAAGTATAATTAAATAGCTTTACATAAGCAACTTTAAAAAGGGTGTTCCTCCAGCAATAAGTTTGTAGACCAAATAAAATTGTTCAGAAGCGATAATTACAAGATTTGATACCCCAAGCTTCTTTTCTTGAATTCAAACCATCTTTCATATCAAACTCAATCTATCATTCAAACTCAATCTTGAATTTCTTTTGCACAAAAAAAATTCAGAAAAAGTTAATCTCGAAAATTAAAGGAATTATGTACTAAATTCAGTGAAGTAAAATGCAAGTTTAAAAAAACAAAACAAATTGATTTATTTTTCACAATTGGAAATTTGTTTTATTTCAAAAGAAATTTTTGGTATTACAAGAACAAAATTGCAAGTTTAAAAATTAAAATAATTTTCATGTCAACACAGTAAAAATACATTAAATAATAAATAGGACACTGAGAAACTAGACTAGAAATTAAGCATAATACTTTAAAATTGGGAAATACATTTTATAAATCACATATTGGGAAAATAAATCCTGATAAAATCCACAAGTCTCAATTCGAAGACAAAAATGAAACCTTCTCCAAAAACTAAACATGTCAAGCCAAATATTATAGTAGTGACAGAGTTAAATACATGAATTCAAAACACACCAAGATGTTTACATTTAATTTCCTTATTTCACAAAAATCCAGTCCAAATATTAGATAGTGATATCTATTTTAATATTATAATTATTAATAATATGACAAACTTTAAAACATTATCAATGAATTATTTCCATGAGAAAACCCCTAATGATAAATAAAGCCTTAAAGGTTTCATAATTTGCAGTACACATTTGAAATGTGAGGAACTGTAAAACAGGAATTAGAAAAACATTGAATTTCTACTCCACATATTTCTCAACATGTACTAGCAACCTCCTGTCTGAAACTAAGATAATCTGTTCCTTGTATCTTGAAGTGAGAGACATTGCAATAAAGCGTGAGCATACAACCAGGATTTAGTTTCCTATTGTGAATGATTTTACAACAAAACATTAATATTAAGAAAATCAGTATATAAATGTAATGACAATTAGGTGGAATACAAACAATATTAACTCCACCCTTGTTATATAAGGATCAAGATAAAATCTTGTAATACAACACTGGATAAATCAATTCTCTCCCCAAATTTTAGAAAATAAATCATTTAAATTGTCCTATGAAATTTAAAGTCTTCAAACTACATCAAAGTAAAATACATAAACAATTCATTTTGTCATAGAACAATGCAGATTACAATCCAGCACCATCTGAACCAGAATAAAATCGATCAGAATTTACCTTCGGAAGTTGTCCCAATAGTTGTTAGCCCTGTTGCCAGGTGGAACCTGATTGTTGAGGGCTGGAACGGGTGAGGCACTGGAGGCATGTGCAGAGAGGAGGCCAGGAGCGCCCCCGGCGCTTCCTTGCTGCAGCCAAGGTGCGCCACCAGCACCATGTGTGGCAGCCTGGGGGACGGAACACTGGGTCAGTGGCTGTGGTTGGGGGGGCCTGTTACTGAAGTTGGGGCCATTGTTGAGGGTTGCAGCGGGATCATGAAAACAAGGGCCTAATAAAGGAGGGTGAGGAAGGTTGGGCAGTGAATGAAAACTAAAAGCACCTGATGAACTACTGTGTTCATCTGGTGGCTGTATAAGGCCTCCACTATATGAAACTTTCAGTGGAGGATGGGAGAGAGGGGCATTGGGCACTGGAGTAGAATTTGCATTGCTATGGCTTAAATTAGACTGGGACTGCCGTGGGGTTTGATGAGCACTGGTATGTGCAGACGAAATAAGAAGAGAATCTTCAGGTTGTTGACTGAAAGTGATGGTAGCCGGGTAGCCTTCGTTACCACGCGACAGCTTATCTTGGAGCTGTGGGGGTAAAATAGAAATTAATGAACTCTTCTAAAAATATGCCCATGTCCCCTCTTCTACACTTTATTTAGTCACTTCTCCCATCAATGACATCTCGCGTATAAAAGAAAATATTCCTTTTCGATGCTCAAAAATATTTTGCAGTAAGTTTTTTTCTAATCGTGACTTCAAATTAGCGGTTATTAATATAGTGATTTTTTTCTTTTAACATACCAATAAAATATTTTTCCTTTGTAACTTAGAGAATAAATTCCTGAATTCATTTTTAAAATGTTAATTTTTCTCTCTCTTGCCAAGACAGAATGAAGGAACACTAAATGAAGATATATTAATTGACGCTTCCTCTGCCAAATTTAATTGTTAATTAAATTTCAACTCCTCAATTTTCAAATGTAATTCAGGAAAACTAATTTATAATTTCAAACTTTTTTCCAAAAGTTGCAGATATCAGAATCTTAATATTGCTCATGTTCTTGTGAAGCTGAAAAGGTGAAAGTGGGTGAAAGAAAGGACGCTTTTGAATAACGAAAGGTTGTCTAATGCTGGTTTTCACTTCACTACAATGCACTTCTTTGGAAACTTGCAAGATGGAGAGAGCTTGGAAGAACATGCAACTTGCAAGGGGCTGGAACCAGTTGAGTTAGCTCTGAGCCAGCATTACTGTTGTCTCTACAGTGATTCTGACTGGGAGTCCTAGGTTTCTAGTACTGATGGCCTGTGATCTTTCCTTCCTCTTCCTTGTTCTATCCTCACTGCCCTGCACTGCACTGCTCTACCATATGTTGGGAGACCAGTGGGGAGCTTAGAACTTGTCCCAGTACAGGGAGGGATACCTCACAGTCAAAATTCCCTGCAAGCCAATGAGTAGGTCAGCACCAGAAGAGGAATACCACCACCCAGGATAAAAATAATCACTACACTAACGAGACTGATGAACTAAATTGACCAGCCTAGCAACATCAATCAACCAATAAAACTAAGCAAGCATGCAAGCAAGCAAGAAGGCTGGAGGTGCAAACAACTGCAACACATGTATCTGACACACTAGCTTGCAAAACACTCCTTTGCACTCCTCATGTGTGCCTGGATGCATAGTTAGAAATGTCAATCTACAAGTTTTTCACAAAACTGATTTTTTAAAACAAATACTACCTTTCCGCAAAAATTATACTTATCTCAGTGAACTAGAACAGACTTGCAGAGAAACGGACACAGAGATTGATTGATTACTTCATATTTCAGGGCACATCAACTGTTGAATCTGAACACTCTCGGGAAAACTCAAGGAAATTGAATCCAGGAAAAAGAGTGGTGAAAAAATCAAACCTTTGTGGTGATACTTCATTTACATAGTTAAAGTGAGCCTAACAATTTTGCTCAGGAAGGAAAATATTGATGATGAAGTATGAAAGAGCTCCTAGTAGAGGTTGAGACAACAATCAACTGGTCATGATGATAGTGGAAGAGAAGAAAATTAATAAAATTGCAAAGAGACTTACAACTTTCAAAAAAAATTGTTTTCAAAATTCTTTAATGGCATCTTTACAAGCAAGATGAGATTCTTGGAGCAGTGCAAAAAAATAATTTGTGAAGAGCGACTTTTAGTTAAGGTATATGGTCTACTAGCAAAGTTTTGCAGATGATATGGATTTGTAATGATAATCAATGATGGTTTCACTGAAAAGCAAGTTATTCTTATTCCAAAACTTTAATAACTTTACGAAGCCATAAAGTGGTGGAATCACTCTTGTAGTTTACAACTTTTAGTCTTTACCTGCAAACAAACTCTTGCAGGTCTAATATTTTACGCAGAAAAGAGGGTGCATTTTTTTTTCATTCTACTTTCTATGACACTACTATTACAAAGTATTAATCTTTATTTTGTTTACTGCTTGTTTCATTCTGTTTTTCTACCCTGTAAGACATTGTTTTCAATGTTTCAGAGGCAACTTCTTTTAGTTTTTTAATCAACTGTCTTCTCTGTTTAAGCAGATTATTTCTTCAATATTTTTTTCACAAATTTACAAGAAAAATTAATATTAAGAACTTTAATTTTTTTTTGAGTAGAAATTTTGAGTGGAAAAAAATCAGTAAATCAGATAACACTGCATATTTCTTTTGTTTATTGTTTGACCTTGGCAACATGATAAGTAGGTTTTATGTGGCACCCAAGTTGTGGGAAGCAGTTTGAACCTATTTAGTGAAATTACATGTTCGGTCTTTCTGCTACTGACTTTCTTTCGATGCTTTTTGGGGCAGGCAAATATTGCAGGAGGTTATTTTACTTACAATTTACTCATGTAACATGCAGGCCACTGATTTTTGCAAACAAGAAATTCACTGGGTTCAGTCAAGTAGTGAACTTGTGAACTTCAGAACAACAGGCTAGCTCATTATCAGATCTGAATGATCATGTATACAAACTTATTTAAAAAATAACAGTTCACTTCTACAAAAGATGTGCCCAAATTTATACACTGATTTCATACTTTTCTTCATAGAAATTCAATATCCATCTGTACTTTTGGCTTTCATTACTGCACAAATAGATTCTCATGGTGCAGAACTTCATAGAGAGTAACAAATTCTGTATTCAGTTGTTCAGGCACACCTCAATGTCACTCTATCTATTACCAGAGCTTTACAAATGACATTCCTTCTTCTCCAGCTTCTTCAATGATTATCATGATTGCCATTACAATACTAATTATGTCTTCAATAGCAATTAAGTTCAATCAGAACTGTCATAAACAAATGGACAAAATAGTGTAGTACTTCTTATACCTAGAGAAAAGGGTAAATTATTTCCCTTTGCTCCCAAAATTTAAATTTAATTTCTAAACCTATTTTCTAGAGATGCACTAATAGTACATAGAATACTTATCTATGAGTTTTTCTGCCTGTTGTCCAGAAAGAAATTGTTATCCAAAAGCTAAATCTAATTTTCAAATGTTAGATCATAAAAGAATTGTACTCATGACAAATACTAACATTTTGATCAAACTTTACATAATTCAAATTCAGAAATTTTAAAATTTGTTATTCTGAAATGAAAATTTAGCATTAGAACTATTAATGGAAACTAAAATGGAAATAAATGAAGATAAATATTAACTATTGGTCCTAAAATATTCTCTAACAATTCAATCAAAGAAATCAATTACAAAACGCCATTCTAGTTTTTAATCAATAAAGTTACAGAAAATTACTCATTGCAAATAGAATATTTGATTATTATACATAAGATAATATTTGATTAGTATACATAAGAACTTTAAAAAATTCTGCTGGGAAGATCAAGAATGCCTCAGAAGTCACGAAGAGAATATTGATAAACCAAAGAACAGGTCAACAGACCTAAACCTTAAACATTTGTGATGATGATGATGATGATGACGATGATAATGATTTTTAAAAAATTCTGTCCTTTTAGAATACTGAAAAAAAAATTTGCTCAAGAGCACTCTAAGATTTATATTATTAAATAAATACTTATATAACAGAAGAACTTTAAAAACTTACAGAAAATTCAAGAGGTTAAGGAACATGAATATATAAAACACTTTTACAAAGCAAGAGAACTCATTAAAAGAACTTTTTAAAGATACCAACAGAGGAAATGGTTCATTTAACTGATATTTTAGAAACTCAAATGAATAATTCTCTGGTAAGTCAACAATAATACATTTTACAACACTCAGTTCGAAATATATATGTTCAAGCACAGAAAGTTAATATCTAGGAACTTTGCATTACAAACCAATATTCATTATTATGTTCCAAGACTTGTAGGAAAGTAAACGATTGGAAAGTTAAAAATTGTACTTACAGACATGACTATTCCCCTAAGTGAAGCCATTTCTCGTTGCTGCATCCACAAAAGATGGCAACACTGATTAAGAGTAGTCAGCAGAAGTTGTTGTTGCTGGAACTGAGTAGCAGCCAGTAGTTGTTGATAAAATGCATCACTAGGGGCACCGGGTAGAGGACCTCGAAAACCAGGCAGTTGAGCCAATGCAGGAGGCTGAGGCCAGCATGCTAAATTCTGCTGCTGCTGTTGTTGCTCCAGCAATAATGACTGATAGAGGTTGTTTGTTGCATCCAATTGGCTCTGAAGCTGAAGATAAAACATACAATCATTACCAGATAATATTCTAAAACCTATAAATTCATAAGTAGGCACAAATCAATTTAACTGTGTTCTAATCAAGATTTCTTAACAATGGTATGCCTTGCTTTTCTTTAAAAGAATAATAACAAAATGTAGTGATAATTTTACAGCATTTATACTTTCACAAACTCAAGGAACTTTAATTTGAGAAAATACCTGCATTGCTTGTTGTTGCCACCAATTATTTTGAGAACACGTAGTGGATTGTGACTGATTAACTTGAGTTATATTGCTAGCGTTACTTTCATTTTCATTATGGCTCATAGTGGTGTTTACAGCAGTTGTGTTTGCATTAGTACCTAATTCATCAACAGTATTTGGATGCTGAGATGGTGTCCATACGGCTCGAGGAAGTGTTGCACTACTATCTGTAAGTAAATACATATTTTACACTTACAACACAAAATGTTCATGAACACTAAAAAACAACAATCATGAAATAAAGAATCCTCATATTTGTAAGTACTAGAGTACAACAACAGGTGATTGATATCTTTTGTCTACTGAGCTCAACTTTTGCTTCAACACGTCACATAACGTGAAATAATGGTAAATCACGGAAGATAAACTGAAGATCCCACAACAAAATTTGTTTTCAAATACTAAATTCTTCTCATAAATATATGATTATATATTTACAGCTAATATTAAATATTTTGCATTCCAACAGGACTCAACTAGAAGTAATGAAGAAAAAAATTACTAATTGATCCAAACTCTCCCAACTATACTACTCTAATCTAGTAGCACCAACAAACAAGGACATTTAATGAAAGAATATTGAAGACATAAATTAGCTGAATATTAATCCCATTTTACTATGAAATTCATTCATTACAAAAAGAATACCAAATAACTGCAAATGTTTGTAATTATACCTACCTGTGGAACTCTTGCGCCAAACATTACGAGGACCAGTGCGCTGTGGAGCAAGGCTTGTTACAGACTGAGGAGGTGGAAATGTTCCAGAAATACTGCCAGCATTACTATTTATGTTTCCACACTGGCTTCCACCAAATACACCCGATTCCAATGACATGGAGAGTGTTTCCCTGCAACATAATTTCAACATCTAAATCCTAAAACCGAATTTGCAGTCATAAAATCTAACAGAAGCATATTATTCAATCCATAAGAAGTGTATTTTAAAATCCATTTGAATATATTTTTAGAATTTTACTAATTAAAAAATTATCTATATAAGAGTACCTGTTAGTGGAAGTAGACTGAGCCAAGCTTTCCTTTTTAATACCAACTATTGCATTATTGTTATTATTATTATTATTACTGTTGTTATTGTTACTGCTACTACTGGTTGTATTGCGTTGAGGATGTTTACGTTGAGAGCCCAAATAATGTTGATTGGACTCATCATCATCCTGTGCTTCATCACTATAAACACAAAATGACAGTAAAGAAATTAGAAAGAATACATGCAATGAAATTCTCTTGAAGTGCATCATATACTCGAGGTACAATAAAAACTCCTTGTACCTTGAATATCCAGCACTCTGTTCTTGAACATCGTCGTCTCTTTCTGCCAGGTCATCAAGAGTTCCTTGAGTAGATCCTCCCCATGTAGCTGCACTAGTACCTTCTCCAATGTAACTAAAACCTGTGAGGAATTTTGGAAATACAGAAACAAGGTTAACCCAAAGAGTAGAAATAATGTTAACCCAAAGGGTTAACCTTTGAGAAGGCATATGGTCTCATGAGGCATTAGGAGGGGGTAAGTGGATCACATTTTATACTCATTTCAGTATGTATAGCAATACCTATTCAAATCACTTTTAGTGAACATGTTCAGACATTTACATAGACCATTTCCTCAAGGATAAGAACAGTCCTCTTAATCACTCAAACTCATTTCATTTTTTATACTGTTTAGACCCATGGTGTATGAAAAAACAATAATCTCAACAAATAAAATAACTATACTGAAAAGAGACTTATATATTTCCAATTTTTCTTGTGAATTTATGGATTCCTCAAAGCTGATTTGTTCAGAACATATCTACATTAGGTACATGTTTCTGATGAATTGCAGAATCTTTGCCATTAGACTAAAGAAGACCATGGAAACACACAAAAAACCTTGTGTCTACAATGGCCCCAGAACAGTGGATGTCATTGGTAAACAGAGTAATAAGACCAGATTGGAAGAATGTAGGGTTTACAGAGGTGCAGATTGCAGATCTGACCACTTCCTTCTGCGAGCCAAATGTCTTTTCCCCTTCCAAAATGGAAAAGTAAAAGACAAAATAAGAGACTAGAAGAAAAGACACAGATATTCAGAACAAAGTTAATTTACTAGAAGACCATTTTCTGTTCTGTATAAGTCCAGGCTAAGTGGAAAGTTGCAGAATGTGGATGAGTCCTCTCCGGAAGCAATGCACAAAGGTATCACAAATTACACAAAGCAGCATATGAAAGTTTGGGTAATTGAAAGGAAGCAGCAGAGAACTGGGATGTATTGGTGGAGTGACAAATTTGTTGAAAGGGTACAAGTGAAGAAAAACACCTATCAAATGTGGCTGATGACCCATGATCTAGAAGACAGAGAAACTTATACACGAATATGAAGAAAAGTCAAAAAGGAGACAATAAAATCTAAAATCCATGGGACCTAATGTATCAAGAAATTAGTAACACCACTGGAAGCTCAAGATCACAGGAGGCATGGAAAGTGTTAAAACAGTGGAGAACAAATGAAATGAGATATGGACATTCGCAGCTTATAAGCCTCGACAGATGAGTAAAATGTTATGAAGAACTCCTGCAGGAACACTATTTCGAATACCATGCTTTATATCAGCTGAAGGATACATCTGACAAACATTTATTTTATTTATTTATTTACACGGAAGTAGCAACAAGCTGATGTATACATATCTCATACAAAATAGTGGACACTAATGATATTATATTGCATTTAAAAACTTAATTTGTTTGGCTATAATTGTCTAGCGAGGATCTGAAAGACACACTATTTTTCATAACAAAATCCACTGGGAGAGCATTCCATTTGTTCACAATCCGATTTGGGTTGATGTCCAATTCTCGTTCTCTCCTTCATCAGCTTTGTCAAATGTCCGCATGGTCTGGGAGCCACAGCTGGATAAAATATTGTGTCCAAGCAGGGAGCTTCGAATATCCTGTTTAATATTTTATAAGTTTCAATTAAATCATTTTTTTCTCTTCTCTTTTCAAGGGTTAGCAAGTCCAATTTCTTACATCTCTTCATATTGTAGGTTTTTAATAGCAATTGGAATTTTAGTTGCCACTCTCTCTGTTGTTTCCTAGTTCTTCTTGTCTTTCTCAAAAACGTGGTGACCACTGGCATGTTCTATTATCAGTCTTGTAAATGGAAGAAAATCTTTTTAACTGCTGATGAGTTCAAGTTTGAGAGGACCTTCCTCATCAGATACCGAGTAGTATTCGCTTTCTTTGTTATACAGTTAACTTGACTTTCCCATTTAAGATTTTGTGTTATAATCACACCCAAATCATTTTGTTGGAAGGTCTCAGCCAAAAGCTTCCTATTCATGAAATATTTAATTTTTGGATTATTTTTTCCAATATATAGTGTTACACATTTATCTAGGTTCAGAAGGAGCATCCAAGTTTCAGACCAGTTCACCAGAGTTTGAAGATCTTTTTGCAATTCAGCATGTGATGTCAAGGGATTGGCAAAGAGTTTGCTATCATCTGAATAGCAGTTCCAAGTCGAAGACAACTCATTTCCAAGGTCACTGGTGTATAATATAAACAGTAGTGGTCCCAGGACAGAAGCTTGAGGTACTCCACTAGAAACTACTCTGAGCGTTGAAAAGTATTGTCCAACCCTGACTTGGAAAGTTCTATTAGCCAGAAATTCTCTTATCCACCTGAGAATTTTCCCTTGTATCCCCAAGGAATATAGCTTATGTAACAAGCGCCTGTGGCACCTTATCGAAGGCCTTAGCAAAATCCAAATACACCATGTCCATTGGCTGGCCCAGATCTATGGCTTTCGCCCACACATCCAATGATGAGAGTAAGTTGGTAACTGTTGAACATCTTAATACAAAGCCATACTGTTCCTTTGGAATTATGTTGTTCTGTTTGGTATGGTCTCAAATAATGTAGCAATTATGGTTTCCATTGCCTTGCATAACAAACTAGTGAGACATATGAGTTTGTAATTCCTTGGGTTTTGTTTGTCTTCTTCCTTGAAAATCGGGATGAGGTAAGCCTTTTTCCAGATATTAGGTAGCGTTTGCAAATCTAGAAAGTTTGAAGATAAAGTTTACCAAAGGGGCTAACAATCTAGCACAATTTTTTAGAAAAATTGGTGGGATCCCAGCAGGACCCAAAGCGAATCTGCTTTTAATCTAAAATGTGAGCAATTTTGATATTGTTGAAGGATATATCTCAGAGAGTTTCGGTGTACCTTCTTTTAGCTGATGGTAGTTTGTTCATAGGTTCAGTTGAATAAACTTCGAAATAATCTGTGATATCATGTGAATCAGTGCAAGTGACTCCATTAATTCGTGAGAAATTTAGGTGTGCAAATGGATAATACTCTAAACTGGAATGTTCAAATTGATAAAATTGGTCAAAAAGTTTTCACGTCCCTGCATGTTTTGAACTGCATGAGTACTCTTTTACCTACAAAAACTAGTAAGACACTTGTACAAACACTCCTTATGCCTCACTTTAATTATTGTGATTTCCTTATGACTGACATAAATTTAAAACCGCAAGGCAAGTTGTTGCATTGCAAGTAGCTCAAAATGCATGTATTCGCTTTATTTTCGGCTTTGAAAAGTATGACCATAATTCAACTTTTTACCTACACTCTAAAATTCTTACCGTTGATAAAAGGCGTTGACTTCACTGTTTTCTCCTCCTCTACAAGAATTTAAACAGCACTCCTCATATGATTTCAGATTATGAAGCTACATCGTGCCTGAGTGTCACACCTTATTCTGCATCACAATACCTCTACTTTTAGCAAATCATTCACTGTCACTGCCATCTGTGCTTGAAACAATCTTCTCTCTAGTATAAAAAATAGCAGTTCTTTTCAAAAATTTGAAAAAGAAGTCACTAACTGGATTCATGGAAATATTATTTAATAACATTGCCATTGCATTACATCTGCTAAAACTAAGGTCTAGATGGACACCATACTGTTTCGACACCATGACGATTCTTGAGTTCATTGAAAGGTGTAAACCAAATTTGTAAATAAGTATTAAGTTATTTATTTGGAGGAGGTAAAAAAATAAAGGGGGAAGTTGATAATTTTTTAGCTAGTTGCCAACAATTCAAATGACCATTTTTAATTAACAGAACTTTCAAGAGATCGCAATTCTGTATTGCATGTCCACATACGACAGGAAAGAAGACTGCCTGTTGTATGTCCCATAAATAAATAGAATCAAGATAATAAATATTTCAGAGTAGGGCAAATTTATGAGTATAGCAGGGCAAATAAATGATAAACATATTTATAGATCAATATTATGTGAATTTCCATAGCTTGCCCAAGCAGGAAAGTAGTAATAGTAGGAGATTAAATCAATTAAAAGATTTATATAAAAGTAATATCAACAAAAGTAGAAATTCATTCTTTGGTATTTCACCAATTAAGATTGATTATTTGTTATATGAAAGTGGATGTTTTACAAAAGACATGCCTGATTCATGCTTCATCAGGTAATAATGCTTGGTTATAAACATGTCCTGTCTAATACAAGAAATAGAATTCTAAAAGAAGATATCTAATGTGCACACACCTGAAAGTGTTAAAAAAAAAATGTTTCATCTTACTTTAACAATGAACTTAGGGAATGTGATTATCATCATACCTGCTGTATCCGACTTCCCAGCTGATACTTCACTGCAGATATCTTGATTGACAGCAGAACTCTGACCTTGATCCTTGCGCATTAATTCCTCCAGCTCCCTTCTTTTGGCTTGAAGTAGCATCTATGAAAGAACAGTTTATTATTTACACCAAAGACACTGCCAATTAATAAACAATTATCAATATATGCAGAATTATTTAAAAACATTGACTATATTTTCTTAACTAATCTTTTTCAGAACTGTACTAATTCAATGAAAGTGTGCGAGTTATACAGGCTATTAGGAATACAAACAATGAAAAAGTCCTCCAACCAATGACAATCTTTGGATCTTACAAGTATAACAGCATTATTACAATGTTATACATAGCAAAGAACTCCAGATTAATTGACTGATTAATTAATTCATTCATTCATTAAATGATTTGCTGATTAACTGAATACATAATTTTCAATTGTTTTAATTCTTTTAAATAATGGAACACATTCCACCTTATCATTTTACAAAGACATAAAATTTTCGAAAGTTAACATGCATCTCATTAAAGGAGCTTCAACATTATCTTTTCAGCAGTGATTAACAATAAAAGGACTTCTTTGGTAAAAACAGTACTTAGTTAAACAATATATGGTAAAACTGCTTTTTTTCCCCAACATTGCAATCAATGACCATATGAAGTACTAATGGTTAGAACTGGCTGAATACAAAAAGGTGTGTGTTTATGCTATGACATTTTGAATAACTTTATACCATCTAAAGCAAATCTGCATTATTTCAGGCAATAAACTATAACTTGAAAGCAAATAAACCAACAAACACTGTAGCAAAAATTCAAAATTGAAATCAATTATACTTTTAGAGCATTAGCTTGTAAAGTATAATTGAATGACAAAGTAGAAATTAAATTTCACAACGTTCAATTAGCAGCAAGGCCTGCTGAAATGGCTACCTCCTTTAACGACTGTTTCTGTAGGACAGCATGGTTTTTTTAATAAGTCACAAAAAAATTTCCCTAAATAAAAAAATATGATGGCCTTTTCCTGCTGACACACTTTGTAGATTAATCTGTTTAAAGTCACATCTGCTTATTGCAATTTTGAATTGTAATCTAACGAAAAGAAGATGAGTACTGAAGATTAATTCTGATTCAGAATCTTCCAATGTCAGTAACCAGTAGAGTAGTGATATCTAAGATTTGCTTAGTATCTCATACGGGCATTCTTTTTGGTTTCAGATAAGAAAGATATCATGCATGCTCTAAGTTTTTCCATGATATGGATAGTGCTTTGAGCATCGTTTATTTTTGAGATTAATTCAGTAAGCAGGGAAAGTAAAAAGCTTACTTCCAAAGTAAGACAACAAGCAAAATGAAGTCAAGGGATTTTCTAAAGGAGAGGGAAAGAAAGTAATTCTACAAACCAAGAATGAGTTTTCAAAAAAAGCCCTCGTCCACATTTTGAAGTGTGGAAAGGCCCAAATTCATAACTTTAAAACTGATATTTGAAATACAAGAATGAAAAGAGAAAGGGAGAGGGAGGAAGAGAGAAGCTAAGAGAGAGGAAGAGGGGGGAGAGGGAGAGCAAGTGAGAGAGGGGGGAGGGAGGGGAGAGGGAGATAGGGGGTGGGAGGGAGAGAGGGGAGTGGGGCAGAGAGGGAGAGAGGGAGAGGGGCAGAGAGGGAGAGAGGGGGAGATGGAGAGGAAAGGGAGGGAGGGAGGGAGAGGGAAGAGAGGGAGAGGGAGAGAGGGGGATATGGAAAGGGGGAGAATGAGAGGGGGAGAGGAGAGGGATAGGGGAGGAGAGGGGGGGAGAGTGGAGGAGAGGGAAAGAGAGTGGGAGGGGGAAGAGAGGGGGAGAGTGGAGGAGGGAAAGAGTGGGAGAGGTGAGAGAGGGGGAGAGTGGAGGAGAGGGAAAGAGTGGGAGAGGTGAGAGAGGGGGAGAGTGGAGGAGAGGGAAAGAGAGTGGGCGGGGTGAGAGGGGGGAGAGGAGGAGAGGGAAAGAGGGTGGGAGGGGTGAGAGAGAGGGGGAGAGAGGAGAGAGGGGAAGAGAGAGAAAATGTGGGGAAGCAAATGGTTTTTAATCAAATTGGTTTATGACCACATGAGCATAAAGACTTGTGGCTTCCCATATCTCAAACCCTTTGGTAACTGTTCACCTGGACTAGTGGGTGATTTTGACCTTCATAATTGATAAAGCTTTAGTCAGGTTTCACTGTATTAATATTTTCAAAATACACACTTACCTGGGTATTGGTTTTCTTTTCCCTGTATGGCAACTCTCTACTAATATTTCCAATTTCTTGCCTGGCACGAATTAATCTTTCTTTTTCTTCTTTTAGACATTGTGTTTGTGTTTGCAATTCAAGAGCCATGGCCTGAACCATCTCCAATGTGACTTCAGGACTGGAAAAATTGAAAACGATCATTCAAACATACAAATCTGATAAAATAATAGATAAATGGGATTCAGAAAAAAGGATTAACTTCAAAAACTTAGAAATAAATAAGTAAATAAGGGTACTAACCCTAGAACTACTGATGTTTTTGCTTGCTTAAAACTATAGACTGGTCACTAATGACCCAATTATATGGACTGCACAAAAAATTGCCTATGTTCAATTTGTAATTGTGACCACGAAGGTGGAAGTTGGTATTGTGGAGGAAGAAATCATCAAAACCTGGACAGTTGTAGTGACTGTTTAGTATTTTGTATGTTTCAATGAGATCTCCCCACAAAATCCAATCATTAGCTATTGACAGGTGGCGTCTCTCAGGATATGACAGAATGCCATCCTCTGAATGTCGGGAAAATAATGATGATGAGAATAATAATTATATTAATAATAATAATAATAATAATAATAATAATAACAACAGAGGAATTATTAGTGTAGCAAGAAGCATTGCATAGAAAATTATGCAAGACATGCCGAATAACACAGAAACTGAACTTCTGATACTACTAAACATGAAATGTGAGACACAAAATATGTTAAAGAAATTTGGAGAGACAAACCACTCCATGGACAATATCTAAAAAGACTGGACAAGGTACAGATCAATAAAGATCAATCATTTATGTGGCCTAAAAGGGGAAGAATGAAGCCAGAATCGGAAGTAGTTCTAATAGCTGCTCAAGATCAAGCATAGAAGACACATTTTGATAAAGCGGTTCACAAAATTTCCATAGATGATAAATGCCACATTTGCCACAAACAAATAGAAACCACTAGTCATATCATCTCAGCTTGTACAATTCTAGCAAAGACCGAATACTTGAAAAGACACGATGGTGTGTAGTTATCTCCAATGACAGATCTGTACCGCCCTCAAAGTTCCAAACACATGCCCCAAGTGGTATGAACACTCACCAAAACTGGTGACATTTGTTGCACTGTAAACGATATTGTATGACCAACAAATTCATATGGATCGCAAGATAGCAGCAAACAAACCAGATATTGTTATCCAGGATTTGGAGAAAAAAATTGTGTCAACTTGTAGATGTTGCTGCCCCTTGTGATCAAAACGTCTTAGTGAGGAGCAGAGAAACGTCTTAAATACAAGAGTTTGGAAATCGAGATCAGCCAAATGTGGGGCGTAAAAGCACAGGTCGTCCCGATAGTTATTGGAGCTCTGGATTTGTTCTGTAAAATTTGTCTGAGAACTTGGCTAAACTTCCAGGTCATTCAAAAGACTACGAAGTGCAAGAAATTGCTTTATTTGGAACAGCTCACATTTTGCGCAAAGTATTGTAGAGGCACCAACAGTTCCTAGATCTGCTCCTTAGGTAGCTGGTTGCAACCTAGAGTAGATTTTATATTCAGCTGACTCATACATCTTGGAAAAATAATACTAATACTAATAACAAGAAAAAAAGAATAATATTTTTATCATCATCATCATCATCATACTATTTGTTTTGGCTGCAGCCCATCACTCTTCCCTTACTGCTTCTCTTCTATTTTTTTATTTTCACAACAGAGCTTATGGATCTCATGATGCCATTTGTTCCACTGTTTCATTGCTTTTACTTCATTTTCACTTCTATTCTTAACTTTTACTACACAAGATTTCGGAAAACACAATCACGTGACCCTTACCTTTCTTGAGTTGGCCCTGCACCGCTGATAGGAATCAAAGCAGTTGCCCCTTCCCTGTCTCGATCCATATTCGCCTGATGCTGGGCCCTTGCCTCTTGGCTGCCTGGACAGCTTCAGCAGCTTGCTCTTGATCCACACGAGTAGTCTCTTCTTCCAGGATTTGCAAGTAGTGTTCAGGTACAGGTTCCCCTCTGCTACGCAGATCCATAACAGTTGTCAGCAGCTTCTGAAGTTGGTGCAACTTTGTTTTAGCCTCTCTCAATTTCCTACACAATATAAGAATATTAAACATTAATAAAATAATAGTAGTAAATTTTAGTTTCTATCATTCAAGTAAAAAAATAACACTTATGAATCATGAAAGAAGAATTTATTACTTTTCAACTGACATTTGTTGCTGGACTGTAGAAGAGTTAGAACAAACACAATGAAAAATGTCAAATGGTGTGCTGGTTGGGGGGCGAAATCACAGAAAACAATAAACAAAATGAATGGGAAATTTTCTCTGGATTACAATGATTTGCATTCACTTCATTTTCATCATGGAACCCCTAGGACAGGGCTTTCCAACTGGCGGCCCATGAGATGACAAACATCAGTTTGTTCTATTCCTTTGTTTTTCAAAACTTACAAAAATGTAATTTTGTAAATTTATTTTGTAAATATAATTATGTAAATTTAAGCGGCAATTTGTTTACATTATTATATTTATGAGGACATGTGCTTTAAATAATGTCAAGTTTTCTATAAAACTCAACCGTTTTCTGTGAAAACTGGCTCAAAATTCTGCATTATCAGAAATGCTCACATGCCATTTTCTCCTAAATGGCTCCAAATTTTTTTTCAAACTTTTTGAATGGATAGTGCTAATTGCTCTCTTTAACGTGACGTAAAGTTCAATTTGGGGTATTTTTTGTTTTTTTCAAAAATTACACAAATGTAATTTTTTTGAAAGATCTCTTGCACCGTTAATATGCACATTACCAGCAATTTGTAAACACTATTGTATTTGTGAGTTAAAGTGCTTCAAATTACTTTGAATGAAGTTTTACGAAAACTCAAAAATTTTGTGTGAAAAATAACTTGAAATTTTGAGTTTACAATAGTGCGTAAATGCCATTTTCTTAAAAATGGCTCCAAATTTTTCAAAGAAAATTGCCATTTAGGAGGAGGTTTTACTGTTTTTTAATATTCTTAAAATAATATTTCTGTTCTAATAGGAAACTGAGAAATTAAGAAAATGTCAAAAAATGCACTTCGGGCAGCGATAGATCCTATGAAGTGTCTGTCATGGTGCTGTAATGGAATTTGGCCATTCCCAATTCTGCTGAGAAACTCCAAACGTTGCGTAAACGCAACAGAAAATTTATTTGTCTTTAAAAACTGTTTTGAAAATCACACATTTCTCAAACATTAACATTATTTGTACATACTATTTCTTGCAGTGTGATACCAAAATGTCACATAGATCGCAAAGTTGGAGATCAAAAGACATATTAGAGAGGCGTGAAAGTAGAGCATGCACCATGACAGAGAAAAAAATTAAAACTGTGTATTCATGCAATATATATTTAACAAACAAAAACAGTTTTAAAGTCATTAATGACTATATTGACTAAAGAAACAAATTGCAAATGATTTCAAAGAATGGTATAAGTCAAATAAAATAGTAAACACTGCATTGTGTTTACGCAATGTAGGGAAGAAATGGGTTAATAGACAGAACTCTTTACTCACTGTGTCTTCTTTTCAATACGTAATTCTGATTCGTGTAAATGGCCAACACTAGCTTGGGAGATATTGTCTGGTTTTGTGGCTGTGCTTGATGTGCTGTTGGTGCGTGACACACTTCGTCCTTTTCCTTGACGCTGCCTCCTTATATTTACAGCCTCTTCTTCTTCTACTTCCTCTCCATCAATTTCCTCCACATGGACAGGGCAACCATCCTGCAAGTCAAATCAATAAACTATACTACTATGAACCTCATAAACCAACAAAAGTTATCTTGAAAAATGTTACTACACCTGCCCCCCGAATTTTAATAATTGATAAAAGCATTTTCCTAATGTCAGAACAAAGTCAGAACATGAACAATGAAATTGAACAATATAAATTTTAAAAAAATGTTTCCTTAATGCAGACTATTAGCACACTTGACTTTTATTTTCTGGTTAAAAACAATACTAACTTTGGACATTTTATTTACAAACCAATAAAGCCTCCTGAGTGAAGCAGTACAGTCAAGTGCAGACAGTGCAACAGAAGAAACAAGAATTGATTATTATTAGGGGCAGATTGTAATGAAATGTCATTATTTTCTGTTTTCTTTAGAACAATGCCGTTTAGTATAGAAATTAATTTTATGTTATGACAAACAGAAACGATCCATTTTTATTGCATTTTTCATCAACTAATAAGCAATATTTTTTACCTTTTTCTGTCATTTTAAAAG
This sequence comes from Acheta domesticus, assembly GCA_031308135.1. Taxonomy (NCBI): domain Eukaryota; kingdom Metazoa; phylum Arthropoda; class Insecta; order Orthoptera; family Gryllidae; genus Acheta; species Acheta domesticus. The sequence goes on along the minus strand of JAHLJT010003656.1, from coordinate 9,694,075 downwards.
CATTTTTGCTGATTTCCTTGATTTTAATATAATTTTAATAGTACTTGCTTCAAATAATATTTATGAGATGCAACAAATGTTCCCTATAGAATTCCTGAGCTTATAAATTTATATAATAGCCTATTCAATTTCTGCGCTTATAAATTATAATGTCAGCCCTTGCAACTATTTAATCTAAGGTTCCTGTGATGCCTATCCACGCCATCAGTTCAACTGATTTTGGGATAATTATCTAAAGATAGAGATTTCAGGTCCAAACAAAAGAACCAAAAACAGCCCAAAACAAAAGCTTGCAAGCCGAGTTCACTTAAACGAATAGAAGAACCCTCAATTATATCAGTAACATATCCTACAACTTCAGTTCTTCATTCGAACTGGTTTTGATCGAATTTTTTACATCATTCTTCTTTACTTTTAGGTAATTTTGAAAACATTAAAAGAGCATTTTACTGAACATTTTGGGCTATGTTTTAGGTCATCATAATCCACTCCCTAATTATAATAATTCATCACATACATCTGAACAGAAATTCAAAGGTTTCCCAAGAACTAAAAATAAACATGAAATTGATGATATGTCAGATGAGAATGCACAAGAGTTTTGGGGATATCCAGAAAATGAAACTTGGATGTGAAAGGCCTCAATAAAGACATTGAGCATTTTTGTAGCTCAACTGACATGGAAGGATGACAACGCAGCACATCAGCAAAATCTCGTGCAGATTAGCACAAACAAGGCATGAGATGCATTTGGACAAAGCGCATTGTAATCTTGAACAACCAAGTTCATATGCAGAAGCAGCGGAATCTGCAGGGTCCATACAGTGTTTGAAAGTTATGAATGAAGAAATTAAATCCCTGATGTGAGATACTGCTTTGTCATTAGCTGAACTAGCCTTAGATGTACTAGTTCCTGTCAGCTCATTTATCACGTAATTATGGAATGATCATCTGGGAGATCAAGCGAAGTGGGTAAGCCTGTCCTAAAACTTTCATCAAGCTGGAACAGTGTAGTAGTTGTACAGAATACATCTTGTTTTATTGTATTACGTGGATTGTGTATTTACAAAACAAGTATGTTGCTGGCTGTTAAACAGTGAGTCACAATCTCAACAATGAAGTGCCATTACTAACTTGCCAAAAGCAAAAGTATTAACTAGTGGTGCTACAGATTGTCACAGACATTCCCATATTAGTTTTCTATTTCCTTGTATCTGGGCTAGCTATTCGGAATTGCCACATACTCGTGTCAGCTGCCATTTATCACCTCTCAAAGTACTTTTTTTTTTTGACGTTTTCTTACTTTTCCGGTTTCCTAATGCTAGAATGGAAATATTAATTTAAGAATAAAGAATAGTAAAATTTCATCCTAATTGGCAATTTTTTTTGAAAAATTTGGAGCTGTTTTTAAGAAATGGCATTTAAGCATTACTAAAAATGCAAAATTTGAAGCTCTTTTCCACACAACATTTTTGCATTTTTGAAACACATCATTTGAAGTCATTTGAAGTACTTTAACTTACAAATACAAAAGTGTTTACAAATTGTTGGAAATGTGCATATTAAAGGTGTGAGAGATCTTTGAAAAAAAATTACATTTATGTAATTTTGTAACACCAATTGAACTTTACCTCACATTCAAGGGTGCAATTAGCACTATCATTTCGAAAAGTTTGAAGAAAAAATTTGGAGTCATTCATGAAAAAATGGCATTTGAGCATTTCTGAAAATGCAGAATTTTGAGCTAGTTTTCACAGAGAATGGTTGAGTTCTTGAGAAACTTTACTTCACATTATTTAAAGCACATGTACTGTATTCACCTGATTGTAAGCCAACCTTCTTTTCTGTTTTTTGTAGTTAAAAAATTGACCCTCGGCTTAGAATTGGTATCATTGTGTTGCTATGACATAGCTGACACCAGACATCCGAAAAGATATCTATTTTTCATCGGCCACGCAGAAGACACGGTAGAAAGTACAGGTAAAACCTACATGAAACCCACATATATTAATTTGAAATACATAATTGTCTGATTAAAGTTTCTGAGTGACAGCTGAGGTAAAGCAGTATTGCCTTACTTGCGACGTGTACTTACAAGCACGTGGTTCTGGCCACCAAGTCCGGGTCCAACCCTATCAGTCATTCTTTTTCACTGATCTCAGGTAGTGATGTCATCAAAATTTAAAAGTTTGCAATAGGATAACGGACCCCCCTCTCCTTTCTAACTCTAGCTGTCAATCAATCAGATCTTTTATCTCTACAATAGTTCTGTGCCAGTCTGTAGTTAGCAGAGAGTAATTAATGAATGTGCTATTGGGGTTACCAAGACCAAAATCTTATAATGAAGTGCTTTCATTACACTGCCTATTTCAAAAGAAAAGTCATCCTGCTTGCTGAGGAGACGTCAAATCTTTCTGCACAATGGCATTATGGATTGATGAAAGTAATATTAGACGGTGGAGAAAGCAGAAAGACGAATTGTGTGTGTGTTCCAGCAAAAGACAACATTTGGTGGGCCAAAACGTGGTTGGCACCATGCAGTGGAAATTGTTTTGAATGATTTCACGAGGGAGCAGCGTAAGAAAGGTTTACCTGTGAATGCTGAAATGATTCAACTTCAGGCTCACGAAATTGAGTAAGAGCAGAAAATCGCCAGTTTTCAAAGCTAGTCGACACTGGGTGCAACTCTTCATGAAGCCTTGGGGGTTTTCACACCGAAGGTGTACGTCAATTGCACAGAAATTGACAGACAATTATGAAGACAAATTGATAGAGTTTCAGCGCTTCATAATAAAGCAGCACACTGAAAAGAACTACCTTTTCAGTCAGATAGGAAATGTGGACCAAACTCCAGTATATTTTCATATACCAGCACAATTGTAGTGGAAGAAAAGGGGAAGAATGATGTAAAGTTCCTGTCAACAGGAAATAAAAAACAGTGCATAACTGTGATGCTTGCATGTACTGCTGATGGACATAAACTACCTCCGTTTGTTGTGTTCAAATGCAAAACACTCCCAAAATCAGAGTCATTTCCTAAGAGCGTTATTGTATGCACAAATGAAAAAAGGGTGGTTTACTGAAGACATGATGTTACAATGCGTTCAGTTGGTATGGCATCGTTGCCCTGCCGCTTTGTTGCAGTTACATAGCCTCCTGGTATTGGACTCTTACGCGGCCCACATTACCGAGGTGGTTGAAGAAGAAGTTGATAGATCAGAGAACTGACTTGGCAGTTATTCCAGGGGGACTAATGTCAATACTTCAGCCCCTGGATGTGTGCATCAACAAACCATTCAAGGACAGGTTGAAGAAAATGTACTCGGACTGGCTCTCCAAAGAAGACAGAATACTCACACCCACGGGGCACTGAAACAGCAAGTGTGTGCTTGGATAGATGACGCCTGGAAGAGTATTCCTAGAGAAGTTGTCACAAGGGCTTTTAAAAAGTGTTCAATCTCAAATGCCCTTGATGGCAGTGAAGATGACTTCTTTTCAATGGACAAATGTGACAAAAAGTCAAGTGAGGAATCTGAATTGTCTGATGACAGCATCTGAGTCAATGATCTCTAAAATGTATGGAAATCAGTGGGCTGAGTGCGTTAAGCATCAAATGTTTTTCTTACATTTAATTTTTTTTTTTTTTTGTTCATTATTCCTTGGAGTCAGCTTATAATTGGTGTCAGCTAATAATCGAGTAAGTAAATACGGTACTCATAAATAAAATAATGTGAACAAATAGCCACTAATGTAAATATTACTATTGTGAGAGACATAAAAAAATAAAATTTGTAATTTTTCAAAAAACAAAAGAATAGAGCAATATGGAGTTTATGTCATCGCATAGAGTACATTTAGCACTATTCCTACCAAAAGTTTACAGAAAATATTTGGAGTGGTTTTTGAGAAAATATTGTTTTTGTAATTTTTTAAAACTGCACATATTGCATACAATACTGTGTGAAAACTACTAAAATTTTCAAAAAAATATACTTGACCTTAATGAAAGAATTCACTATGGAGAACAAATTGTATTTAAAGGAAAAATCTCTTCTCTTCTTCTTTTTGTAGTTGTAGGAAGACTTTGGAACAAATTTAAACATTTGCAATTTTCAAAAATGCAGAGTTAACCATGAAAATCGGATATATGTTACCTTTAAAGAAAAAAAAATCGAGACGTTTCTGAGAAAACTTTGAAAATGTCCGGAAGGTTTTGTGTAAAGTACCCCCAAATTTTAAAAAAGTTTCCAAAATTACAGTGCCTTGAGTGGAACCAGATAGACCAGGAAATATTCATTTTGGAAGAAATCATGGTTTAGGTGCTAAAGTTATTCACAGACTGACCGACTGACTGACCGACGGACGGACGGACAGACGTTTTGAAAAAAAACCCTTTTTCGGTATCAGGGGACCCCCAAACGTGTATTCCTATTAAAATCTTGAAATCAATTTTCCGCAGCATTACATAACTTTCCCTATATAT